>CM060429.1:200674939-200990512 GCA_030545235.1 Helianthus tuberosus | reverse complement strand
CCCTGTAGTTTGAAATCTCTCACTTTTAGCTTCGTATGATCCATGATTTATTCGTTTGAAGGTATGAGCATCGTGTAGGGGTAATATATTATATAATTATTCACAGTTGACACTTAGAATACGTATATTCACATACTTTCCACATTTGTCAACTTTAGTCCTTCTATAATATTTCTTTCACACGTTTAAACATTATGACACGTGTCAACTCATTATAGGAAGTGAATTTTCGAGGTGTTACATAGGAATCTGATGCCGTCACTAAACACATTCCTTAAATTGTAGCCATTTGTTGAGTGTTTTTTTTGGTGTCTAATACGCATATATATCACCATTGCCCTTGATTTTCTTGACTGTATATCTCTTAAATATCAACATATACACGTGTGATTTAGTTTACGATGATTTTTCAATGCCGAGAACCTCGATCAGAGAGTAAAAAAGGCGTAAGGTTCATAATAATGTAAAATTAAAATGGGATATACCGGGCTAGGATTCTAGTTACAGGAACAAGGGCCAAACCATCCACCCAAGAATGGAATCGTCGAGCGAAAACACTTGACAACCTCCTAGAAGCAGCTTTTCTTACCACCAGACCTTTCTCCATCAATTAGGAATCTGATGCCGTCACTAAACACATTCCTTAAATTGTAGCCATTTGTTGAGTGTTTTTTTTGTGTCTTATCCGCATATATATCACCATTGCCCTTGATTTTCTTGACTGCATATCTCTTAAATATCAACATATACACGTGTGATTTAGTTTACGAAGATTTTTCAATGTCAAGAACCTCGATCAGAGAGTAAAAAAGGCGTAAGGTTCACAATGGTGTAAGTTTAAATTGGGATATACTGGGCTAGGATTCGAGTTACAGGAACAAGGGCCAAACCAACCACCCAAGAATGGAATCGTCAAGCGAAAACACTTGACAACCTCCTAGAAGCAGCTTTTCTTGCCACCAGACCTTTCTCCATCAATTAGGAATCTGATGCCGTCAATAAACACATTCCTTAAATTGTAGCCATTTGTTGAGTGTTTTTTTTTTGTCTAATCCGCATATATATCACCATTGCCCTTGATTTTCTTGACTGTATATCTCTTAAATGTCAACATATACACGTGTGATTTAGTTTACGAAGATTTTTCAATGTCGAGAACCTCGATCAGAGAGTAAAAAAGGCGTAAGGTTCACAATGGTGTAAAATTAAAATGGGATATACCGGGCTAGGATTCGAGTTACATGAACAAGGGCTAAACCAACCACCCAAGAATGGAATCGTCGAGCGAAAACACTTGACAACCTCCTAGAAGCAGCTTTTCTTGCCACCAGACCTTTCTCCATCAATTATGAATCTGATGCCATTACTAAACACATTCCTTAAATTGTAGCCATTTGTTGAGTATTTTTTTTGGTGTCTAATCCGCATATATATCACCATTGCCCTTGATCTTCTTCACTGTATATCTCTTAAATATCAACATATACACGTGTGGTTTAGTTTACGAAGATTTTTCAATGCCGAGAACCTCGATCAGAGAGTAAGAAAGGCGTAAAGCTCACAATGGTGTAAAATTAAAATGGGATATACCGAGCTTGGATTCGAGTTATAGGAACAAGGGCCAAACCAACCACCCAAGAATGGAATCGTCGAGTGAAAACACTTGACAACCTCCTAGAAGCAGCTTTTCTTGCCACCATACCTTTCTCCATCAATTAGGAATCTGATGTCGTCACTAAACACATTCCTTAAATTGTAGCCATTTGTTGAGTATTTTTTTTGGTGTCTAATCCGCATATATATCACCATTGCCCTTGATCTTCTTCACTGTATATCTCTTAAATATCAACATATACACGTGTGATTTAGTTTACGAAGATTTTCAATGCCGAGAACCTCGATCAGAGAGTAAAAAAGGCGTAAGTTTCACAATGGTGTAAGATTAAAATGGGATATACTGGGCTAGGATTCGTGTTACAGGAACATGGGCCAAACCAACCACCCAAGAATGGAATCGTCGAGCGAAAACACTTGACAACCTCCTAGAAGTAGCTTTTCTTACCACCAGACCTTTCTCCATCAGTTAGGAATCTGATGCCGTCACTAAACACATTCCTTAAATTGTAGCCATTTGTTGAGTGTTTTTATTGGGCCTAATCCACACATATATCACCATTGCCCTAGATTTTATTGACTGTATATCTCTTAAATGTCAACATATACACGTGTGATTTAGTTTACAATGATTTTTCAATGCCGAGAACCTCGATCAGAGAGTAAAAAAGGCATAAGGTTCACAATGATGTAAGATTAAAATGGGATATACCGGGCTAGGATTCGAGTTACAGGAACAAGGGCTAAACCAACCACCCAAGAATGGAATCGTCGAGCGAAAACACTTGACAACCTCCTAGAAGCAGCTTTTCTTACCACCAGACCTTTCTCCATCAATTAGGAATCTGATGCCGTCACTAAACACATTCCTTAAATTGTAGCCATTTGTTGAGTGCTTTTTTTGGTGTCTAATCCGCGTATATACCACCATTGCCCTTGATTTTCTTGACTTTATATCTCTTAAATATCAACATATACACATGTGATTTAGTTTACGAAGATTTTTCAATGCCGAGAGCCTCGATCAGAGAGTAAAAAAGGCGTAAGGTTTACAATGGTGTAAAATTAAAATGGGATATACCGGGATAGGATTCGAGTTACTGGAACAAGGGCCAAACCAACCACCCCAGAATGGAATCGTCGAGCGAAAACACTTGACAACCTCCTAGAAGCAGTTTTTCTTACCACCAGACCTTTCTCCATCAAATAGGAATCTGATGCCGTCACTAAACACATTCCTTAAATTGTAGCCATTTGTTAAGTGTTTTTTTGTGTCTAATCCGCATATATATCACCATTGCCCTTGATTTTCTTGGGTGTATATCTCTTAAATATCAACATATACCCGTGTGATTTAGTTTACGAAGATTTTTCAATGCCGAGAACCTCGATCAGAGAGTAAAAAAGGCGTAAGGTTCATAATGGTGTAAGATTAAAATGGGATATACCGGGCTAGGATTCGAGTTACAGGAACAAGGGCCAAACCAACCACCCAAGAATGGAATCGTCGAGCGAAAACACTTGACACCCTCCTAGAAGCAGCTTTTCTTGCCACCAGACCTTTCTCCATCAATTAGAAATCTGATGCCGTCACTAAACACATTCCTTAAATTGTAGCCATTTGTTAAGTGTTTTTTTTTGTGTCTAATCCGCATATATATCACCATTGCCCTTGATTTTCTTGACTGTATATCTCTTAAATGTCAATATATATACGTGTGATTTAGTTTACGAAGATTTTTCAATGCCGAGAACCTCGATCAGAGAGTAAAAAAGGCGTAAGGTTCACAATGGTGTAAAATTAAAATGGGATATACCGGGCTAGGATTCGAGTTACAGGAACAAGGGCCAAACCAACCACCCAAGAATGGAATCGCCGAGCGAAAACACTTTACAATTTCCTAGAAGCAGCTTTTCTTGCCACCATACCTTTCTCCATCAATTAGGAATCTGATGCCGTCACTAAACACATACCTTAAATTGTAGCCATTTGTTGTGTGTTTTTTTTGTGTCTAATCCGCATATATATCACCATTGCCCTTGATTTTCTTGACTGTATATCTCTTAAATATCAACATATACACGTGTGATTTAGTTTACGAAGATTTTTCAATGACGAGAACCTCGATCAGAGAGTAAAAAAGGCGTAAGGTTCACAATGGTGTAAAATTAAAATGGGATATACCGGGCTAGGATTCGAGTTACAGGAACAAGGGCCAAATCAACCACCCAAGAATGGAATCATCGAGCGAAAACACTTGACAACCTCCTAGAAGCAGCTTTTCTTGCCACCAGACCTTTCTCCATCAATTAGGAATCTGATGCCGTCACTAAACACATTCCTTAAATTGTAGCCATTTGTTGAGTGTTTTTTTTTGGTGTCTAATCCGCATATATATCACCATTGCCCTTGATTTTCTTGACTGTATATCTCTTAAATGTCAACATATACACGTGTGATTTAGTTTACGAAGATTTTTCAATGCCGAGAACCTCGATCATAGAGTAAAAAAGGCGTAAGGTTCACAATGGTGTAAGATTAAAATGGGATATACCGGGCTAGGATTCGAGTTACAGGAACAAGGGCCAAACTAACCACCCAAGAATGGAATCGTCGAGCGAAAACACTTGACAACCTCCTAGAAGCAGCTTTTCTTGCCACCAGACCTTTCTCCATCAATTAGGAATCTGATGCCGTCACTAAACACATTCCTTAAATTGTTGCCATTTGTTGCGTGTTTTTTTTGGAGTCTAATCCGCATATATATTACCATTGCCCTTGATTTTCTTGACTGTATATCTCTTAAATGTCAACATATACACGTGTGATTTAGTTTACGAAGATTTTTCAATGCCGAGAACCTCGATCAGAGAGTAAAAAAGGCGTAAGGTTCACAATGGTGTAAGATTAAAATGGGATATACCGGGCTAGAATTCGAGTTACAGGAACAAGGGCCAAACCAACCACCAAAGAATGGAATCATCGAGCGAAAACACTTGACAACCTCCTAGAAGCAGCTTTTCTTGCCACCAGACCTTTCTCCATCAATTAGGAATCTGATGACGTCACTAAACACATTCCTTAAATTGTAGCCATTTGTTGAGTGTTTTTTTTTGGTGTCTAATCCGCATATATATCACCATTGCCCTTGATTTTCTTGACTGTATATCTCTTAAATGTCAACATATACACGTGTGATTTAGTTTACGAAGATTTGTCAATGCCGAGAACCTCGATCAGAGAGTAAAAAAGGCGTAAAGTTCACAATGGTGTAAAATTAAAATGATATATACCGGGCTAGGATTCGAGTTACAGGAACAAGGGCCAAACCAACCACCAAAGAATGGAATCGTCGAGCGAAAACACTTAACAACCTCCTAGAAGCAGCTTTTTTTGCCACCAGACCTTTCTCCATCAATTAGGAATCTGATGCCATCAATAAACACATTCCTTAAATTGTAGCCATTTGTTGAGTGTTTTTTTTTTGGTGTCTAATCCGCATATATATCACCATTGCCCTTGATTTTCTTGACTGTATATCGCTTAAATGTCAACATATACACTTGTGATTTAGTTTACGAAGATTTTTCAACGTCGAGAACCTCGATCAGAGAGTAAAAAAGGCGAAAGGTTCACAATGGTGTAAGATTAAAATGGGATATACCGGGCTAGGATTCGAGTTACAGGAATAAGGGCCAAACCAACCACCCAAGAATGGAATCATCGAGCGAAAACACTTGACAACCTCCTAGAAGCAGCTTTTCTTGCCACCAAACCTTTCTCCATCAATTAGGAATCTGATGCCGTCACTAAACACATTCCTTAAATTGTAGCCATTTGTTGAGTGTTTTTTTTGGTGTCTAATCCGCATATATATCACCATTGCCCTTGATTTTCTTGACTGTATTTCTCTTAAATGTCAACATATACACGTGTGATTTAGTTTACGAAGATTTTTCAATGCCGAGAACCTCGATCAGAGAGTAAAAAAGGCGTAAGTTTCACAATGGTGTAGGATTAAAATGGGATATACCGGGCTAGGATTCGAGTTACAGGAACAAGGGCCACACCAACCACCCAAGAATGGAATCTTCGAGCGAAAACAATTGACAACCTCCTAGAAGCATCTTTTCTTGCCACCAGACCTTTCTCCATCAATTAGGAATCTGATGCCGTCACTAAACACATTCCTTAAATTGTAGCCATTTGTTGAGTGTTTTTTTTGGTGTCTAATCCGCATATATATCACCATTGCCCTTGATTTTCTTGACTGTATATCTCTTAAATATCAACATATACACGTGTGATTCAGTTTACGAAGATTTTTCAATGCCGAGAACCTCGATCAGAGAGTAAAAAAGGCGTAAGGTTCACAATGGTGTAGGATTAAAATGGGAGATACCGGGCTAGGATTCGAGTTACAGGAACAAGTGCCAAACCAACCACCCAAGAATGGAATCGTCGAGCGAAAACACTTGACAACCTCCTAGAAGCAGCTTTTCTTGCCACCACACCTTTCTCCATTAATTAGGAATCTGATGCCGTCACTAAACACATTCCTTAAATTGTAGCCATTTGTTAAGTGTTTTTTTTTGGTGTCTAATCCGCATATATATCACCATTGCCCTTGATTTTCTTGACTGTATATCTCTTAAATGTAACATATACACGTGTGATTTAGTTTACGAAGATTTTTCAATGCCGAGAACCTCGATCAGAGAGTAAAAAAGGCGTAAGGTTCACAATGGTGTAAAATTAAAATGGGATATACCGGGCTAGGATTCGAGTTACTGGAACAAGGGCCAAACCAACCACCCAAGAATGGAATCTTCGAGCGAAAACAATTGACAACCTCCTAGAAGCAGCTTTTCTTGCCACCAGACCTTTCTCCATCAATTAGGAATCTGATGCCGTCACTAAACACATTCCTTAAATTGTAGCCATTTGTTGAGTGTTTTTTTTTTGGTGTCTAATCCGCATATGTATCACCATTGCCTTGATTTTCTTGACTGTATATCTCTAAAATATCAACATATACACGTGTGATTCAGTTTACGAAGATTTTTCAATACCGAGAACCTCGATCAGAGAGTAAAAAAGGCGTAAGGTACACAATGGTGTAGGATTAAAATGGGATATACCAGGCTAGGATTCGAGTTACAGGAACAAGTGCCAAACCAACCACCCAAGAATGGAATCGTCGAGCGAAAACACTTGACAACCTCCTAGAAGCAGCTTTTCTTGCCACCAGACCTTTCTCCATCAATTAGGAATCTGATGCCGTCACTAAACACATCCCTTAAATTGTAGCCATTTGTTGAGTGTTTTTTTTTGTGTCTAATCCGCATATATATCACCATTGCCCTTGATTTTCTTGACTGTATATCTCTTAAATGTCAACATATACACGTGTGATTTAGTTTACGAAGATTTTCAATGCCGAGAACCTCGATCAGAGAGTAAAAAAGGCGTAAGGTTCACAATGGTGTAAGATTAAAATGGGATATAACGGGCTAGGATTCGAGTTACAGGAACAAGGGCCAAACCAACCACCCAAGAATGGAATCGTCGAGCGAAAACACATGACAACCTCCTAGAAGAAGCGTTTCTTACCACCAGACCTTTCTACATCAATTAGGAATCTGATGCCGTCACAAAACACATTCCTTAAATTGTAGCCATTTGTTGAGTGTTTTTTTGGTGTCTAATACGCTAATATATCACCATTGCCCCTTGATTTTCTTGACTGTATATCTCTTAAATATCAACATATACACGTGTGATTTAGTTTACGAAGATTTTTCAATGCCGAGAACCTCGATCAGATAGTAAAAAAGGCGTAAGGTTCACAATGGTGTAAAATTAAAGTAGGATATACCGGGCTATATTCGAGTTACAGGAACAAGGGCCAAACCAACCACCCAAGAATGGAATCTTCGAGCAAAAACACTTGACAACCTCCTAGAAGCAGCTTTTCTTGCCACCGGACCATTATCCATTAATTAGGAATCTGATGCCGTCACTAAACACATTCCTTAAATTGTAGCCATTTGTTTAGTGTTTATTTTTAGTGTCTAATCCGCATATATATCACCATTGTCCTTGATTTTCTTGACTGTATATCTCTTAAATATCAACATATACACGTGTGATTCAGTTTACGAAGATTTTTCAATGCCGAGAACCTCGATCAGAGAGTAAAAAAGGCGTAAGTTTCACAATGGTGTAGGATTAAAATGGGATATACCGGGCTAGGATTCGAGTTACAAGAACAAGTGCCAAACCAACCACCAAAGAATGGAATCGTCGAGCGAAAACACTTTACAACCTCCTAGAAGCAGCTTTTCTTGCCACCAGACCTTTCTCCATCAATTAGGAATCTGATGTCGTCACTAAACACATTCCTTAAATTGAAGCCATTTGTTGAGTGTTTTTTTTTGGTGTCTAATCCGCATATATATCACCATTGCCCTTGATTTTCTTGACTGTATATCTCTTAAATGTCAACATATACAAGTGTGATTTAGTTTACGAAGATTTTTCAATGCCGAGAACCTCGATCAGAGAGTAAAAAAGGCGTAAGATTCACAATGGTGTAAGATTAAAATGGGAGATAACGGGCTAGGATTCGAGTTACAGGAACAAGGGCCAAACCAACCACCCAAGAAAGGAATCGTCGAGCGAAAACACATGACAACCTCCTAGAAGAAGCGTTTCTTACCACCAGACCTTTCTACATCAATTAGGAATCTGACGCCGTCACAAAATACATTCCTTAAATTGTAGCCATTTGTTGAGTGTTTTTTAATGTCTAATACGCATATATATCACCATTGCCCTTGATTTTCTTGACTGTATATCTCTTAAATATCAACATATACACGTGTGATTTAGTTTACGAAGATTTTTCAATGCCCAGAACCTCGATCAGATAGTAAAAAAGGTGTAAGGTTCACAATGGTGTAAAATTAAAGTAGGATATACCGGGCTAGGATTCGAGTTACAGGAACAAGGGCCAAACCAACCACCCAAGAATGGAATCTTCGAGCAAAAACACATGACAACCTCCTAGAAGCAGCTTTTCTTGCCACCAGACCTTTCTCCATTAATTAGGAATCTGATGCCGTCACTAAACACATTCCTTAAATTGTAGCCATTTGTTGAGTGTTTTTTTTTGGTGTCTAATCCGCATATATATCACCATTGCTTTTGATTTTATTGACTGTATATCTCTTAAATGTCAACATATACACGTGTGATTTAGTTTACGAAGATTTTTCAATGCCGAGAACCTCGATCAAAGAGTAAAAAAGGCGTAAGATTCACAATGGTGTAAGATTAAAATGGGAGATAACGGGTTAGGATTCGAGTTACAGGAACAAGGGCCAAACCAACCACCCAAGAATGGAATCGTCGAGCGAAAACACATGACAACCTCCAAGAAGAAGCGTTTCTTACCACCAGACCTTTCTACATCAATTAGGAATCTGATGCCGTCACTAAACACATTCCTTAAATTGTAGCCATTTGTTGAGTGTTTTTTTGGTGTCTAATCCTCATATATATCACCATTGCCCTTGATTTTCTTTACTGTATATCTCTTAAATATCAACATATACACGTGTGATTTAGTTTTCAAAGATTTTTCAATGCCGAGAATCTCGATCAGATAGTAAAAAAGGCGTAAGGTTCACAATGGTGTAAAATTAAAGTAGGATATACCTGGCTAGGATTCGAATTACAGGAACAAGGGCCAAACCAACCACCCAAGAATGGAATCTTCGATCGAAAACACTTAACAACCTCCTAGAAGCAGCTTTTCTTGCCACCAGACCTTTCTCCATTAATTAGGAATCTGATGCCGTCACTAAACACATTCCTTAAATTGTAGCCATTTGTTTAGTGTTTTTTTTTTGGTGTCTAATCTGCATATATATCACCATTGCCCTTGATTTTCTTGACTATATATCTCTTAAATATCAACATATACACGTGTGATTCAGTTTACGAAGATTTTTCAATGCCGAGAACCTCGATCAGAGAGTAAAAAAGGCGTAAGGTTCACAATGGTGTAAGATTAAAATGGGATATAACGGGCTAGGATTTGAGTTACAGGAACAATGGCCAAACCAACCACCCAAGAATGGCATCATCGAGCGAAAACACATGACAACCTCCTAGAAGAAGCGTTTCTTACAACCAGACCTTTCTATATCAGTTAGGAATCTGATGCCGTCACAAAACACATTCCTTAAATTGTAGCCATTTGTTGAGTGTTATTTTGGTGTCTAATACGCATATATATCACCATTGCCCTTGATTTTCTTGACTGTATATCTCTTAAATATCAACTTATACACGAGTGATTTAGTTTACGAAGATTTTTCAATGCCGAGAACCTCGATCAGATAGTAAAAAAGGCGTAAGGTTCACAATGGTATAAAATTAAAGTAGGATATACCGGGCTAGGATTCGAGTTACAGGAACAAGGGCCAAACCAACCACCCAAGAATGGAATCTTCGAGCGAAAACACTTGACAACCTCCTAGAAGCAGGTTTTCTTGCCACCAGACCTTTCTCCATTAATTAGGAATCTGATGCCGTCACTAAACACATTCCTTAAATTGTAGCTATTTGTTTAGTGTTTTTTTTTTGTGTCTAATCCGCATATATATCACCATTGTCCTTGATTTTCTTGACTGTATATCTCTTAAATATCAACATATACACGTGTGATTCAGTTTACGAAGATTTTTCAATGGCGAGAACCTCGATCAGAGTGTAAAAAAGGCGTAAGGTTCACAATGGTGTAGGATTAAAATGGGATATACCGGGCTAGGATTCGAGTTACAGGAACAAGTGCCAAACCAACCACCCAACAATGGAATCATCGAGCGAAAACACTTGACAACCTCCTAGAAGCAGCTTTTCTTGCCACCAGACCTTTCTCCATCAATTAGGAATCTGATGCCGTCACTAAACACATTCCTTAAATTGTAGCCATTTGTTGAGTGTTTTTTTTGGTGTCTAATCCGAATATATATCACCATTGCCCTTGATTTTCTTGACTGTATATCTTTTAAATATCAACATATACACGTGTGATTCAGTTTACGAAAATTTTTAAATGCCGAGAACCTCGATCAGAGAGTAAAAAAGGCGTAAGGTTCACAATGGTGTAAGATTAAAATGGGATATACCAGGCTAGGATTCGAGTTACAGGAACAAGGGCCAAACCAACCACCCAAGAATGGAATCGTCGAGCGAAAACACTTGACAACCTCCTAGAAGCAGCTTTTCTTGCCACCAGACCTTTCTCCATCAATTAGGAATCTGATGCCGTCACTAAACACATTCCTTAAATTGTAGCCTTTTGTTGAGTGTTTTTTTTGGTGTCTAATCCGCATATATATCACCATTGCCCTTGATTTTCTTGACTGTATATCTCTTAAATATCAACATATACACGTGTGATTTAGTTTACGAAGATTTTTCAATGCCTAGAACCTCGATCAGAGAGTAAAAAAAGCGTAAGGTTCACAATGGTGTAAAATTAAAATGGGATATACCGGGCTAGGATTCGAGTTACAGGAACAAGGGCCAAACCAACCACCCAAGAATGGAATCGTCGAGCGAAAACACTTGACAACCTCCTAGAAGCAGCTTTTCTTAACAACAGACCTTTCTCCATCAATTAGGAATCTGATGCCGTCACTAAACACATTCCTTTAATTGTAGCCATTTGTTGAGTGTTTTTTTTTGTGTCTAATCCGCATATATATCACCATAGCCCTTGATTTTCTTGACTGTATATCTCTTAAATGTCAACATATACACGTGTGATTTAGTTTACGAAGATTTTTCAATGCCGAGAACCTCGATCAGAGAGTAAAAAAGGTGTAAAGTTCACAATGGTGTCAGATTAAAATGGGATATACCGGGCTAGGATTCGAGTTACAGGAACAAGGGCCAAACCAACCACCCAAGAATGGAATCGTCGAGCGAAAACACTTGACCACCTCCTAGAAGCAGCTTTTCTTGCCACCAGACCTTTCTCCATCAATTAGGAATCTGATGCCGTCACTAAACACAATCCTTAAATTGTAGCCATTTGTTGAGTGTTTTTTTTGGTGTCTAATCCGCATATATATCACCAATTCCCTTGATTTTCTTGACTGTATATCTCTTAAATGTCAACATATACACGTGTGATTTAATTTACGAAGATTTTTCAATGCCGAGAACCACGATTAGAGAGTAAAAAAGGTGTAAGGTTCACAATGGTGTAAAATTAAAATGCGATATACTGGGCTAGGATTCGAGTTACAGGAACAAGGGCCAAACCAACCACCCAAGAATGGAATCTTTGAGCGAAAACACTTGACAACCTCCTAGAAGCAGCTTTTCTTGCCACCGGTCCTTTCTCCATCAATTAGGAATCTGATGCCGTCACTAAACACATTCCTTAAATTGTCGCCATTTGTTGAGTGTTTTTTTTGGGGTCTAATCCGCATATATATCACGATTGCCCTTGATTTTCTTGACTGTATATCTCTTAAATATCAACATATACACGTGTGATTTAGTTTACGAAGATTTTTCAATGCCGAGAACCTCGACCAGAGAGTAAAAAAGGGGTAAGGTTCACAATGTTGAGTGTTTTTTTTTGGTGTCTAATCCGCATATATATCACCATTGTCCTTGATTTTCTTGACTGTATATCTTTTAAATGTCGACATATACACGTGTGATTTAGTTTACAAAGATTTTTCAATGCCGAGAACCACGATCAGAGAGTAAAAAAGGCGTAAGGTTCACAATGGTGTAAGATTAAAATGGGATATACCAGGCTAGAATTCGAGTTACAGGAACAAGGGCCAAACCAACAATCCAAGAATGGAATCGTCGAGCGAAAACACTTGACAACCTCCTAGAGGCAGCTTTTCTTGCCACCTGACCTTTCTCCATCAATTAGGAATCTGATGCCATCACTAAACACATTCCTTAAATTGTAGCCTTTTGTTGAGTGTTTTTTTTGGAGTCTAATCCGCATATATATCACCATTGCCCTTGATTTTCTTGACTGTATATCTCTTAAATATCAACATATACACGTGTGATTTAGTTTACGAAGATTTTTCAATGCTGAGAACCTCGATCAGAGAGTAAAAAAGGCGTAAGGTTCACAATGGTGTAAGATTAAAATGGGATATACCGGGCTAAGATTCGAGTTACAGGAACAAGGGCTAAACCAACCACCCGAGAATGGAATCGTCGAGCGAAACCACTTGACAACCTCCTAGGAGCAGCTTTTCTTACCACCAGACCTTTCTCCGTCAATTAGGAATCTGATGCCGTCACTAAACACATTCCTTTAATTGTAGCCATTTGTTGAGTGTTTTTTTTGTGTCTAACCCGCATATATATCACCATTGCCCTTCATTTTCTTGACTGTATATCTCTTAAATGTCAATATATACACGTGTGATTTAGTTTACGAAGATTTTTCAATGCCGAGAACCTCGATAAGAGAGTAAAAAAGGCGTAAGGTTCACAATGGTGTAAGATTAAAATGGGATATACCGGGCTAGGATTCGAGTTACAGGAACAAGGGCCAAACCAACCTCCTAGAAGCAGCTTTTCTTGCCACCAGACCTTTCTCCATCAATTAGGAATCTGATGCCGTCACTAAACACATTCCTTAAATTGTAGCCATTTGTTGAGTGTTTTTTTTTGTGTCTAATCCGCATATATATCACCATTGCCCTTGATTTTCTTGACTGTATATCTCTTAAATGTCAACATATACACGTGTGATTTAGTTTACGAAGATTTTTCAATGCCAAGAACCTCGATCAGAGAGTATAAAAGGTGTAAGGTTCACAATGGTGTAAAATTAAAATGCGATATACCGGGCTAGGATTCGAGTTACAGGAACAAGGGCCAAACCAACCACCCAAGAATGGAATCTTCGAGCGAAAACACTTGACAACCTCCTAGAAGCAGCTTTTCTTGCCACCAGACCTTTCTATATCAATTAGGAATCTGATGCCGTCACTAAACACATTCCTTAAATTGTCGCCATTTGTTGAGTGTTTTTTTTGTGTCTAATCCGCATATATATCACCATTGCCCTTGATTTTCTTGACTGTATATCTCTTAAATATCAACATATACACGTGTGATTTAGTTTACGAAGATTTTTCAATGCCGAGAACCTCGATCAGAGAGTAAAAAAGGCGTAAGGTTAGTTTACAAAGATTTTTCAATGCCGAGAACCTCGATCAGAGAGTAAAAAAGGCGTAAGGTTCACAATGGTGTAAGATTAAAATGGGATATACCAGGCTAGAATTCGAGTTACAGGAACAAGGGCCAAACCAACCACCCAAGAATGGAATTGTCGAGCGAAAACACTTGACAACCTCCTAGAAGCAGCTTTTCTTGCCACCAGACCTTTCTCCATCAATTAGGAATCTGATGCCGTCACTAAACACATTCCTTAAATTGTAGCCATTTGTTGAGTGTTTTTTTTTTGTGTCTAATCCGCATATATATCACCATTGCCCTTGATTTTCTTGACTGTATATCTCTTAAATGTCAACATATACACGTGTGATTTAGTTTACGAAGATTTTTCAATGCCAAGAACCTCGATCAGAGAGTATAAAAGGTGTAAGGTTCACAATGGTGTAAAATTAAAATGCGATATACCGGGCTAGGATTCGAGTTACAGGAACAAGGGCCAAACCAACCACCCAAGAATGGAATCTTCGAGCGAAAACACTTGACAACCTCCTAGAAGCAGCTTTTCTTGCCACCAGACCTTTCTATATCAATTAGGAATCTGATGCCGTCACTAAACACATTCCTTAAATTGTCGCCATTTGTTGAGTGTTTTTTTTGTGTCTAATCCGCATATATATCACCATTGCCCTTGATTTTCTTGACTGTATATCTCTTAAATATCAACATATACACGTGTGATTTAGTTTACGAAGATTTTTCAATGCCGAGAACCTCGATCAGAGAGTAAAAAAGGCGTAAGGTTAGTTTACAAAGATTTTTCAATGCCGAGAACCTCGATCAGAGAGTAAAAAAGGCGTAAGGTTCACAATGGTGTAAGATTAAAATGGGATATACCAGGCTAGAATTCGAGTTACAGGAACAAGGGCCAAACCAACCACCCAAGAATGGAATTGTCGAGCGAAAACACTTGACAACCTCCTAGAAGCAGCTTTTCTTGCCACCAGACCTTTCTCCATCAATTAGGAATCTGATGCCGTCACTAAACACATTCCTTAAATTGTAGCCATTTGTTGAGTGTTTTTTTTTTGTGTCTAATCCGCATATATATCACCATTGCCCTTGATTTTCTTGACTGTATATCTCTTAAATGTCAACATATACACGTGTGATTTAGTTTACGAAGATTTTTCAATGCCAAGAACCTCGATCAGAGAGTATAAAAGGTGTAAGGTTCACAATGGTGTAAAATTAAAATGCGATATACCGGGCTAGGATTCGAGTTACAGGAACAAGGGCCAAACCAACCACCCAAGAATGGAATCTTCGAGCGAAAACACTTGACAACCTCCTAGAAGCAGCTTTTCTTGCCACCAGACCTTTCTATATCAATTAGGAATCTGATGCCGTCACTAAACACATTCCTTAAATTGTCGCCATTTGTTGAGTGTTTTTTTTGTGTCTAATCCGCATATATATCACCATTGCCCTTGATTTTCTTGACTGTATATCTCTTAAATATCAACATATACACGTGTGATTTAGTTTACGAAGATTTTTCAATGCCGAGAACCTCGATCAGAGAGTAAAAAAGGCGTAAGGTTAGTTTACAAAGATTTTTCAATGCCGAGAACCTCGATCAGAGAGTAAAAAAGGCGTAAGGTTCACAATGGTGTAAGATTAAAATGGGATATACCAGGCTAGAATTCGAGTTACAGGAACAAGGGCCAAACCAACCACCCAAGAATGGAATTGTCGAGCGAAAACACTTGACAACCTCCTAGAAGCAGCTTTTCTTGCCACCAGACCTTTCTCAATCAATTAGGAATCTGATGCCATCACTAAACACATTCCTTAAATTGTAGCCTTTTGTTGAGTGTTTTTTTTTTGGTGTCTAATCCGCATATATATCACCATTGCCCTTGATTTTCTTGACTGTATATCTCTTAAATATCAACATATACACGTGTGATTTAGTTTACGAAGATTTTTCAACGCCGAGAACCTCCATCAGAGAGTAAAAAAGGCGTAAGGTTCACAATGGTGTAAGATTAAAATGGGATATACCGGGCTAGGATTCGAGTTACAGGAACAAGGGCCAAACCAACCACCCGAGAATGGAATCGTCGAGCGAAACCACTTGACAACCTCCTAGAAGCAGCTTTTCTTACCACCAGACCTTTCTCCATCAATTAGGAATCTGATGCCGTCAGTAAACACATTCCTTTAATTGTAGCCATTTGTTGAGTGTTTTTTTTTGTGTCTAATCCGCATATATATCACCATTGCCCTTGATTTTCTTGACTTTATATCTCTTAAATGTCAACATATACACGTGTGATTTAGTTTACGAAGATTTTTCAATGCCCAGAACCTCGATCAGAGAGTAAAAAAGGCGTAAGGTTCACAATGGTGTAAGATTAAAATGGGATATACCGGGCTAGGATTCGAGTTACAGGAACAAGGGCCAAACCAACCACCCAAGAATTGAATCGTCGAGCGAAAACACTTGACAACCTCCTAGAATCAGCTTTTCTTGCCACCAGACCTTTCTCCATCAATTAGGAATCTGATGCCGTCACTAAACAGATTCCTTAAATTGTAGCCATTTGTTGAGTGTTTTTTTTTGTGTCTAATCCGCATATATATCACCATTTCCCTTGATTTTTCTTGACTGTATATCTCTTAAATGTCAACATATACACGTGTGATTTAGTTTACGAAGATTTTTCAATGCCGAGAACCTCGATCAGAGAGTAAAAAAGGTGTAAGGTTCACAATGGTGTAAAATTAAAATGCGATATACCGGGCTAGGATTCGAGTTACAGGAAAAAGGGCCAAACCAACCACCCAAGAATGGAATCTTCGAGCGAAAACACTTGACAACCTCCTAGAAGCAGCTTTTCTTGCCACCAGACCTTTCTATATCAATTAGGAATCTGATGCCGTCACTAAACACATTCCTTAAATTGTCGCCATTTGTTGAGTGTTTTTTTTGTGTCTAATCCGCATATATATCACCATTGCCCCTTGATTTTCTTGACTGTATATCTCTTAAATATCAACATATACACGTGTGATTTAGTTTACGAAGATTTTTCAATGCCGAGAACCTCGATCAGAGAGTAAAAAAGGCGTAAGGTTGACAATGGTGTAAGATTAAAATGGGATATACCGGGCTAGGATTCGAGTTACAGGAACAAGGGCCAAACCAACCACCCGAGAATGGAATCGTCGAGCGAAACCACTTGACAACCTCCTAGAAGCAGCTTTTCTTACCACCAGACCTTTCTTCATCAATTAGGAATCTGATGCCGTCACTAAACACGATCCTTTAATTGTAGCCATTTGTTGAGTGTTTTATTTTGGTGTCTAATCCGCATATATATCACCAATGCCCTTGATTTTCTTGACTGTATATCTCTTAAATGTCAACATATACACGTGTGATTTAGTTTACGAAGATTTTTCAATGCCTAGAACCTCGATCAGAGAGTAAAAAAGGCGTAAGGTTCACAATGGTGTAAGATTAAAATGGGATATACCGGGCTAGGATTCGAGTTACAGGAACAAGGGCCAAACCAACCACCCAAGAATGGAATCTTCGAGCGAAAACACTTGACAACCTCCTAGAAGCAGCTTTTCTTGCCACCAGACCTTTCTATATCAATTAGGAATCTGATGCCGTCACTAAACACATTCCTTAAATTGTCGCCATTTGTTGAGTGTTTTTTTTGTGTCTAATCCGCATATATATCACCATTGCCCTTGATTTTCTTGACTGTATATCTCTTAAATATCAACATATACACGTGTGATTTAGTTTACGAAGATTTTTCAATGCCGAGAACCTCGATCAGAGAGTAAAAAAGGCGTAAGGTTAGTTTACAAAGATTTTTCAATGCCGAGAACCTCGATCAGAGAGTAAAAAAGGCGTAAGGTTCACAATGGTGTAAGATTAAAATGGGATATACCAGGCTAGAATTCGAGTTACAGGAACAAGGGCCAAACCAACCACCCAAGAATGGAATTGTCGAGCGAAAACACTTGACAACCTCCTAGAAGCAGCTTTTCTTGCCACCAGACCTTTCTCAATCAATTAGGAATCTGATGCCATCACTAAACACATTCCTTAAATTGTAGCCTTTTGTTGAGTGTTTTTTTTTGGTGTCTAATCCGCATATATATCACCATTGCCCTTGATTTTCTTGACTGTATATCTCTTAAATATCAACATATACACGTGTGATTTAGTTTACGAAGATTTTTCAACGCCGAGAACCTCCATCAGAGAGTAAAAAAGGCGTAAGGTTCACAATGGTGTAAGATTAAAATGGGATATACCGGGCTAGGATTCGAGTTACAGGAACAAGGGCCAAACCAACCACCCGAGAATGGAATCGTCGAGCGAAACCACTTGACAACCTCCTAGAAGCAGCTTTTCTTACCACCAGACCTTTCTCCATCAATTAGGAATCTGATGCCGTCACTAAACACGATCCTTTAATTGTAGCCATTTGTTGAGTGTTTTATTTTGGTGTCTAATCCGCATATATATCACCAATGCCCTTGATTTTCTTGACTGTATATCTCTTAAATGTCAACATATACACGTGTGATTTAGTTTACGAAGATTTTTCAATGCCTAGAACCTCGATCAGAGAGTAAAAAAGGCGTAAGGTTCACAATGGTGTAAGATTAAAATGGGATATACCGGGCTAGGATTCGAGTTACAGGAACAAGGGCCAAACCAACCACCCAAGATTGGAATCGTCGAGCGAAAACACTTGACAACCTCCTAGAAGCAGCTTTTCTTGCCACCAGACCTTTCTCCATCAATTAGGAATCTGATGCCGTCACTAAACACATTCCTTAAATTGTAGCCATTTGTTGAGTGTTTTTTTTGTGTCTAATCCGCATATATATCACCGTTGCCCTTGATTTTCTTGACTGTATATCTCTTAAATGTCAACATATACACGTGTGATTTAGTTTACGAAGATTTTTCAATGCCGAGAACCTCCATCAAAGAGTAAAAAAGGTGTAAGGTTCACAATGGTGTAAAATTAAAATGCGATATACCGGGCTAGTATTCGAGTTACAGGAACAAGGGCCAAACCAACCACCCAAGAATGGAATCTTCGAGCGAAAACACTTGGCAACCTCCTAGAAGCAGCTTTTCTTGCCACCAGACCTTTCTATATCAATTAGGAATCTGATGTCGTCACTAAACACATTCCTTAAATTGTCGCCATTTGTTGAGTGTTTTTTTTTTGTGTCTAATCCGCATATATATCACCATTTCCCTTGATTTTCTTGACTGTATATCTCTTAAATATCAACATATACACGTGTGATTTAGTTTACGAAGATTTTTCAATGCCGAGAACCTCGATCAGAGAGTAAAAAAGGCGTAAGGTTAGTTTTCGAAGATTTTTCACTGCCGAGAACCTCGGTCAGAGAGTAAAAAAGGCGTAAGTTTCACAATGGTGTAAGATTAAAATGGGATATACCGGGCTAGGATTCGAGTTACAGGAACAAGGGCCAAACCAACCACCCAAGAATGGAATCGTCGAGGGAAACCACTTGACAACCTCCTAGAAGCAGCTTTTCTTACCACCAGACCTTTCTCCATCAAATAGGAATCTGATGCCGTCACTAAACACATTCCTTAAATTGTAGCCATTTGTTGAGTGTTTTTTTTGGTGTCTAATCCGCATATATATCACCATTGCCCATGATTTTCTTGACTGTATATCTCTTAAATATCAACATATACACGTGTGATTTAGTTTACGAAGATTTTTCAATGCCGAGAACCTCGATCAGAGAGTAAAAAAGGCATAAGGTTCACAATGGTGTAAAAATGAAATGGGATATACCGGGCTAAGATTCGAGTTACAGGAACAAGAGCCAAACTAACCACCCAAGAATGGAATCGTCGAGCGAAAACAATTGACAACCTCCTAGAAGCAGCTTTTCTTGCCACCAGACATTTCTTCATCAATTAGGAATCTGATGCCGTCACTAAACACATTCCATAAATTGTAGCCTTTTGTTGAGTGTTTTTTTGGTGTCTAATCCGCATATATATCACCATTGCACTTGATTTTCTTGACTGTATATATCTTAAATATCAACATATACACGTGTGATTTAGTTTACGAAGATTTTTCAATGCCGAGAACCTCGATCAGAGAGTAAAAAATGCGTAAGGGCGGGGTGAATGGGACTAACTTAAAAGTACCCAAATGAATCAAATGAGCAAAATAATTGATGATAATGTAAACGCACAACCGAGTGACGAAAGTGTATTACATCCGGATAATGAGCCCGAATGAAGGGACAAAGAAGCATGTAAAATGAATTAGACAAGTATTGGGAGGGAGTGTACTTACACTCGAACCCAGAAAACACAAGCATGTAAAATGATTTAGACAAGTATTGGGAGGGAGTGTACTTACACTCGAACCCAGAAAACACAAGCATGTAAAATGATTTAGACAAGTATTGGGAGGGAGTGTACTTACACTCGAACCCAGAAAACGCAAACATGAAAAATGATTTAGACAAGCATTGGGAGGGAATGTACTTACACTCGAACCCGGAAAATGCGAATATGTCCCTAAACGAGTCGTTTTTGTAAAACGTCAAACGTAAGGACAAAGTCAGAAAAATTTCACCCGGAAATAAACAAATGAAGCCTTAGACTACGGTCAAGGTCAACTAAGGCTCATAAGCTAAAATGTACGATTTTTTTTAACATAGCAAGGCATGCTTTGAAGCTATATACGAATATATATATATACATTTGAATGTAGATACAAGTAAAAGATGATTTACGGGATCATCATAACCTACGGGATTTAAACACAGTGTTAAGGTCTACGGGACCAGAATGACCTTTGGGTCACGAAAAGAAAAGGAAATAAACCTTAGTGTTTTCAGTAAAAAGGGGGTGAAGACCTAAGGAAATAGCCTGCGAGGCTACGTGAAAGAACCTACGGGTTACTTAACAAAGCGAGAGAACCAGTTGAAAATCCTCGCATAAAACTAAGACTGTAAAGGAATAAATTACAGACTGTCAATGTCCTGTTACAGATAATCGACGAAAGATTAAGAGAAGATCCTAAACTAAAACCTTGGTTTTAGTAAGAAATAACGTTTTTACGAATGAGAATCCTGATAGGAAATTGAATATTGAGCATGAAAGGTTCAGGTCTTGACACCGATGGGCGCAAGACGTTATATTCAAAAAAGTGATATTTCGGAAAGGAAATTTTGATATAAATTAAACATGATGTAACAAGATCATGGTCAAGAAATGTAATGTGAAGTAGAATCACATTATAACCAAGCAAGCGGTAAAAAGTAACTGGACTAATAACTCTAGTTAGTGAGACCGGTCAAGGTCATTTAAATAAATTTGGTTTGCTTGTAAGCGGTAGGTTCGGTATGACCGAATCGAATAAATAAATTGAAGATAAAAGAAATTGCTGCTAAAAGTGAAAAGATTTCGCTAAAGGCCTTTAAACGAGTCAAAATAACGGATTCATAAGGAATTCGATAGTATATGGAAGCGATGGACATCGCTAAGTTAACTAAACTAGTGGAAATAACGAGGTTACGTTATTTTAAGTTGCACTAAGTCATATGAGATACATAGACAATTACAGACCAAAAAGATGTTACCATGCTTATCTGGTAATACTAATAATTGGTTAAAAGTATAAGTAATGTTTAAATGATATCTCGGATCAAATACATTGAGTTTAAACTCAATAAATCATGTAAGAAAAGGTTTCGAGGACGAAACCTCTTTAAGGGGGGTAGACTTGTAACACCCCGAAAATGGGTTTGGTAATCAAACTCCATTAATACTAAAAGACGGGTAAAGTACCGTTAGTAGTAAAAGTGGCCAGGCGAATATTTGGATTTAAATAAGAAATCCTAATAATAAATACAAACAAATCAAAGTTTTAAGGAAACTGAGTCTATAAGAGCCCGAGTTAACGGGACTTAAAATAAAACGGGTTATAGCTCCCGGGACCCACTAAATAACTAGGAATATCAACCTAGTTAGTCTAGTGTTTTAAAATAGTGAGGAACTTGATGTAGTAACCTTTATAAACTTGGGTAAAGTTGAGGGACTAAAATGGTTAAAGTGAGAAAATGGTTTTTATTAGTTAAAGTTAAAAACACCAAAACACACACCTTGTGTGTGTGTTCTGGTCGTACAAACACAGGAGCCAGGAAGAGCTCTCAAGCTCAAACCCTAAAACACAGAAATTCATCAAATTGAAGGAGCAAATCAAGTCCAAATCAAAATCTGAGTATGAATTAGTGATCTCCATTGAAAAAGGAGTCACGAGGTATGTAAATTTCTTGGTAAATCTCTAGTTGAAATTCTGAGCAAACCTAGAGAATTCGAATCTAAGCTTGCATGTATGTTGTTTAGATGAAATCAGGGATGAAACTATGTCTAGTAGTAAACCCTAGCCATGTATTTGTTGAATTGATGTTCATTGTTGTGGATTCATAATCATACACTCATGTGTCAAGTGGGTTTTGCTTATGTAGAAAAGATGATAATATAGTTGTGTTAGAAATCATCATAAGTGATAGTAGATGCAAGATACTTGAACAAATTGCAAGTTTGAGTATTTGATCATACATGATAATGGTTGAATCTTGATGTTAATCTTGGTAAAAATGACTAATTATGAACTAGTTAGCAAATGTGTAGAATCATGCCCATTAGGTGTTTGTTAAAATGCCTAAATGGGAACTATAGAGTTGAAATTCGAGTGAAACGCGTAATTGGCTAACTTGACTAATTACACGAAATATGGGATAAAATGGTTTCTAATCATAAGATTGAATTGCCTTGATTGTGCATATTATATGAACAAAGGTAGTTGATTTTAGAAAGTCGAAATAACCAATGATGAAGTGGAATAGAAGTTTCGACATAAAATCCGTAAGATGAAATAGTCATAATAATGATGACTAACCTAACCGTCTTACGAATTTTGATGATAGTTTGACTCTTAACGAGCTAGGTGAAAGCTTGAAGAAGGAAGCGGGTCAAACGAAGCAAGAATGACGGAAAAGCATAATTCGGATGCAAGGTAAGTATAGCTTACACTAGTCTTAAATTGTGGAATATTTTCTCACCATATAAATTACAAATGAGATATCTAAACAATTGAAATATGATGTTCCGTCGTGTAGTCGAACGGAACAAGACAATCAAAGATGAAAGAAACCGTAATAATGGTTAAAAAGAAGTAAATCGGTAATTCAGTCATATTATGTCGAAAGTACTAAACGGTTATATGTTAAAATGACCGTACGGTGTTAAACGGAACGAGTCATGTAGAGGAGATGATAATAAATATCATCTCGTAAAGATAAATGGTGAATTCGGCCAAACGGGTCAAAAGGTGTAGACAACGCCTTTTGATTATATAGACTAATAATTCTTTGTCGAGTTATATGCTTGCAGGAATAGATATCAAATGGATATTCGCATCGTTCTAAATTAGCGAATATAAAGCAAGGTATTAAAACCGGGTTAATAAGTTGATCCGGGCCAGGTATGTATAATAGATCAACTTCTCATTTAGAACTTGGAGATCTATGAGATTTTGGGCGTACATGGCTTAAGCAAGCCCTTAGTTGTAAAAGAAGGGTTAAGAATGACTAAAACGCCCTTGTAAGCAAAATTAAGCAAACAACCCTTAGAAGTCGCTTGAAAACGAGTTTTATAATCAAGTTAATACTTAGAATAAGTATAATAGCGTGAGATGTATATCCTTGGTCAAAAGACTCTATATGAGTCTTTGCCGTAAATTGATAATCCGAAGGAAAAACTCGGATTAGATAGATCGTCATATTAAAACCATCATAGCAATAGATGTGATGAAAGATCATCTGATAACTAATGTGGAAATAAAATGTTAGAAAGAGATGGGTGGGAGTTATGCGTAAAAGTGCTTAAATGTCCTTAACGGGTCAAAATAAGCACTTGAGTATAAGTGAGTTTAAAATGCGTAGGAAACCCGTGGTTTGAGCCAATTATGATAGATGAAATAGAAATTAGAAGATTCATGAGAATTTGGGATCAAACAAATAAGTTTGTTTGATAAATACATGAATGGGTTAAAATGGGTAAATTCTAGTTTAAGCCGTATGCATAAAAGTCTCAAAATTTATTAAGCCGGATGTCGGATTTTAACTCCATGTGATGGAGAATCAAATTTCAAACATGTAGGAAGAAACGGTAGGTCAAACGGATAAGCGGTTTGAAAGATACGAAAGTTTTCGTGTCAAATTACGGCAAAATGGAGAGGCTGAACCCAGGGTCCACCGTAATTTACGGTCCTACCGTAATTTACGGTGGAGATGATTTAATTACGGTGGTGGCCCACTGATTTACGGTAGAAAAGCATGAACCCAGAGGCCACCGTAAATTACGGTCCCACCGTAATTTACGGTGGAGATATTTTTTATATATTTTGTTTTTCATTTGAAAAATCAATTGTTTTCCCGGACATCGTTCGGACATGATTTAAAACCCGTATGACTAAAGCATTTCATGTTTTTATGAAATGTAGGTACATTTTGAATGCCGGAAGACGATCAAGCTCAGCGAAGAACCGAACACGATAAAGATACACGCTTCCGCACTTGGCCACGTTGTAAATTTTAAACAACGAATTTGATCACGCTATGTAGAATAACTTATGATTTGTAAAAGTTTTAATAAACCCGTATATTTATAATATGTGTAGTCTTAACTACACATCTAATTGTTGGTATTTACATGTAAAACCGTTAAATAGAAACTAGGGTGTTACAAGTTGGTATCAGAGCCTTGGTTTAAGAGATTCGAGTATGGTGGGGAGGAACCATGCTTGGACTTAAACCTTATGCTCTTGACAAAGAATAGTGTTCGGTTCGAAGCTTGATCGCAAATCCGGTAAGTACAAGTATGTTAATAGTTTAGTATGTTAAAGTGTTGTAAACAACACATAGGGTTATCGTGTAATACACGATACCTCAATTAAATGATAGACATAGTTGACGAAAATACGCTCGTTGACGCGTATAGTAGAAAAAGCCTTGTATTATAATACGGGCGATCATCAAAGTTGATGTTACTAACTTTTGTGAATGTTTTAATTGAAGGACACTCGCATTTGAGGACGATGAGAGTCAAACGAGTTGTGGATATGATGATGGAACGGTCCGAGATATGACAAGAAGAGCATGCTCATTAAGGACCTAAATCGCGTAATGGTCGCGAACAAGGCTAATGGCAAGAAAAGCCCGTTAGGGCAAGCATTTACCAGGTGCACGTTTAAATTATTGCATGAATATAAACATGCAACCAATACTTAGAAATTGAAAGTTGCATATGTAGATTTAAAAACTTGGAAAAACCCGAATAGAAAATGTATTCGGGATATTGTTTCCAAGAAAAACAAATAGAGACGTTACTTACATAGGGCGTGATGTGAAAACTATAAAAAGGTCATATGTGTCATGTGTTAATCACTTACTCTGGCCAAGTAAGTAGTGGCATATGATACCACGAACTTCTTATGGCGGACACATTTACATCCGATGTAGTAAGGGCGGGGTGAATGGGACTAACTTAAAAGTACCCAAATGAATCAAATGAGCAAAATAATTGATGATAATGTAAACGCACAACCGAGTGACGAAAGCGTATTACATCAGGATAATGAGCCCGAATGAAGGGACAAAGAAGCATGTAAAATGAATTAGACAAGTATTGGGAGGGAGTGTACTTACACTCGAACCCAGAAAACACAAGCATGTAAAATGATTTAGACAAGTATTGGGAGGGAGTGTACTTACACTCGAACCCAGAAAACACAAGCATGTAAAATGATTTAGACAAGTATTGGGAGGGAGTGTACTTACACTCGAACCCAGAAAACGCAAACATGAAAAATGATTTAGACAAGCATTGGGAGGGAATGTACTTACACTCGAACCCGGAAAATGCGAATATGTCCCTAAACGAGTCGTTTTTGTAAAACGTCAAACGTAAGGAAAAAGTCAGAAAAATTTCGCCCGGAAATAAACAAATGAAGCCTTAGACTACGGTCAAGGTCAACTAAGGCTCATAAGCGAAAATGTACGATTTTTTTTAACATAGCAAGGCATGCTTTGAAGCTATATACGAATATATATATATACATTTGAATGTAGATACAAGTAAAAGATGATTTACGGGATCATCATAACCTACGGGATTTAAACACAGTGTTAAGGTCTACGGGACCAGAATGACCTTTGGGTCACGAAAAGAAAAGGAAACAAACCTTAGTGTTTTCAGTAAAAAGGGGGTGAAGACCTAAGGAAATAGCCTGCGAGGCTACGTGAAAGAACCTACGGGTTACTTAACAAAGCGAGAGAACCAGTTGAAAATCCTCGCATAAAACTAAGACTGTAAAGGAATAAATTACAGACTGTCAATGTCCTGTTACAGATAATCGACGAAAGATTAAGAGAAGATCCTAAACTAAAACCTTGGTTTTAGTAAGAAATAACGTTTTTACGAATGAGAATCCTGATAGGAAATTGAATATTGAGCATGAAAGGTTCAGGTCTTGACACCGATGGGCGCAAGACGTTATATTCAAAAAAGTGATATTTCGGAAAGGAAATTTTGATATAAATTAAACATGATGTAACAAGATCACGGTCAAGAAATGTAATGTGAAGTAGAATCACATTATAACCAAGCAAGCGGTAAAAAGTAACTGGACTAATAACTCTAGTTAGTGAGACCGGTCAAGGTCATTTAAATAAATTTGGTTTGCTTGTAAGCGGTAGGTTCGGTATGACCGAATCGAATAAATAAATTGAAGATAAAAGAAATTGCTGCTAAAAGTGAAAAGATTTCGCTAAAGGCCTTTAAACGAGTCAAAATAACGGATTCATAAGGAATTCGATAGTATATGGAAGCGATGGACATCGCTAAGTTAACTAAACTAGTGGAAATAACGAGGTTACGTTATTTTAAGTTGCACTAAGTCATATGAGATACATAGACAATTACAGACCAAAAAGATGTTACCATGCTTATCTGGTAATACTAATAATTGGTTAAAAGTATAAGTAATGTTTAAATGATATCTCGGATCAAATACATTGAGTTTAAACTCAATAAATCATGTAAGAAAAGGTTTCGAGGACGAAACCTCTTTAAGGGGGGTAGACTTGTAACACCCCGAAAATGGGTTTGGTAATCAAACTCCATTAATACTAAAAGACGGGTAAAGTACCGTTAGTAGTAAAAGTGGCCAGGCGAATATTTGGATTTAAATAAGAAATCCTAATAATAAATACAAACAAATCAAAGTTTTAAGGAAACTGAGTCTATAAGAGCCCGAGTTAACGGGACTTAAAATAAAACGGGTTATAGCTCCCGGGACCCACTAAATAACTAGGAATATCAACCTAGTTAGTCTAGTGTTTTAAAATAGTGAGGAACTTGATGTAGTAACCTTTATAAACTTGGGTAAAGTTGAGGGACTAAAATGGTTAAAGTGAGAAAATGGTTTTTATTAGTTAAAGTTAAAAACACCAAAACACACACCTTGTGTGTGTGTTCTGGTCGTACAAACACAGGAGCCAGGAAGAGCTCTCAAGCTCAAACCCTAAAACACAGAAATTCATCAAATTGAAGGAGCAAATCAAGTCCAAATCAAAATCCGAGTATGAATTAGTGATCTCCATTGAAAAAGGAGTCACGAGGTATGTAAATTTCTTGGTAAATCTCTAGTTGAAATTCTGAGCAAACCTAGAGAATTCGAATCTAAGCTTGCATGTATGTTGTTTAGATGAAATCAGGGATGAAACTATGTCTAGTAGTAAACCCTAGCCATGTATTTGTTGAATTGATGTTCATTGTTGTGGATTCATAATCATACACTCATGTGTCAAGTGGGTTTTGCTTATGTAGAAAAGATGATAATATAGTTGTGTTAGAAATCATCATAAGTGATAGTAGATGCAAGATACTTGAACAAATTGCAAGTTTGAGTATTTGATCATACATGATAATGGTTGAATCTTGATGTTAATCTTGGTAAAAATGACTAATTATGAACTAGTTAGCAAATGTGTAGAATCATGCCCATTAGGTGTTTGTTAAAATGCCTAAATGGGAACTATAGAGTTGAAATTCGAGTGAAACGCGTAATTGGCTAACTTGACTAATTACACGAAATATGGGATAAAATGGTTTCTAATCATAAGATTGAATTGCCTTGATTGTGCATATTATATGAACAAAGGTAGTTGATTTTAGAAAGTCGAAATAACCAATGATGAAGTGGAATAGAAGTTTCGACATAAAATCCGTAAGATGAAATAGTCATAATAATGATGACTAACCTAACCGTCTTACGAATTTTGATGATAGTTTGACTCTTAACGAGCTAGGTGAAAGCTTGAAGAAGGAAGCGGGTCAAACGAAGCAAGAATGACGGAAAAGCATAATTCGGATGCAAGGTAAGTATAGCTTACACTAGTCTTAAATTGTGGAATATTTTCTCACCATATAAATTACAAATGAGATATCTAAACAATTGAAATATGATGTTCCGTCGTGTAGTCGAACGGAACAAGACAATCAAAGATGAAAGAAACCGTAATAATGGTTAAAAAGAAGTAAATCGGTAATTCAGTCATATTATGTCGAAAGTACTAAACGGTTATATGTTAAAATGACCGTACGGTGTTAAACGGAACGAGTCATGTAGAGGAGATGATAATAAATATCATCTCGTAAAGATAAATGGTGAATTCGGCCAAACGGGTCAAAAGGTGTAGACAACGCCTTTTGATTATATAGACTAATAATTCTTTGTCGAGTTATATGCTTGCAGGAATAGATATCAAATGGATATTCGCATCGTTCTAAATTAGCGAATATAAAGCAAGGTATTAAAACCGGGTTAATAAGTTGATCCGGGCCAGGTATGTATAATAGATCAACTTCTCATTTAGAACTTGGAGATCTATGAGATTTTGGGCGTACATGGCTTAAGCAAGCCCTTAGTTGTAAAAGAAGGGTTAAGAATGACTAAAACGCCCTTGTAAGCAAAATTAAGCAAACAACCCTTAGAAGTCGCTTGAAAACGAGTTTTATAATCAAGTTAATACTTAGAATAAGTATAATAGCGTGAGATGTATATCCTTGGTCAAAAGACTCTATATGAGTCTTTGCCGTAAATTGATAATCCGAAGGAAAAACTCGGATTAGATAGATCGTCATATTAAAACCATCATAGCAATAGATGTGATGAAAGATCATCTGATAACTAATGTGGAAATAAAATGTTAGAAAGAGATGGGTGGGAGTTATGCGTAAAAGTGCTTAAATGTCCTTAACGGGTCAAAATAAGCACTTGAGTATAAGTGAGTTTAAAATGCGTAGGAAACCCGTGGTTTGAGCCAATTATGATAGATGAAATAGAAATTAGAAGATTCATGAGAATTTGGGATCAAACAAATAAGTTTGTTTGATAAATACATGAATGGGTTAAAATGGGTAAATTCTAGTTTAAGCCGTATGCATAAAAGTCTCAAAATTTATTAAGCCGGATGTCGGATTTTAACTCCATGTGATGGAGAATCAAATTTCAAACATGTAGGAAGAAACGGTAGGTCAAACGGATAAGCGGTTTGAAAGATACGAAAGTTTTCGTGTCAAATTACGGCAAAATGGAGAGGCTGAACCCAGGGTCCACCGTAATTTACGGTCCTACCGTAATTTACGGTGGAGATGATTTAATTACGGTGGTGGCCCACTGATTTACGGTAGAAAAGCATGAACCCAGAGGCCACCGTAAATTACGGTCCCACCGTAATTTACGGTGGAGATATTTTTTTATATATTTTGTTTTTCATTTGAAAAATCAATTGTTTTCCCGGACATCGTTCGGACATGATTTAAAACCCGTATGACTAAAGCATTTCATGTTTTTATGAAATGTAGGTACATTTTGAATGCCGGAAGACGATCAAGCTCAGCGAAGAACCGAACACGATAAAGATACACGCTTCCGCACTTGGCCACGTTGTAAATTTTAAACAACGAATTTGATCACGCTATGTAGAATAACTTATGATTTGTAAAAGTTTTAATAAACCCGTATATTTATAATATGTGTAGTCTTAACTACACATCTAATTGTTGGTATTTACATGTAAAACCGTTAAATAGAAACTAGGGTGTTACAGCTAGGATTCGAGTTACAGGAACAAGAGCCAAACTAACCACCCAAGAATGGATTCGTCGAGCGAAAACAATTGACAACCTCCTAGAAGCAGCTTTTCTTGCCACCAGACCTTTCTTCATCAATTAGGAATCTGATGCCGTCACTAAACACATTCCATAAATTGTAGCCATTTGTTGAGTGTTTTTTTGGTGTCTAATCCGCATATATATCCCCATTGCACTTGATTTTCTTGACTGTATATATCTTAAATATCAACATATACACGTGTGATTTAGTTTACGAAGATTTTTCAATGCCGAGAACCTTGATCAGAGAGTAAAAAAGGCGTAAGGTTCACAATGGTGTAAGATTAAAATGGGATATACCGGGCTAGGATTCGAGTTATAGGAACAAGGGCCAAACCAACCACCCAAGAATGGAATCGTCGAGCGAAAACACTTGACAACCTCCTAGAAGCAGCTTTTGTTACCACCAGACCTTTCTCCATCAATTAGGAATCTGATGCCGTCACTAAACACATTCCATAAATTGTAGCCATTTGTTGAGTGATTTTTTTTGGTGTCTAATCCGCATATATATCACCATTGCCCTTGATTTTCTTGACTGTATATCTCTTAAATGTCAACATATACACGTGTGATTTAGTTTACGAAGATTTTTCAATGCCGAGAACCTCGATCAGAGAGTAAAAAAGGCGTAAGGTTCACACTGGTGTAAAATTAAAATGGGATATACTGGGCTAGCATTCGAGTTACAGGAACAAGGGCCAAACCAACCACCCAAGAATGGAATCGTCGAGCGAAAACACTTGACAACCTCCTAGAAGCAGCTTTTCTTACCACCAGACCTTACTCCATCAATTAGGAATCTGATGCCATCACTAAACACATTCCTTAAATTGTAGCCATTTGTTGAGTGTTTTTTTTTGTGTCTAATCCGCATATATATATCACCATTGCCCTTGATTTTCTTGACTGTATATCTCTTAAATATCAACATATACACGTGTGATTTAGTTTAGGAAGACTTTTCAATGCCGACAACCTCGATCAGAGAGTAAAAAAGAAGTAAGGTTCACAATGGTGTAAAATTAAAATGGGATATACCGGGCTAGGATTCGAGTTATAGGAACAAGGGCCAAACCAACCACCCAAGAATGGAATTGTCGAGGGAAAACAGTTGACAACCTCCTAGAAGCAGCTGTTCTTGCCACCAGACCTTTCTCCATCAATTAGGAATCTGATGCCGTCACTAAACACATTCCTTAAATTGTAGCCATTTGTTGAGTGATTTTTTTTGGTGTCTAATCCGCATATATATCACCATTGCCCTTGATTTTCTTGACTGTATATCTCTTAAATGTCAACATATACACGTGTGATTTAGTTTACGAAGATTTTTCAATGCCGAGAACCTCGACCAGGGAGTAAAAAAGGCGTAAGGTTCACAATGGTGTAAAATTAAAATGGGATAAACCGGGCTAGGATTCGAGTTACAGGAACAAGGGCCAAACCAACCACCCAAGAATGGAATCGTCGAGCGAAAACAATTTACAACCTCCTAGAAGCAGCTTTTCTTGCCACCAGACCTTTCTCCATCAAATAGGAATCTGATGCCGTCACTAAACACATTCCTTAAATTGTAGCCATTTGTTGAGTGTTTTTTTTGGTGTCTAATCCGCATATATATCACCATTGCCCTTGATTTTCTTGACTGTATATCTCTTAAATATCAACATATACACGTGTGATTTAGTTTACGAAGATTTTTCAATACCGAGAACCTCGATCAGAGAGTAAAAAAGGCATAAGGTTCACAATGGTGTAAAATTAAAATGGGATATACCGGGCTAGGATTCGAGTTACAGGAACAAGAGCCAAACTAACCACCCAAGAATGGAATCGTCGAGCGAAAACAATTGACAACCTCCTAGAAGCAGCTTTTCTTGCCACCAGACCTTTCTTCATCAATTAGGAATCTGATGCCATCACTAAACACATTCCTTAAATTGTAGCCATTTGTTGAGTGTTTTTTTTGGTGTCTAATCCGCATATATATCACCATTGCACTTGATTTTCTTGACTGTATATCTCTTAAACATCAACATATACACGTGTGATTTAGTTTACGAAGATTTTTCAATGCCGAGAACCTCGATCAGAGAGTAAAAAAGGCGTAAGATTCACAATGGTGTAAAATTAATATGGGATATACCGGGCTAGGATTCGAGTTACAGGAACATGGGCCAAACAAACCACCCAAGAATGGAATCGTGGAGCGAACACACTTGACAACCTCCTAGAAGCAGCTTTTCTAGCCACCAGATCTTTCTCCATCAATTAGGAATCTGATGCCGTCACTAAACACATTCCTTAAATTGTAGCCATTTGTTGAGTGTTTTTTTGGTGTCTAATCCGCATATATATCACAATTGCCCTTGATTTTCTTGACTGTATATCTCTTAAATATCAACATATACACGTGTGATTTAGTTTACGAATATTTTTCAATGCCGAGAACCTCGATCAGAGAGTAAAAAAGGCGTAAGGTTCACAATGGTGTAGGATATACCGGGCTAGGATTCTAGTTACAGGAACAAGGGCCAAACCAACCACCCAAGAATGGAATCTTCGAGCGAAAACACTTGACAACCTCCTAGAAGCAGCTTTTCTTGCCACCAGACCTTTCTATATCAATTTGGAATCTGATGCCGTCACTAAACACATTCCTTAAATTGTCGCCATTTGTTGAGTGTTTTTTTTTGTGTCTAATCCGCATATATATCACCATTGCCCTTGATTTTATTAACTGTATATCTCTTAAATATAAACATATACACGTGTGATTTAGTTTACGAAGATTTTTCAATGCCGAGAACCTCGATCAGAGAGTAAAAAAGGCGTAAGGTTAGTTTACAAAGAATTTTCAATGCCGAGAACCTCGATCAGAGAGTAAAAAAGGCGTAAGGTTCACAATGGTGTAAGATTAAAATGGGATATACCGGGCTAGAATTCGAGTTACAGGAAAAAGGGCCAAACCAACTGTCACACCCCCAAAATCCACATGCGGAGTACCACCGCTTGGAGGCGTGTGACTGACCAGGATCAAGCCACCAATCATATTGAACATATAAGTAAATAGTAAAAGTCATTCATCAATAAGATAGGTGTTTTCAAAACCAAACATAATCAAGTGTGTAGCGGAAGGATAAGTATGTAAACCCAATGTAAATCATAAGTTCAAATGTTTAAATATTTAACATGGCATTCTCGATCCATGTCCCACAACGACCTGCTCCTCCCTGTGCAAGCTCCATATGTACCTAAGGTCCTGCAAGGCATGCAGCAGAGAGTCAACAACTAGTTGAGCGAGTTCACAGTAAGTAAGTTCGTAATAGTAAGTTTGTTTCGTAACATGTGGCGCTACTAGGCCGATAGTATGTTCTATTAGTGGGGGCTTCCCATGTTTGCATATACACTAGACTATTTGTAACCATAAGTGTTCTTCTTACTGAGAACAGTAGTACGTACAAAGTTTACGTAGGTTTTACGTAAGTGTCCTTCACAACCGAGGACAGGGGTACGCGGGGGTTTACGTAGGTTTTACGTAAGTGTCCTTCTTGACTCCGGAAGACAGTAGCATGTTCTTGCTTACGTAGGTTTTACGTAAGTGCCTGACACAACCGAGGCAGTAGTGAGTATAAGTTCACGTAGGTTTTACGTGAGTGTCCTTCGCAACCTGAGGACAGTGATGAGTACAAGTATACGTAGGTTTTACGTATGTATCCTGCGCATCCGAGGACGATGGTAGATAGTCTAGTAACAGTGTAAGTACGAGTATCTATTCAAATCTCATTCCTTCAATCCCCATTCCCATACCCTGGGAATCCCATGCCTTAGTAAAAGTGTGAACTCACCTTGGTTTGCTCGGTATGCTAAGTATGTGCTCACAGTTAATCAATCACGTCCGAGATGATGTACTAGGTTGCCGTCACTCAATCGGAAGCCTCTAGGGTTTTGAAAGTTGCTAAAGTGTCAGATTCTATACGTGATCTAATATTTATACGCGAAACAGGCTTTTGGGCTTTAGTGGGCTCGGCGAATCAGTTTGGGCCGGCGAAACAGACGGCGAATCAACTCTTGACGAATCAAAACTTGATTCATCGTGTAGGTAATGGCGAAACAGATTCTTGTTTCGTCGCTATGTGTGATCCGTCGATCCGGTTTGTGTTTCGTCCAAGGTGATGTGTTTCGTCATACATTCAAGTGTTTCTAAATTGTCTAAGTGTTTAAGTGTACAACATACAATTAACACATACAATTAACACATATACAACAAGTAACATTCTCACATAAATTCATACATTAAAGCTCAGTGTTTTACAATTACAATTCAAACAGACAAACAATCAAACGGTCACCCGTGCATTAAATGCAAACACGGAATTCAGAAAGTCGAGTTGTCACATTATCCCCAACTTGAAAGAAATTTCGTCCCGAAATTTAGCATGCGGTTACTGAGGAAGCCAGGTAAGTTGTATCGTTCACTGGTTTTCCTGGGGTGTCACATCATCCCCCCGTTGATTTGGAATTTCGTCCCGAAATTCTGCAGTAGTAGCTTCAGCCTCAGTAGTAGTTGCATTGGTTTCGAATAACTGGGGATACTTGAGTTCCATTTGGTCTTCTCGTTCCCAGGTATACTCTGGGCCACGACGGGAGTTCCAACGAACTCGTACAAGAGGGATTCTCGTGTTCTTGAGGACCTTAACATCCCGGTCCGTGATTTCAACTGGTTCCTCGACGAACTGCAACCGCTCGTCGATAGTGAGTTCCTTCAAAGGAACTATAAAGGTCTCATCTGACAGACACTTCTTCAGATTCGACACGTGAAAGACGTTGTGAACTGCACTGAGTTCAGCTGGTAAGTTCAGTCTGTTGGCCACTTTGCCTATTTTCTCTATGACTTCGAAAGGTCCGACGTATCGCGGATTGAGCTTGCCTCGTTTGCCAAAACGAACCACACCCTTCCAGGGTGAAACTTTGAGTAGCACTCGATCCCCAACCTGGAATTCGAGTGGTTTCCTGTCTTATCAGCGTATGCTTTCTGACGGTCACGAGCTGCCGCCATGCGTTGTCGTATTTGAGCAATCTTTTCTGTAGTATCAACTACGAGTTTTGGACCTGTGATTTGAATATCCCCCACCTCTGCCCAACAGAGAGGTGACCGACATTTACGTCCGTACGATGCCTCGAATGGAGCGGTTTGGATGTTGGTGTGGTAACCGTTGTTTTACGAAGACTCCACTAAAGGGAGATGTTTTTCCCAGCTGTTGCCGAAGTCGATTACACATGCACGAAGCATGTCTTCTAAAGTTTGAATAGTGCGCTCAGACTGCCCCTATGTCTGAGGGTGATAAGCTGTGCTCATGTCTAAACGAGAGCCAAAAGATTTGTGCATTGCTTGCCACAGTTCTGAAGTAAAACGTGCATCACGATCAGAGATAATAGAGGTGGGCACCCCGTGCCTTGAGACCACTTCCTTCAAGTATACGTCTGCTAGTGTGGAGAACTTGTCCGTTTCCTTGATAGCCAAGAAGTGAGCAGACTTTGTGAGTCGATCCACGATCACCCAAATAGTGTCATTCTCACGCTGAGATCTAGGTAGGCCAGTAACAAAATCCATGGAAATTTGTTCCCATATCCATTGTGGTATCTCAGGTTGTTGGAGTGGGCCTGATGGTTTCTGATATTCCGCTTTAACTCTCGCACGAGTCAAGCACTTGCTAACGTAAGTTGCTATGTGAGCTTTCATGCTAGGTCACCAATATGTAGTTCTGATATCGTGGTACATCTTATCCGAACCAGGATGTACTGAGTAGCGAGACTTATGAGCTTCATCCATTACAAGCTCGCGTAAGTTACCATAGAGTGGGACCCAGATGCGTCCTGTTACATAGTAGGCTCCGTCTTCCTTTTGTTCTAACTGTTGCCTTGAGCCGCGTAGGGCTTCAGCCCTGACGTTTTCTGGTTTCAATGCTTCTACCTGAGCATCTCGTATCTGTGAAGGAAGACTAGACTGAATAGTGAGTTGCAACGCTCGTACACGCCTAGGTGTAGTATCCTTTCGACTGAGGGCGTCGGCCACCACATTGGCTTTGCCCGGATGGTACTTTATAGCACATTCGTAATCGTTCAGTAGTTCGACCCATCTACGTTGTCGCATGTTCAATTCTTTCTGCTTGAATATGTGTTCGAGACTCCTGTGATCGGTGTAGATGGTGCATTTAGTACCGTACAGGTAGTGTCTCCATATCTTAAGTGCAAAAACAACCGCTCCCAGCTCTAAATCGTGAGTAGTGTAGTTCTTTTCATGAACTTTGAGTTGGCGTGAGGCGTAGGCTATAACTTTATTCCGCTGCATCAACACACATCCAAGACCTTGGATCGATGCATCGCAGTAGACTACAAAATCGTCCGTGCCTTCAGGCAATGAGAGGATAGGTGCGCTACAAAGTCTATCCTTTAAGTGCTGAAACGCTGCTTCCTGTGTGTTACCCCAACGATAAACAACACCTTTCTGTGTCAGTAGTGTAAGCGGCTGTGCAATCTTTGAGAAGTCCTTGATGAACCGTCTGTAATAACCCGCCAAACCCAAGAATTGGCGTATTTCAGTTGGTGTGCGAGGTGCAGGCCAGTTTTTTTTTTTTTTTTTTTTTTTTGATCGAATCTACCTTGGATGGATCGACATGAATCCCATCCTTGTTTACCACGTGGCCTAGGAAGTGGACTTCACGAAGCCAGAAGTCGCATGTTGAAAACTTAGCGTATAGTTGTTCCGTTCGTAGGAGTTCCAAAATAAGTCGTAAGTGCTGCTCGTGTTCCTCCCGATTCTTTGAGTTGATCAGAATGTCATCAATGAAAACAATAACAAACTTGTCAAGATAAGGTTTGCACACCCTGTTCATAAGATCCATGAAAACCGCAGGCGCGTTTGTTAACCCGAATGGCATGACCAGAAATTCGTAGTGACCGTAGCGTGTTCTGAACGCTGTTTTGGAGACGTCCTCATCCCGGAATCTCAGTTGATGGTAACCTGACCTCAGATCAATCTTCGAGTAATAGCTCGACCCTTGCAACTGGTCGAATAAGTCGTCGATGCGCGGAAGAGGATAGCGATTACTCACAGTCACCTTGTTCAGTTCGCGGTAGTCTATGCACATACGGAAGGTACCGTCTTTCTTCTTCACAAATAGTACTGGAGCTCCCCAGGGCGAAGAGCTAGGACGTATGAAACCCTTTTCCAAAAGTTCTTGCAATTGCTTAGATAGTTCTTCCAGTTCAGTTGGAGCTAAGCGATAAGGTGCTCGAGCTATAGGTGCTGCTCCAGGAGCTAGCTCGATCTGAAGTTCGACTTGGCGATGAGGCGGTAACCCAGGTAAATCTTCAGGAAACACTTGAGGAAAGTCGCGTACAACAGGAATATCCTCAATCTTTTTCGCTTTCTTCGATGTATCAGTAACGAGTGCTAATATAGCTATGTGGCCCTTTCGCAAACACTTCTGAGCCTTCAAGAAGGAGATGATGCCACTCACGACACCACTCTTGTCGCCTTGAACTTCGAGGGGTTCTTTGCCAGTACGGGGAATACGAATAACCTTCTCCTTGCATAGGATCTCTGCTTGTTGTTGAGATAACCAATCCATACCAATATCAATGTCGAAACCATCACCACATTGGGGTCATTCCTAGTATCACCCTGACCAATCACGAACACTCGACCCCTGGCACCATTTCCGTCGTTATTTCTCCCATTGTTGTTATTCCCATTGCCCTGATTATTGTTGTCGTTGTTGGTTCTGATTCCCAGGTCGCGAGCTCCTGCAATCCTTAGCTTCATTACTCATCTTGAGACACCACTGGCAACGACCCCTGTTGCACTGACCATTGTGGTGTCTGTTGCACTTGTTGCACTTTGGGAGGTTTCCTCGATATCCCCCTGCCCCTGACTACCAGAAGGTTGCTAACTAGGGCTCTGGTAGTCATCAATCCTTCACTGCTGTGCCTGGGACTGAACTGAAGTCGAACCCTTGCTATAGGTTCCATCCCATTTTAGTTTGTTGTCAGTGGGAGTAGCAGAAGTAGTAGTAGTGGTAATAGCACCGATACGCTTAGGCAGCCTGTTCCGTTCCACTGCCTGATCTGCGAGACGATGAGGAAGACGAGTAACATCTTGAATAGTAACAAGGTTAGCAGAAGTCACATGACTTTGGAATCTCTGGTACTAAGCCTTTGAGGTACAGCTTAATGCGATTGATACGAGGATCCACCATAGTTGGGCATAACACTGCCAGTTCGTTGGATCGTTTCGTTTACGCTTCTATTTCTGACCCCGTCATCTTCAGGTTGAAGAACTCCACTTCTATCTTGTGGATGTCATCACGACTACAGTATCCACGTTTGATCAGTTCCTTGAAATCATTCCATGGGGTGGCATTAGCAGCCTCCAGCCCTAGCATCTGAACTTGCGCGTTCCACCAAGTTAGCGCAGTGCCTTCGAGAGTACCAGTGGCGTACTTCACCCTACGACCCTCAGGGCATTGACACATTTCGAAGACCGATTCGAGCTTTTCAAACCAATGGAGGAGTCCAACGGCCCTTCAGTGCCACTAAAAGTAGTAGGACGACAGTCCATGAAAGTTTTGAAACGTGCACACAGGTGGCTGAGCGTGTAGACCTGTCGCGTGCGTAAGAGTAAACATACTTGAGCACGAGTGTTGGTTTACGAGAGTAGGATCTAGAGATCCTAGAGTAAGTGGTGATGGCAGGTTACACCTCCTGCCTGGGCAGCTGTGAGTGCTGCAGTAACTTGTTCAGTGATCGAAGCCGCCATCTGGGCTTGAGTTAGGTTAACGCGTCCACTCATGATCTTGTTATCAAGGAAACATGAGTGAGAGAGGTTCGCGAAAGTGCGATGACAGAAGGGAGTAAGCACATAAGTGTTTCAATCAACAGTTGTTACGTTATCTAAGCATACCATGAGCAAAGTTCTATGTAATTCTAGCAAGTAGGCAATAAAACATGTACCATATTACCTAGGATGTTGAGTCTTGCACGTGGAGCGAAGCGTCGTTGTGGATCGTTGAGAGCACTGTTCTGGTTATAGTCTGGTTTTAATAAAAACGTTTTTCCCATATTAAAACCGAGTTCTCTATAACCAATGGCTCTGATACCAATCTGTCACACCCCCAAAATCCACATGCGGAGTACCACCGCTTGGAGGTGTGTGACTGACCAGGATCAAGCCACCAATCATATTGAACATATAAGTAAATAGTAAAAGTCATTCATCAATATGATAGGTGTTTTCAAAACCAAACATAATCAAGTGTGTAGCGGAAGCATAAGTATGTAAACCCAATGTAAATCCTAAGTTCAAATGTTTAAATATTTAACATGGCATTCTCGATCCATGTCCCACAACGACCTGCTCCTCCCTGTGCAAGCTCCATATGTACCTAAGGTCCTGCAAGGCATGCAGCAGAGAGTCAACAACTAGTTGAGCGAGTTCACAGTAAGTAAGTTCGTAATAGTAAGTTTGTTTCGTAACATGTGGCGCTACTAGGCCGATAGTATGTTCTATTAGTGGGGGCTTCCCATGTTTGCATATACACTAGACTATTTGTAACCATAAGTGTTCTTCTTACTGAGAACAGTAGTACGTACAAAGTTTACGTAGGTTTTACGTAAGTGTCCTTTACAACCGAGGACAGGGGTACGCGGGGGTTTACGTAGGTTTTACGTAAGTGTCCTTCCTGACTCCGGAAGACAGTAGCATGTTCTTGTTTACGTAGGTTTTACGTAAGTGCCTGACACAACCGAGGCAGTAGTGAGTATAAGTTCACGTAGGTTTTACGTGAGTGTCCTTCGCAACCTGAGGACAGTGATGAGTACAAGTATACGTAGGTTTTACGTATGTATCCTGCGCATCCGAGGACGATGGTAGATAGTCTAGTAACAGTGTAAGTACGAGTATCTATTCAAATCTCATTCCTTCAATCCCCATTCCCATACCCTGGGAATCCCATGCCTTAGTAAAAGTGTGAACTCGCCTTGGTTTGCTCGGTATGCTAAGTATGTGCTCACAGTTAATCAATCACGTCCGAGATGATGTACTAGGTTGCCGTCACTCAATCGGAAGCCTCTAGGGTTTCGAAAGTTGCTAAAGTGTCAGATTCTATACGTGATCTAATATTTATACGCGAAACAGGCTTTTGGGCTTTAGTGGGCTCGGCGAATCAGTTTGGGCCGGCGAAACAGACGGCGAATCAACTCTTGACGAATCAAAACTTGATTCATCGTGTAGGTAATGGCGAAACAGATTCTTGTTTCGTCGCTATGTGTGATCCGTCGATCCGGTTTGTGTTTCGTCCAAGGTGATGTGTTTCGTCATACATTCAAGTGTTTCTAAATTGTCTAAGTGTTTAAGTGTACAACATACAATCAACACATACGATTAACACATATACAACAAGTAACATTCTCACATAAATTCATACATTAAAGCTCAGTGTTTTACAATTACAATTCAAACAGACAAACAATCAAACGGTCACCCGTGCATTAAATGCAAACACGGAATTCAGAAAGTCGAGTTGTCACACCAACCACCCAAGAATGGAATCGTCGAGCGAAAACACTTGACAACCTCCTAGAAGCAGCTTTTCTTGCCACCAGACCTTTCTCAATCAATTAGGAATCTGATGCCATCACTAAACACATTCCTTAAATTGTAGCCTTTTGTTGAGTGTTTTTTTTTGGTGTCTAATCCGCATATATATCACCATTGCCCTTGATTTTCTTAACGGTATATCTCTTAAATATCAACATATACACGTGTGATTTAGTTTACGAAGATTTTTCAATGCCGAGAACCTCGATCAGAGAGTAAAAAAGGCGTAAGGTTCACAATGGTGTAAGATTAAAATTGGATATACCGGGCTAGGATTCGAGTTACAGGAACAAGGGCCAAACCAACCACCCGAGAATGGAATCGTCGAGCGAAACCACTTGACAACCTCCTAGAAGTAGCTTTTCTTGCCACCAGACCTTTCTCCATCAATTAGGAATCTGATGCCGTCACTAAACACATTCCTTTAATTGTAGCCATTTGTTGAGTGTTTTTTTTTTGTGTCTAATCCGCATATATATCACCATTGCCCTTGATTTTCTTGACTGTATATCTCTTAAATGTCAACATATACACGTGTGATTTAGTTTACGAAGATTTTTCAATGCCGAGAACCTCGATCAGAGAGTAAAAAAGGTGTAAGGTTCACAATGGTGTAAAATTAAAATGCGATATACCGGGCTAGGATTCGAGTTACAGGAACAAGGGCCAAACCAACTGTTTTGGTAAAAAATTACCGAAGTAATTAAGTGATCAAATTAGTTAAGTGAGGTAGTGTGCTAGAAATGAGTGTCGAAAATATGTTAATCAAGTTAATTTGTAAAAACAGTTTCAGGATACGGCTCAGGATATAGAGCTGTATCTATGATCAAACAATGAGCAAAAGTAAAGTAAACGACACGGGATGTACGAGGAAAGCCCTTGATCAATCTAGATCGCCGGCATAAAACCTCGGGAGCTGACAATCGCAGCTGCCTAGTTCTTCTATTGCTTCAAAAATCAGGATACAGTGCAAGATGTGGTACGGATCGACTAAGTGTTACAACGAAACTTGAATACAAGTGTGGTGTTTGCGATGAGCTAGAGAGTGTAAGTGTATGAGAGTGTTAGTGAAAATCATGTGTTCTAAGCTGATCCGCCCCCATCTATTTATAGTAAAGATAAAATAACAAACTAGCCTAAACTTGCGGGATCCGCTGAATATTCCTTCTTCGAACGTTGTAGACCTGGTCTTTCGGGCTCAACGTCTCTTCCTCAACAAATTCGTCCGAGTCTTGAGGAGAAGAAGTCCTCTCGACCGTTAGCAAGTCTCAGCCCTTAACCTGCACGTGGTTAATTCAATAAGCCTCAGGATATCGCCCAAGATGTTAGCAATATCCTCTTCCAGCATCCTGGTCACAAATGAACAAACATAGGCAGGATATTGGTCAGGATATATACGTTAAGAAAATGACCCCTAACAATTGTCCCCAAATATATCGGTTGGGATACCAATCCAACGGATATATTTCAAAAGTTTCACCTCATAACTTAAGGCAATTAATATGACTAGACTCTTGAAATGACAGCGGTGCAACTTCCAAGGCATTATTTACTTTTTACCCCCCTATATTCATCCTATATTAACCGAGGGACTCCTTGTCTCGGTTATCCTTATCTGCAAGCAAACATCAGGTATCTTCTTTTCTAATCTCCTTTCTTGAATTTTTCTTAATTTGCTCAATACTCTTCATGGCACCACGAACGAAATCCCGATCAGACCGACCAGCCTCAACCCTCATAAGTCAAAACTTTATCACCGATCCAGCAAAGGAGATTTGCTGCTTCAATAATGCTGACATTGCTGCTCTCAAATACTCCGGTGCCTTTCCCACCGGAACGGTCTTTCGCCCCTTCGACAAGGAAGCCCGATCGGACGCATCATCCGACGAGTGGGTTTGTTTTTTTCGCTTATCCTTTCTCTTTGGACTCCGGTACCCATTTCCACCCTTTATCTCTAGCTTTTTCGACCTCACCGGCCTTAGCTATGCCCAAGTTATGCCAATGGTCTGGCGAGTCTTGATAGTGTTGGATCAGATCAAATCTCTTCATTTTCCTAACCTACTTGTTGAGGACCTTCCCGTAGCATACCGGTTGAGATCCCATGGCAATCACCGTTATCTTCTGTTTTCCATCAAGAACCCTTTGGTCCTTAAAGCCACCAAGAATGAGGATCGATGGCGACGAAAATTCTTTTTCGTAAAAAGAGACTCTATTGATAAGGGTTTCGATCTACCGGTTAAATGGTTAACCAAGGGTAGGATTTAGGGTTTTAGGAATATCCCCAATTATATCTTCAAACTGTATCCCGGACTTATACTCTGATGTTTTTATGCAGCGAATTTCAGAGATTTAGTGCCTCCCAGTGCAGAATCTGAATCCAAGATCAAGGAAATCTACCGTCTTCCTGCCAGTGAAAGAACTTTTTCCCTGTCTCTTACAGGTTCTTATAAAAAATCAAGCTCAGAAATGTTTGGTAAGCACATTCTTATATATATTAATCATTTTTCAAAAATACGATGAGTTTAAGAATATCTTCCCTTTTGTAGTACCAGTTGTCAACCTTGAAGGTTTTGAACTTGACGAATTGGATTGCTACTCTAGCCTTGAACCCACCAAACAAGAATCCAAGCCAAAGTCGTCTGCTACACCAAAGCCTACCTCCTCGAAAACTGTTTCTGCTCCCAAAGGCCCTCCGGCATCCAGGACCCGGGCATCCAGCTCTCGTAAAAGAAAGGAGACTGATTCCCCAGCTGTTTCTGAAACATTCTCTCTTGAGAATCATGGGTTCAATGAAGCCACCTCATTCCTCAAACAGGTAGAATTTCCTTTTCGATATCCTGTACAAGTATGTTAGTTTTTATCCTGCTTATTTTTCACATTAATACCTGTGTCTTTATCAATAGGGTCTGGATCGTCTTAGGCACTTGCATGAAGACGCTTGCGGGCTTAACAAGATGTTAAAGATCCAGCTGGAGAAAGCTCAAGCTACCATAGCTGACCAAGGAACCATCGCGGCTGCCAAATCCCAGCATTATGAAGACAAATACAAGGCAATGACTCAGGAACATCAAGCCGCCCTCCACAAAGCTAATGAGGATGCTCAAGCCAAGCTAGATGCCGCTCTTCTCCAATATCAGCAGAATATGAGCTCATACCGGGATAGCCTAAAAGCTTCTGTGGTCGTCTCTCTTCTCCAAGCCAGGATAAGGATGGCTTACGAGGCCATGGATCTGGGTTTTGAATGCCCCTCCTGGAATGTAAAGGCTTGGGAGGAGAAACTACAGGGCCTCGGAGGTCATCCCGTTGCTTATCCTGCAAAACACACTGGTGAAGAGCCTTCTAAGGCGGCAGAGGAGGTGGCCAATGCTGGTGATGGTGCTGAGAAGAATCCCGAGGTTGATGCTGGGGCGAATGCTGGCAAGGAGGTTGCTGATCAAGAAGGTGCCGCATCTTAGACGGCGAAATGGGCGATGATGGATATATGTGCCAAGGTCGGAGCCCATTTTTTTTAAATTCATGGTTGTGGTTGCATAAACAATTTACTTTTCCTGTCTTTGAACAATTTACTTTTCCTGCACTAGAACAATGTGATGACCAAAGGTGGATGGGTCCTAGGTTTTAGGACGAAGCCCTTGGTCATCAATTAGTATAACTTGTTTTGAACGTAGTAACGGTTGTAGGTGGACGGGTCCTGTTTTGAGATAGATCCTGCAACCGTTACACAAGTATGGTAAAAACTAACTGTGCTTTTGGCGGATGGGCCTTGGTTTTAGGTGAAACCAAAAGCACAACTTTTGACTTGTTAATAATATAAATATCTTTTGACTTATTTTCTGTTACCTTGCATTACGTTGCATTACTTAGGGTGAGTCTTATTTTTGTAAAGATTTTGTATTGGTATCTTATAAAACATCCTGATCAGTATGCTCAGCAGCATACTGCAAAAGCCTTTTATTAGATAGATCTTCCAAACGTTCCTTCAACTTTGTAAAAATTTCTTTAGAAAGTAAAAAATAGTTTATCTTTTCAAAACCAAGTTTTGATAATATTTAAATGATCAAAGTTCCAAACCAATACTAGTTTCAAACATCCTAATCAAATATCCTTAAAAGGACTTTGAGGATATATATCAGGATACTTAACATAATGTCACCAAAAACCTAAACGAGGCTTATAAAGGAAAGATCATACCAGAAATAGGACATAAACCTGTTACCAAACTTCAATCCCTTTGCAACTTTTCCAGTGAAGATGTCCCCTGTGCAAGGTACTTAGTGCATTAGTCGCAAACTTCATCCTTTTAGCTTTACACCACCACCTTGGAGGGAATGTCCCCTGTATACAATGCCTTCAAGTATCTTAGAAATCTACTTAATGTCAGTTTCCATTGCATAAGAGATTTTTTTACGTCCCAAGGGTAAAACCCAAGGATGTACTGGAGATAAATCCCTTGTATCCTGGGGAAAATCCCAATTTTTCATGCGCTACAGGCGGGAGTGTATAAACTCCAAGACTTAGAAAGGTGAAAACCTTTAAACCTTAGAGAGTATGAAAATACCCTTTCGTGAGAGAGGGTGATCAATCCTCATATACCTTTAGGATTCAGGATATAGCCAACAGTAACGAAATTGTCAGCCACTTTTACATGGACTGGTCCCGCCACCTTGAACTATCCCTGAATAACTTGCGCTCCAGGCGGGGTGTTTAAACCCAATTCCGAAGAAAGGTGAATACCTTTAAACCTGTGAAGGAATCAGTATCCCTTAAACGTAAGAGAGGGGGCCAATCCTCTAATCTTCTGAGTTATCCTGAGTGCATATCCTGGAGCTATATCCTGGAACATATCTTGCAAAACAACTGTAAACTAAGGTGGGTGTTAGCTTGGCTAACACCCCTCCGATGCTTAAGTCAGTATTGAGTTTCAAAAAATAAATTAAACCAAAACGTATTTAAAAAAGATAGAATTCATACCATTCCGAGTTAGAAATTGAATTCTAAACTCACTTGAAATAGAGCTTAAGGTGTATAGCATTCCAAGATCTCGGTAGCATATCCCCCTCCATATTCTTGAGTCTGTATGCTCCTTTCCCTGCTTCTGATTCAACCTCATATGGTCCTTCCCATTTTGGAGCTAACTTGCCATCGGCAGGATTAATAGTATTTTGAAAAGCCTTTCTTAACACCCAATCTCCAACCTTAAATCTTCTGGTTCTAATATTCTTGTTATATGCCCTGGATATTCTCTGTTGATATGCTGCCATCCTTAGCCTTGCCGCATCTCTCTTTTCATCTATAGTGTCTAAATCCTGACTCAAGGCTTCAGGATTCTTCTCAGGATCACTTAAGACAGATCTTGCAGTAGGTATCGTCATTTCCGTTGGAATCATTGCTTCTGCTCCAAACACCAAGGAAAATGGGGTTTGGCCTGTTGCATTCTTTACCGTTGTCCTATCAGCCCATAAAACAAAGGGTAATTATTCTGCCCATCTTCCTTTTTTGGCTCCAAGCCTTTTCTTTAAGTTATTTACAATTATCTTGTTTGAGGATTCTGCTTGTCCATTTGCTTGAGGATGTACCGGAGTAGATGTGATCATTTTGATTCCCCAATTCTTGCAAAAGTCAGTAGTCCTCTTACTTATGAACTGAGAACCATTGTCACAGATTATCTCAGCTGGTACTCCGAATCTGGTCAGGATATTCCTCTTTATGAAGGATACTACTTCTTGGTCTCTAACTTGAACAAATGCTTCAGCTTCAACCCACTTAGAGAAATAATCCGTCATTGCTAGCATAAAGACTTTTCCTCCCAGAGCTTTTGGTAGCTTTCCCACTATATCCATACCCCACTTCATAAATGGCCAAGGGGAAACAATAGGATACAATGGTTCAGCAGGTTGATGCAGTATGTTACTATGACTTTGACATGCGTCACACCTTCGAGCATATTCTGCGGCATCTTTTCTCATTGTTGGCCAATAATATCCTGTCCTTAATATTTTTGAGAATAACGACCTGCCCCCAGTATGGTTACCACAATCCCCTTCATGTATATCCTGAAGTACTTCTTTGGCTTCAGGATCCTCCAAGCACCTCAAATACGGTCCAGCAAGAGATTTCTTGTATAAAATATTATTTATAATAGTGAATCGTGATACCTTCATCCTAAATGCCTTAGGATCTTCATTTCCAGGGATGTGTCCTTCTTTGAGATATCTCATGATTGGAGCCGTCCAGGATTTAGGATCCTCTTCAGGATGCTCTGCTCCAGGATCCTGAATACCAGCTACTTCCTTATCCTGAGGATTCGTTGCAGGATATAAGACATGTAATATTGGTATTTGCGTCCCTTCAGGTATCTTGATCGATGATCCCAAATTTGCTAAGGCATCCGCTTCAGCATTATCCTCCCTTGGTACCTGTTTAAGTACAAAAACATCGAAATATCCTGCTAATTTTTTGAGAATATCAAGATATTCGATTAATTTCTCACCCTTAACTGCATAGGATCCATTAAAATGGTTAGTAATTAACAAAGAGTCAACATATACTTGCAAATTTTTGATACTCATGCTCTTAGCCAACTCTAATCCTGCAATTAAAGCCTCATACTCTGCTTCATTATTAGTAGCAGGAAATTCACACCTAATAGCCTGGGGTAATATGTCCCCCTGTGGCGATTTTAGTAGTATTCCTAATCCTACTCCTCTTACATTAGATGCACCATCAGTATATAATGTCCAGGATCCTGAGGATTCTCCTAGCTGTTGAACTTCTAGATCTACCTCGTCCTGAATGTCACTACTAAAATCAGCCACAAAGTCAGCTAAAGCCTGAGACTTTATGGCATTCCTAGGTTCATATACTAAATCATAAGCACTCAACTTTACTGACCACTTGGCCATCCTGCCTGACATCTCTGGTTTCCTAAGCACATTTTTGATAGGATAATTTGTTTTAACATGTATCCTATGTGTCTCGAAATAATGCCTAAGTTTCGTTGATGCCATAATTAATGCTAGTATCAATTTTTCTAAATGAGAATACCTAGTTTCAACATCTAACAAACTTTTACTAACATAATAAACAGGATACTGCTGACCTTCATGGTCTTTTATAAGAACGGCACTTACAGCATTCCCTGATACAGCAAGGTACAGGGATAGTGGTTCACCATTTTCCGGCTTCATCAATAGAGGTGCGGTTGAGAGATACCGTTTCAAATCCTGCAGGGCTGCTTCATGCTTTTCCCCCCATTCGAATCTTTTGTTCTTCTTTAGGATATCATAGAAGTCTTTGCATTTCTCTGAGGATCTTGAGATAAATCTGTTTAGAGCTGCTACTCGGCCTATTAATCTTTGTACGTCCTTCAAATTCGAGGGTGATTTTATATCCAGGATAGCTTTAATCTGCTCCGGGCTTGCCTCTATCCCCCTTTTCGTCACCATATACCCAAGAAATTTTCCTGCCCCCACTCCGAAATGGCATTTAGCAGGATTCAGCTTCATGTTGTATTGATCCAGGATATCAAACGCTCCCTTGATATCCTGGAGGTGATCCTCAGTCTTTTTAGATTTTACCACCATATCATCGATATATACTTCCATGGTGTCCCCCAGTTTGTCTTTGAACATCATGTTTACCAATCTTTGGTATGTTGCACCTGCATTCTTCAAACCAAAAGGCATAGCTGTATAACAATAAATACCTGTTGGTGTCATGAAGGCAGTATCCTTCTGGTCAGAAGGCTCCATTTGGATCTGTTGAAATCCTGAGGATGCATCCATAAAAGTCAGCATTTCATGCCCGGCAGTGGCATCTACCATTGCATCAATGTGGGGAAGAGGAAATGGGTCTTTAGGACAAGCTTTGTTCAAGTCTGTGTAGTCTACACAAACTCTCCATTTCCCATTCTTCTTCTGTACTACAACCACGTTTGCTAGCCACCTTGGGAACTTAACCTCTCTGATCATTCTGGACTTTAATAATCTTTCAACTTCCTCCTGGATAATCGCGTTCCGCTCAGGAGCAAACTTCCTTCTTTTTTGTTGCACAGGCTTGAATGATTTATCAATTCCAAGCTTGTGAGTGATAATATCTTTGGATATGCCTGTCATATCCTCATGCTTCCATGCAAACGTAGACATCCTGCATTTCAAAAAGTTAATTAATCGTTCTTCAATATCCTGAGGGATATTGGTCCCTACGAGCACCGAAATATCGGGATTATCCTGGTCCAGGATAATTTTCTTCACATCCTGCTCCGGATCCTCCACGATATCCTGGACCCGTGTCTTTAATTGCTATGCTGCACTAGGTTTGGTTGAGGATTTCATTGAGGATGAGTATCATTCTTTCGCCTCCTGCTGATCACTATCCACTTTGACCACTCCCCAAGGGGTAGGTATCTTGATGCATTGGTGATATGTTGATGGTACGGCCTTCATATCGTGAATCCACGGTCTTCCCAGTATGATGTTATAGCAGGATAGAGAATCCATCACACAGAAACGTTGTATCGAATTGACTCCTTCAACGTATACTGGCAACTTTATCTCTCCCACTGTGTTTCTAGCCTCCCCACTGAATCCAACAAGCACGGTAGACTTTGAAGTGATATCCATTGGAGATACGTTCATTCTCTTCAGAGTTTCTAGTTGGATTATGTTGACGGAGCTGCCATTATCAACCAGTATCCTGTGTACAAAATGGTTAGCCACATATAATGTTATTACCAGAGCATCATGGTGAGGATCTTGGACAGTATCCCTGTCATCAGCATCAAAAGTGATCACTTTATCAGCTGTGAGGGTAGTCATCCTGACAGGTTTGTCTCCCCTTTCGGCCTTGGATTCCTTTGCATGTCTCTTTGCCGCCGAATACGATGTTCCACAGATGTCGGATCCTCCCGAAATGAAGTTGATTATCTTGGCATCCGCGGGAGGTGATGTTGCTCGTTCAGGATCCTTCTCAGTATCCTGACCCTTATTCTTCTTTCTTCCTAAGAGATCTTTCAGATATCCCTTGCTTAGAAGATAGCTTATTTCTTTCCTCAGAGCAATGCAATCCTCAGTCATATGTCCGAAATCTTCGTGGAAAGCACACCATTTTGACTTATCTTTCCAGTCAGCCTTTTGTTGATTCTTTCGAGGCCATCTAGCCTTGTCTCCTAGACCCTGCATAGCATACATCAATTCAGGAATATTAACAGAAAAGCAATATTCGGACAACTCAGGATACTCTTCAGGATCCTCATCTTCAACAGCGTTCACTCTTTTGTTTTCGTTTCTATTATACGGCTTAGGCCGATATGACTTGAACGAGGATTCTGACTTCCTATTAGTTGACTCATAAGTGTTGGACGAGTTCATCCTTTCTTGCATCTTTCTGTCGTCTTCCAGACGGATATATCTCAAAGCCCTGTTACGAGCTTCGTCGAGATTCCTGCAGGGATTCATTACAAGATCCTGATAAAACTGAGAATCCTTTTGTAATCCCATCTTGAAAGCTTGCACAGCTGTTGCAAAATCAAGATGTGGGATATCCAAGGATTCTCGACTGAATTTGTTCACATAATCCCTCAAGGATTCCTGAGGCCCTTGAGTTATCCTGTAAAGATCACTGGTTAGTTTCTCAAAACTCTGACTACAAGAAAATTGACTGTTAAATAAATTAACCAAGTGAGCAAATGAAGTAATTGAGTGAGGAGGAACGTTTAATAGCCATTTTAAGGCCGATCCTGTTAGAGTAGAACCAAATCCCTTGCACAAGCACGCTTCTTTGAGCTCCGGAGGGATAGGGTTAATCTCCATTGTTTCCCTATACTGAGCAATATGCTCCTCAGGATCCGTACTCCCATCATAAAGCTTCATGTTAGGAGTTTGGAATCTCTTTAGGATCTCAACATCACAGATAGGATATGCAAAACGAGATATCTTGTGGCTGTCTTGAGATACTTCCGGGATCGGTTGGACCACCCCAGGTACACTAGATATCATGTCCTTCAATTTCTGAAGTTCCCTGGTAAGTGCTGATGTTACACCTGTATCCTGCAAAGATCCACCACTGTTAGTAGCATGAGTATTGTTATTATTCGACACGTTACCCGTTGGAGGATTTTGCCCATATCCTGAAGCATATCCTGAGCTCCTCATGGTTGACATCCTAATCGAGGAGGGTATTTCAGGATTATGATTCTGAGGAAGACTGGGCACGATATTCCCCCTATTATCCTCGGTCTATACAGCTGAACTAAAGTTCAACGCTCTGGGGTGTAACGGAGTGACATTGTCCTCAGCAGATCTGCTCGAGCCAGCCTTCAGGAGTTGTATTTCCCTCATAAGCATTTGGTTTGTTTCCTGTTGCTGCCTCATTTGTTCCTGCACACTTCCAAATAAGGTTAAAATTTCATCATTAGAAGCTAAAACGGGAGCAGATCCCTGGACACTCCGAGTTGGGATAACATCTTGAGATTGTGTAGAGGCTGGCATCCTTGGAGGAGGTGGTGGAAGCACCGAACCGGTAGTAGCAGAAGTCATAGCAGACACAGTAGAGGAACTCATGTTTGATCTTGAGGCCATTGTGGATAATGTGGCAAAAAGTTTTGAAAATAGAAAACCAATTAGCGATTTGACAAAAAGTTTTAGTAAAGAGAGCACCACTTGCCCCACGGTGGGCGCCAAATTGTTTTGGTCAAAAATTACCGAAGTAATTAAGTGATCAAATTAGTTAAGTGAGGTAGTGTGCTAGAAATGAGTGTCGAAAATATGTTAATCAAGTTAATTTGTAAAAACAGTTTCAGGATACGGCTCAGGATATAGAGCTCTATCTATGATCAAACAATGAGCAAAAGTAAAGTAAACGACACGGGATGTACGAGGAAAGCCCTTGATCAATCTAGATCGCCGGCATAAAACCTCGGGAGCTGACAATCGCAGCTGCCTAGTTCTTCTATTGCTTCAAAAATCAGGATACAGTGCAAGATGTGGTACGGATCGACTAAGTGTTACAACGAAACTTGAATACAAGTGTGGTGTTTGCGATGAGCTAGAGAGTGTAAGTGTATGAGAGTGTTAGTGAAAAATCGTGTGTTCTAAGCTGATCCGCCCCCATCTATTTATAATAAAGATAAAATAACAAACTAGCCTAAACTTGCGGGATCCGCCGAATATTCCTTCTTCGAACGTTGTAGACCTGGTCTTTCGGGCTCAACGTCTCTTCCTCAACAAATTCATCCGAGTCTTGAGGAGAAGAAGTCCTCTCGACCGTTAGCAAGTCTCAGCCCTTAACCTGCACGTGGTTACTTCAATAAGCCTCAGGATATCGCCCAAGATGTTAGCAATATCCTCTTCCAGCATCCTGGTCACAAATGAACAAACATAGGCAGGATATTGGTCAGGATATATACGTTAAGAAAATGACCCCTAACAATTGTCCCCAAATATATCGGTTGGGATACCAATCCAACGGATATATTTCAAAAGTTTCACCTCATAACTTAAGGCAATTAATATGACTAGACTCTTGAAATGACAGCGGTGCAACTTCCAAGGCATTATTTACTTTTTACCCCCTATATTCATCCTATATTAACCGAGGGACTCCTTGTCTCGGTTATCCTTATCTGCAAGCAAACATCAGGTATCTTCTTTTCTAATCTCCTTTCTTGAATTTTTCTTAATTTGCTCAATACTCTTCATGGCACCACGAACGAAATCCCGATCAGACCGACCAGCCTCAACCCTCATAAGTCAAAACTTTATCACCGATCCAGCAAAGGAGATTTGCTGCTTCAATAATGCTGACATTGCTGCTCTCAAATACTCCCGTGCCTTTCCCACCGGAACGGTCTTTCGCCCCTTCGACAAGGAAGCCCGATCGGACGCATCAATGCCGAGAACCTCGATCAGAGAGTAAAAAAGGCGTAAGGTTCACAATGGTGTAAGATTAAAATGGGATATACCGGGCTAGGATTCGAGTTACAGGAACAAGGGCCAAACCAACCACCCGAGAATGGAATCGTCGAGCGAAACCACTTGACAACCTCCTAGAAGCAGCTTTTCTTACCACCAGACCTTTCTCCATCAATTAGGAATCTGATTCCGTCACTAAACACATTCCTTTAATTGTAGCCATTTGTTGAGTGTTTTTTTTTTTGTGTCTAATCCGCATATATATCACCATTGCCCTTGATTTTCTTGACTATATATCTCTTAAATGTCAACATATACACGTGTGATTTAGTTTACGAAGATTTTTCAATGCCCAGAACCTCGATCAGAGAGTAAAAAAGGCGTAAGGTTCACAATGGTGTAAGATTAAAATGGGATATACCGGGCTAGGATTCGAGTTACAGGAACAAGGGCCAAACCAACCACCCAAGAATGGAATTGTCGAGCAAAAACACTTGACAACCTCCTAGAAGCAGCTTTTCTTGCCACCAGACCTTTCTCCATCAATTAGGAATCTGATGCCGTCACTAAACACATTCCTTAAATTGTAGCCATTTGTTGAGTGTTTTTTTTTGTGTCTAATCCGCATATATATCACCATTGCCCTTGATTTTCTTGACTGTATATCTCTTAATTGTCAACATATACACGTGTGATTTAGTTTACGAAGATTTTTCAATGCCGAGAACCTCGATCAGAGAGTAAAAAAGGTGTAAGGTTCACAATGGTGTAAAATTAAAATGCGATATACCGGGCTAGGATTCGAGTTACAGGAACAAGGGCCAAACCAACCACCCAAGAATGGAATCTTCGAGCGAAAACACTTGACAACCTCCTAAAAGCAGCTTTTCTTGCCACCAGACCTTTCTATATCAATTAGGAATCTGATGCCGTCACTAAACACATTCCTTAAATTGTCGCCATTTGTTGAGTGTTTTTTTTTGTGTCTAATCCGCATATATATCACCATTCCCCTTGATTTTCTTGACTGTATATCTCTTAAATATCAACATATACACGTGTGATTTAGTTTACGAAGATTTTTCAATTCCGAGAACCTCGATCAGAGAGTAAAAAAGGCGTAAGGTTAGTTTTCGAAGATTTTTCAATGCCGAGAACCTCGATCAGAGAGTAAAAAAGGCGTAAGGTTAGTTTTCGAAGATTTTTCAATGCCGAGAACCTCGATCAGAGAGTAAAAAAGGCGTAAGTTTCACAATGGTGTAAGATTAAAATGGGATATACCGGGCCAGGATTCGAGCTACAGGAACAAGAGCCAAACCAACCACCCAAGAATGGAATCGTCGAGCGAAAACACTTGACAACCTCCTAGAAGCAGCTTTTCTTGCCACCAGACCTTTCTCCATCAATTAGGAATCTGATGCCGTCACTAAACACATTCCTTAAATTGTAGCCATTTGTTGAGTGTTTTTTTTTTTGGTGTCTAATCCGCATATATATCACCATTGCCCTTGATTTTCTTGATTGTATATCTCTTAAATATCAACATATACACGTGTGATTTAGTTTACGAAGATTTTTCAATGCCGAGAACCTCGACCAGAGAGTAAAAAAGGCGTAAGGTTCACAATGTGGAGTGTTTTTTTTGGTGTCTAATCCGCATATATATCACCATTGTCCTTGATTTTCTTGACTGTATATCTCTTAAATGTTAACATATACACGTGTGATTTAGTTTACAAATATTTTTCAATGCCGAGAACCTCGATCAGAGAGTAAAAAAGACGTAACGTTCACAACGGTGTAAGATTAAAATGGGATATACCGGGCTAGGATTCGAGTTACAGGAACAAGGGCCAAACCAACCACCCAAGAATGGAATCTTCGAGCGAAAACACTTGACAACCTCCTAGAAGCAGCTTTTCTTGCCACCAGACCTTTCTCCATTAATTAGGAATCTGATGCCGTCACTAAACACATTTCTTAAATTGTAGCCATTTGTTGAGTGTTTTTTTTGGTGTCTAATCCGCATATATATCACCATTGCCCTTGATTTTCTTGACTGTATATCTCTTAAATATCAACATATACACGTGTGATTTAGTTTACGAAGATTTTTCATTGCCGAGAACATCGATCAGAGAGTAAAAAAGGCGTAAGTTCACATTGGTGTAAGATTAAAATGGGATATACCGGGCTAGGATTCGAGTTACAGGAACAAGGGTCAAACCAACCACTCAAGAATGGAATCGTCGAGCGAAAACACTTGACAACCTACTAGAAGCAGCTTTTCTTGTCACCAGACCTTTCTCCATCAATTAGGAATCTGATGCCGTCACTAAACACATTCCTTAAATTGTAGCCATTTGTTGAGTGTTTTTTTTTTGTGTGTAATCCGCATATATATCACCATTGCCCTTGATTTTCTTGACTGAATATCTCTTAAATATCAACATACACACGTGTGATTTAGTTTACGAAGATTTTTCAATGGCGAGAACCTCGATCAGAGAGTAAAAAAGGCGTAAGGTTCACAATGGTGTAAGATTAAAATGGGATATACCGGGCTAGGATTCGAGTTACATGAACAAGGGCCAAACCAACCACTCAAGAATGCAATCGTCGAGCGAAACCACTTGAAAACCTCCTAGAAGCAACTTTTCTTACCAACATACCTTTCTCCATCAATTAGGAATCTGATGCCGTCACAAAACACATTCCTTAAATTGTAGCCATTTGTTGAGTGTTTTTTTTTGTGTCTAATCTGAATATATATCACCATTGCCCTTGATTTCTTGACTGTATATCGCTTAAATGTCAACATATACACGTGTGATTTAGTTTACGAAGATTTTTCAATGTCGAGAACCTCGATCAGAGAGTAAAAAAGGAGTAAGGTTCACAATGGTGTAAGATTAAAATGGGATATACCGGGCTAGGATTCGAGTTATAGGAACAAGGGCCAAACCAACCACCCAAGAATGGAATCTTCGAGCAAAAACATTTGACAACCTCCTAGAAGCAGCTTTTCTTGCCACCAGACCTTTCTCCATCAATTAGGAATCTGATGCCGTCACTAAACACATTCCTTAAATTTTAGCCATTTGTTGAGTGTTTTTTTTTTGTGTCTAATCCGCATATATATCACCATTGCACTTGATTTTCTTGACTGTATATATATCTTTAATATCAACATATACACGTGTGATTTAGTTCACGAAGATTTTTCAATGCCGAGAACCTCGATCAGAGAGTAAGAAAGGCATAAGGTTCACAATGGTGTAAGATTAAAATGGGATATACCGCGCTAGGATTCGAGGTATAGGAACAAGGGCCAAACCAACCACCCAAGAATGGAATCGTCGAGCGAAAACACTTGACAACCTCCTAGAAGCAGCTTTTCTTGCCACCAGACCTTTCTTCATCAATTAGGAATCTGATGCCGTCACTAAACACATTCCTTAAATTGTAGCCATTTGTTGAGTGTTTTTTTTTGTGTAATCCGCATATATATCACCATTGCCCTTGATTTTCTTGACTGTCTATCTCTTAAATATCAACATACACACGTGTGATTTAGTTTAAGAAGATATTTCAATGGCGAGAACCTCGATCAGAGAGTAAAAAAGGCTTAAGGTTCACAATGGTGTAAGATTAAAATTGGATATACCGGGCTAGGATTCGAGTTACAGGAACAAGGGCCAAACCAACCACCCAAGAATGGAATCGTCAAGAGAAACCACTTGACAACATCCTAGAAGCAACTTTTCTTACCACCAGACCTTTCTCCATCAATTAGGAATCTGATGCCGTCACTAAACACATTCCTTTAATTGTAGCCATTTGTTGAGTGTTTTTTTTTTGTGTGTAATCCGCATATATATCACCATTGCCCTTGATTTTCTTGACTGTATATCTCTTAAATATCAACATACACACGTGTGATTTAGTTTACGAATATTTTTCAACGGCGAGAACCTCGATCAAAGAGTAAAAAAGGCGTAAGGTTCACAATGGTGTAAGATTAAAATGGGATATACCGGGCTAGGATTCGAGTTACAGGAACAAGGGCCAAACCAACCACCCAAGAATGGAATCGTCGAGCGAAACCACTTGACAACCTCCTAGAAGCAACCTTTCTTACTACCATACCTTTCTCCATCAATTAGGAATCTGATGCCGTCACTAAACACATTCCTTAAATTGTAGCCATTTGTTGAGTGTTTTTTTTTTGTGTCTAATCCGCATATATATCACCATTGCCCTTGATTTTCTTGACTGTATATCTCTTAAATGTCAACATATACACGTATGATTTAGTTTACAAAGATTTTTCAATGCCGAGAACCTCAATCAGAGAGTAAAAAAGGCGTAAGGTTCACAATGGTGTAAGATTAAAATGGGATATACCGGGCTAGGATTCGAGTTACAGGAACAAGGGCCAAACCAACCACCCAAGAATGGAATCGTCGATCGAAAACACTTGACAACCTCCTAGAAGCAGCTTTTCTTGCCACCAGGCCTTTCTCCCTCAATTAGGAATCTGATGCCGTCACAAAACACATTCCTTAAATTGTAGCCATTTGTTGAGTGTTTTTTTTTGTGTCTAATCCGCATATATATCACCATTGCCCTTGATTACTTGACTGTATATCGCTTAAATGTCAACATATACACGTGTGATTTAGTTTACGAAGATTTTTCAATGTCGAGAACCTCGATCAGAGAGTAAAAAAGGCGTAAGGTTCACAATGGTGTAAAATTAAAATGGGATATACCGGGCTAGGAATCGAGTTATAGGAACAAGGGCCAAACCAACCACCCAAGAATGGAATCTTCGAGCGAAAACACTTAACAACCTCCTAGAAGCAGCTTTTCTTGCCACCAGACCTTTCTCCATTAATTAGGAATCTGATGCCGTCAATAAACACATTCCTTAAATTGTAGCCATTTGTTTAGTGTTTTTTTTTTTGTGTCTAATCCGCATATATATCACCATTGCCCTTGATTTTCTTGACTGTATATCTCTTAAATATCAACATATACATGTGTGATTTAGTTTACGAAGATTTTTCAATGCCGAGAACTTCGATCAGAGAGTAAGAAAGGCGTAAGGTTCACAATGGTGTAAGATTAAAATGGGATATACCGGGCTAGGATTCGAGTTATAGGAACAAGGGCCAAACCAACCTCCCAAGAATGGAATCGTCGAGCGAAAACACTTGACAACCTCCTAGAAGCAGCTTTTCTTGCCACCAGACCTTTCTCCCTCAATTAGGAATCTGATGCCGTCACTAAACACATTCCTTAAATTGTAGCCATTTGTTGAGTGTTTTTTTTGTGTCTAATCCGCATATATATAACCATTGCCCTTGATTTCTTGACTGTATATCTCTTAAATGTCAACATATACATGTGTGATTTAGTTTACGAAGATTTTTCAATGCCGAGAACCTCGATCAGAGAGTAAAAAAGGCGTAAGGTTCACAATGGTGTAAGATTAAAATGTGATATACCGGGCTAGGATTCGAGTTATAGGAACAAGGGCCAAACCAACCACCCAAGAATGGAATCTTCGAGCGAAAACACTTGACAACCACCTAGAAGCAGCTTTTCTTGCCACCAGACCTTTCTCTATAAATTAGGAATCTGATGCCGTCAATAAACACATTCCTTAAATTGTAGCCATTTGTTGAGTTTTTTTTTGGTGTCTACTCCGCATATATATCACCATTGCCCTTGATTTTCTTGACTGTATATCTCTTAAATGTCAACATATACACGTATGATTTAGTTTACAAAGATTTTTCAATGCCGAGAACCTCAATCAGAGAGTAAAAAAGGCGTAAGGTTCACAATGGTGTAAGATTAAAATTGGATATACCGGGCTAGGATTCGAGTTACCGGAACAAGGGCCAAACCAACCACCCAAGAATGGAAAAGTCGAGCGAAAACACTTGACAACCTCCTAGAAGCAGCTTTTCCTGCCACCAGACCCTTCTCCATCAATTAGGAATCTGATGCCGTCACTAAACACATTCCTTAAATTGTAGCCATTTGTTGAGTGTTTTTTTTGGTGTCTAATCCGCATATATATCACCATTGCCCTTGATTTTCTTGACTGTATATCTCTTAAATGCCAACATATACAAGTGTGATTTAGTTTACGAAGATTTTTCAATTCCGAGAACCTTGATCAGAGAGTAAAAAAGGCGCAAGGTTCACAATGGTGTAAGATTAAAATGGGATATACCGGGCTAGGATTCGAGTTATAGGAACAAGGGCCAAACAAACCACCCAAGAATGGAATCGTCGAGCGAAAACACATGACAACCTCCTAGAAGCAGCTTTTATTACCACCAGACCTTTCTCCATCAATTAGGAATCTGATGCCGTGACTAAACACATTCCATAAATTGTAGCCATTTATTGAGTGATTTTTTTTGGTGTCTAATCCGCATATATATCACCATTGCCCTTGATTTTCTTGACTGTATATCTCTTAAATGTCAACATATACATGTGTGATTTAGTTTACGAAGATTTTTCAATGCCGAGAACCTCGATCAGAGAGTAAAAAAGGCGTAAGGTTCACAATGGTGTAAAATTAAAATGGGATATACCGGGATACCATTGGAGTTACAGGAACAAGGGCCAAACCAACCACCCAAGAATGGAATCGTCGAGGGAAAACACTTGACAACCTCCTAGAAGCAGCTTTTCTTACCACCAGACCTTACTCCATCAATTTGGAATCTGATGCCGTCACTAAACACATTCCTTAAATTGTAGCCACTTGTTTAGTGTTTTTTGGGGTGTCTAATCCGCATATATATCACCATTGCCCTTGATTTTCTTGACTGTATATCTCTTAAATATCAACATATACACGTGTGATTTAGTTTACGAAGATTTTTCAATGCCGAGAACCTCAATCAGAGAGTAAAAAAGACATAATGTTCACAATTGTGTAAAATTAAAATGGGATATACCGGGCTAGGATTCGAGTTATAGGAACAAGGGCCAAACCAACCACCCAATAATGGAATTGTCGAGGGAAAACACTTGACAACCTCCTAGAAGCAGCTTTTTATGCCACCAGACCTTTCTCCATCAATTAGGAATCTGATGCCATCACTAAACACATTCCTTAAATTGTAGCCATTTGTTGAGTGATTTTTTTTGGTGTCTAATCCACATATATATCACCATTGCCCTTGATTTTCTTGACTGTATATCTCTTAAACGTCAACATATACACGTGTGATTTAGTTTACGAATATTTTTCAATGCCGAGAACCTCGATCAGGGTGTAAAAAAGGCATAAGGTTCTGCAGGTCCCCTTTCCGTATGGATCTTTCACAGAATTGTCTTTCCAATCAAGAGTGCGGAATCCTCCTGATCAGAATATCACAGAAACAAGTAGAAGAACAGAAACAGCAAGACACTTTCAATCCGGTCTTTATTGATTATCAATCTTAACGAATTACAATCAATCAAGACCACACACAATTTCGTCCAAGTCTCTCAACTCTCACGAAATTACTCTCACACAATGTTCTGGCTGATTAGCTGATTAACCTAAACCCTAAAGCCTAACCTAGTTTATATAACACAAGGTTACTACTTGGGTCAAGGTTAAACATCATGGACTGCGAATTGGACAGGCCCAATTCGCCCCCACACACCCAATTCATTGGGTTTGGTTAGCCCAAACATTACAACTAACTATTACAAAGCTAAACCTGCTAACTGTTTATCATTTAACTAATTACAAGATATCCAAAGACCAAATCTAAGGTGTTGTCACAAACATGCACCAACAAACTCCCCCTTGACAATAGCTTCATAAAATAACTTTGTCTTCAGTCATCTTGCAATCTTCATGTAGTCTTGCACTGTCTTTGGTCTTTGGATAGCTTCAGCTTCAATAGCTCTGTCAGCAACAGACTCCCCCTAAGCTGATGCATCCAATCACCAAATCTTCAAAAACTTTAGCATTTGAGTAAACTCCAGTTCAGCATATGTATAGCAATCTTCAAACTCTTCACTTTGTCTGCAATATAGAAAGGAGGTTCTACCATGCATCCAATCAAACTCTCATCTCTTCACAGCAACTCATCACTTTAACTTTTCAGCAACACACTGCTTCAATCTGTATACTATAAAACAAACATCTCGAGAAACCATAAGAATTTTTCAACAAAGTTAAATAAATTATTATTTTTCAAGAGATAGTTAAACTGTAAAACAAATTAAGCATTTTCAATTTATCACCAACACGCAAAACCTTTTTATCACACACCCTATAACCCGCATGATTTAAAATTTTGAACTCACTTTCCAACACCGTCTCCCCCTATCAGTAACAATTCCTCCAAGAATAACAGTTTTCCGTACGTTAAGAATTTTAAACAGAAAAAGACACTATTTTTGGATTTTTATATTTTCTGAAAGCAAGTAAATAACAAAGACAATAAACACTCTATTTTTGTGAGAATCACTGGTAAGAAGATCATATCAGCACAATCAAACTGTTTTCACACTATTAGATAATTCTTTATATAATTTTTCATGAAAAGCAGTCCAAGACGATTACCAGTATGTTCGTCCACTTAAACAAAATGCATGAACATTTCAAGTACCATTACCGTATGATACGTTAAGGTAATTTTAATACTGATATACTAGTGTGTCCCACTTCAGGATATACCCCCGCGATCAAGGTATGCACAAAGATTCATCGTAGTAGGTGAGTATACTGATGTCATCCTTTAAGATATCCTGACAATGTCTAGGTCTGCATATAATCTGTTTTATCATGTTTTTATTGCTTAACTATGAACACCCAAATAAATAGTAATCAAATCCTGGAAATATAAAAAACACACTCTATCATGCAAGTATCTTCCCTACCACATATTTCACAAGTCCAATCCAGATTTCTGAAATCTTAACTGAGAATAGGTTGAGAAGAGAACAGAATAGATCTTTAGGAGAGATGGTATAATATACAGATCAAATGAGTTTTTCTCAGTTTGATATAGGTTTCTTGGGTTTCTTTTGGGCACTTGAGGGCCTCTTTCGGGTGTATTAGATCTATAGTGCGACAACGTACAGCTAGGTCAGCATGTATCTGGATGCAGCAGAAGCTGTCGTTGCCTAGCACCTCCAGGTCAGCATATATCTGGATGCAGCAGAGGAGGTACACGATTTTTTTCAGAGAAGATTTCAGAATCAGATCAAAATTGTGTGTATCGGGACAACATACAGACATTCAAATAGAAATGTGCTAATTCCAAGTGACTTTCTTTCCTGGGGTCATGTACAATTTTAGTTTTGAACAAAAGAACAGTCAAGATATCCCCAGATGAAATAACAGTATAAAGACCCAAAACTTCAGATTTTGGCAATCTATCAACGCAAGATTTAAGGTCATTAAACCATACACCACTGATGTGTTCCCCACTCATACACAATTCATTTAGGTTTATATCACATTGGTAAGTTGATTATTTCATGCTTTTTGCCTACTGGTACATCATATGATGAAGCTGCTATCACACTTAAGCAATTTAATTTCAGTTTCAGTGTGACAGTCTAACTTGCTGATGTACTATCATTTCTTCTTTTTCACACAGTGATAACTCATTTTTGATTTTCTAATTTTTTTTATGTTTTTGATTTTTCTAATTTTTTTTTATTTTTGATTTTTAAGAAAAGCAGTAAACTATTTACAAAAAATCTTATGAAAAACCAGTTATTCAGGATTCCTCTTCCCGTTGAGTTCGACTAAATGTTCAAAGCGAGCCCTGTCAAAAGCTTTAGTATAAAGATCTGCCAGGTTATTTAGTGTGTCGACTCAGCACTTTGAACTTCACTTTAAATCAATCAATATAAAAATATCAACAATCTCACATCCCCCTCCATGTGCCTAGAGCAGCCATTATCAACATAAGTTGATAATCCTCCTTAGCAGCTCCTACACACACCAACTAAGAAATTAGTTAGATTGGGGGACCCAAGCCTTAATGGTCTTGGGTCGTCCAAATTCACCAACTACTTGAACATCCATCCAATATCCATTACTGTAGGTCCCCTATTCGTATGGATCTTTCACAGAATTGTCTTTCCAATCAAGAGTGCGGAATCCTCTTGATCAGAATCTAGCAGAAAACGTGTAGGAAACAGAAACAGCAAATCACTTTCAACCAGGTTTCTATTGATTATCCAAACAAACGTTTTACAATCAATCAAACCCTAACCAACTAACAATTTCGTCCAAGACTCTAAGCTCTCACGAAATTGCTCTCAAACAATGTTCTGGCTGATTAGCTGATTAACCTAAACCCTAAAGCCTAACCTTGTTTATATAACACAAGGTTTGCTACTTGGGCCAAGGTTAAACATCATGGACTGCGAATTGGACAAGCCCAATTCGTTTCCCATTAACCCAATTCGTTGGGTTTGGTTAGCCCAAACATTACAACTAACTATTACAAAGCTAAACCCACTAACTGTTTATCGTTTAACTAATTACAAGATATCCAAAGACCAAATCTAAGCTGTTGTCACAAACATGCACCAACAAACTCCCCCTTGACAATAGCTTCATAAAAAAATTTGTCTTCAGTCATCTTGCAATCTTCATGTAGTCTTGCACTGTCTTTGGTCTTTGGATAGCTTCAGCTTCAACAGCTTCTGTCAACAACAGACTCCCCCTAAGCTGATGCATCCAATCACCAAATCTTCAAAAACTTTAGCGTTTGAGTAAACTCCAGTTCAGCATTTGAATAGCAATCTTCAAACTCTTCAACTTTGTCTGCAATGTAGAAAGGAGGTTCTACCATGCATCCAATCAAACTCTCATCTTCACAGCAACTTCTCAGCAACACAACAACTTCTCAGCAACACACTGCTTCAATCTGTTTACTATAAAACAAACATCTCGAGAAACCATAAGAATTTTTCGACATAAGTTAAACAAATTATTATTATTCAAGAGATTTGTTAAACTGTATAACAGATTAAGCATTTTCCAATTTATCACCAACACGCAAAACTTTTTAATCACACCCTATAACCCGCATGATTTAAAATTTTGAACTCACTTTCTAACACTGTCTCCCCCTATCAGTAACAATTCCTCCAAGAATAACAGTTTTCCGTACATTAAGAATTTTAAACAGAAAAAGACACTATTTTTGGATTTTTATATTTTTCTGAAAGCAAGTAAATAACAAAAAAACAATAAACACTCTATTTTTGTGAGAATCACTGGTAAGAAGATCATATCAGCACAATCAAACTGTTTCCACTATTATATAATTCTTTATTTAATTTTTCGTGAAAAACAGTCCAAGACGATTACCAGTATGTTTATCCACTTAAACAAAATGCATGAACATTTCAAGTACCATTACCGTATGATACGTTAAGATAATATTAATTACTGATATACTAGCGTGTCCCACTTCAGGATATACCCCCGCGATCAAGGTATGCACAAAGATTCATCGTAGTAGGTGAGTATACTGACGTCAACCTTTAAGATATCCTGACAATGTCTAGGTCTGCATATAATCTGTTTTATCATGTTTTGATTGCTTAACAATGAACACCCAAATAAATACTAATCAAATCCTGGAAATATAAACAACACACTCTATCATGCAAGTATCTTCCCTACCACATATTTCACAAGTCCAATCCAGATTTTTGAAATCTTAACTGGGAATAGGTTGAGAAGAGAACAGAATAGATCTTTAGGAGAGATGGTATAATATACAGATCAAATGAGTTTTCTCAGTTTGATATAGGTTTATTGGGTTTCATTTGGGCACTTGAGGGCCTCTTTCGGGTGTATTAGATCTATAGTGCGACAACGTACAGCTAGGTCAGCATGTATCTGGATGCAGCAGAAGCTGTCGTTGCCTAGCACCTCCAGGTCAGCATATATCTGGATGCAGCAGAGGAGGTACACGACTTTTTTCAGAGAAGATTTCAGAATCAGATCAAAATTGTGTGTATCGGGATAACATACAGACATTCAAATAGAAATGTGCAAATTCCAAGTGACTTTCTTTCCTGAGGTCATGTACAATTTTAGTTCTGAACAGAAAAACAGCCAAGATATCCCCAGATGAAATTACAGTATAAAGACCCAAAACTTCAGATTTTGGCAATCTATCAACGAAAGATTTAAGGTCATTAAACCATACACCTCTGATGTGTTCCCCACTCATACTCAGTTGTATTTAAGTTTATATCACATTGGTAAGTTGATTATTTCATGCTTTTTGCCTACTGGTACATCATATGATGAAGCTGCTATCACACTTAAGCAATTTAATTTCATTTTCAATGTGACAGTCTAACATGCTGATGTACTATCATTTCTTCTTTTTCACACAGTGATAACTCATTTTTAATTTTCTATTTTTTTTATGTTTTTGATTTTTCAAATTTTTTTGTATTTTTGATTTTTAAGAAAAGCAGTAAACTATTTACAAAAATTCTTATGAAAAACCAGTTATTCAGGATTCCTCATCCCGTTGAGTTCGACTAAGTGTTCAAAGCGAGCCCTGTCAAAAGCTTTAGTATAAAGATCTGCCAGGTTATCTAGTGTGTCAACTCAGCACTTTGAACTTCAATTTAAATCAATCAATATAAATATATCAACAATCTCACACCCCCTTCATGTGCCTAGAGCAGCCACTATCAACATAAGTTGATAATCCTCCTTAGCAGCTCCTGCACACACCCACTAAGAAATTAGTTAGATTGGGGGACCCAAGCCTTAATGGTCTTGGGTCGTCCAAATTCACCAACCACTTGAACATCCATCCAATATCCATTACTCCTAACTGGATTCTTGGATCTCAGACCTGTTGATGGAAATGGGTTTTGATTTCCATAAGGTCTATGGTCCTGAGGGTTCCTATATGTATTTGGACAATATGACCTTTGAAAATTCTGATTTTGAAACCTTGAATTTTGATTCCAAGAAGCTTGATTGTTATAATTTCTAAAGCCATTGTTATAAAAATTTCGACAACCATTATTTTGGTATCGATTTTGATATTGACCTTGACTTCTGAAATTATTTAAATTTCCTTTAAAATTGTTCACTCTAGGTGAACTGCTTCTAGGTCTCTCGTATCTGCCTGGTGGAGATCTAGGCTGAAATCTTGGTTGATTTCTTTGAAGACGTGGAACCTGTGAAGTTCCTGTTTCAGCCTTATCTACACCAACAGCAACATTTTTTGGTTGCTTAGGAGCAGATTTCTTTAGAGAATTTGAACCTTTCTCCTCACTATCACCTTCCTTCACTGGTAATTTCCCTCTCTGTTTTTCACTAAGTTGTGCTTCACTCTTTTTGTTAGGACAGCAGCTTGCTACATGTCCCTTGACGTGACATTTGAAGCACGATCTCTTTCTCGAAGACTTCTTAGCTGGAGTCTCTGAGGTAGATCCCTTATCAGATGGTGATGATCCCTTAGATGAACCTTGTTCAGTTTGCTTGGATTCAAATTTTTCTTTGTTTTTATTTTTAGCAAACTCTACATTAGATTCATTTTCAATAACAGCGGTTTCGTTTTTCATGTCACTTCCTTGAACAAAAGTAATCTGTTTAACAACAGTTGGATTCTTATTCTTAGGATGTGAAGTTTTATTTTTCAAAACTGGTTTGCTGTTATTATTCTTCTTAGCATCATCACTCTCAGATCCATCACCTTGACTTGATGTGGATGCGAAACTACTTGGTGTGGATGCCATAAAGTCTGCTAGCTCATTTTCACTAGGCAGGAATGAATAGTCATGACTAAGAGGAGGTGGAACTTCATTAAAGCCTTGGAAGCCCACACTTGTCTTGTCATTACTCTTCTTTAACCCACCCATCATGTGTTTCATTACAAAAGATGAATCTCTGAATTGACCTAATTTCTTTTCAAGTTCAACAATTTTGAGTTGTGCATCTGACAACTCTTTGTTTTTATCAGAAATCTCTTTTGTTTTCTCAGCCATCATGTCATGAGCTAAATCTATTACTTGAAGTTTTTCATTTAACTTGCATGTTAAAGCTTCAATTTCAGCTTCACAACCTTTTATCTTCTTCAAGTATGACGATTCATTTCTTTTAACAAAAAAATTTGCTTCTTTTATGTTAGACATCTCACTTACCAGACTTTGGTTCTGTGTTGTCAACCTGGCAAACTCACCCTGTAGTTCACGACATCTCAAACATACTGAATTAGATTGTACCTCTTTCTCATGAACTTCTGAGGTTTCATCAGCAACAACCTGTTCAGCTTCACTCTCTTTCTCTACTTCAGCATCCACTTTTGCTTCAGCATTCTCCACTTGAGCTTCAGCATTCTTCACTTCAGATTCAGCATCACTCACACTAGTTTCAGCCTCATCAACTTGAACTATCTCTGCCATGAATGCCTGAGTGGCACTCTCATTTCCCTGATATCGCTTTTGTAATGCATCCCACATATCCTTTGAATTATTGTACTTTTTGAAGGTATGCTTGATGCTATCAGGTAAGGACATTTTAATTGCAGCCAATGCTCTCTTTTCAGCGTCATACTTCCTTTTATCTTCCTCTTTCATGTTAACATAGTCTGTTCTACGTTGTCTGCCCTCATAATCATGTGTAGGGTTTATATACCCATCTTCAATACATATCCACATACGTGCATCTTGAGATTCAATGAAGGATTTGAAACTGTCCTTCCATGTATGATAATTCTCCACCTTCATCATCTTAGGTGCATTCAATTTTGTCATGTTCGACATTTTAACGCAAACAGACTGGTAAAACCGTACACAATATCTCCGAAAACAGTGGTTACCAAATTACACCTTTAGAATCGTCTCGAAAAGACAAATCCAATGATATATAATGTCAAATTACACCTTTAGAATCGTCTCAAATCCTAGCTCGGTATATCCCATTTTAATTTTAAACCATTTTGAACCTTACGCCTTTTTTACTCTCTGATCGAGTTTTCGGCATTGAAAAATCTTCGTAAACTAAATCACACGTGTATAAGTTGACATTTAAGAGATATACAGTCAAGAAAATCAAGGGCAATGGTGATATATATGCGGATTAGACACAAAAAAAACACTCAACAAATGGCTACAATTTAAGGAATGTGTTTAGTGACGGCATAAGATTCCTAATTGATGGAGAAAGGTCTGGTGGTAAGAAAAGCTGCTGTTAGGAGGTTGTCAAGTGTTTTCGCTCGACGATACCATTCTTGGGTGGTTGGTTTGGCCCTTGTTCCTGTAACTCGAATCCTAGCCCGGTATATCCCATTTTAATCTTACACCATTGTGAACCTTACGCCTTTTTTACTCTCTGATCGAGGTTCTCGGCATTGAAAAATCTTCGTAAACTAAATCACATGTGTATATGTTGACATTTAAGAGATATACTGTCAAGAAAATCAAGGGCAATGGTGATATATATGCGGGTTAGACACCAAAAAAAAAACACTCAACAAATGGCTACAATTTAAAGAATGTGTTTAGTGACGACATTAGATTCCTAATTGATGGAGAAAGGTCTAGTGGCAAGAAAAGCTGTTTCTAGGAAGTTGTCAAGTGTTTTCGCTCGACGATTCCATTCTTGGGTGTTTGGTATGGCCCTTGTTCATGTAACTCGAATCCTAGCCCGGTATATCCCATTTTAATTTTACACCATTGTGAACCTTACGCCTTTTTTACTCTCTGATCGAGGTTCTCGTCATTGAAAAATCTTCGTAAACTAAATCACACGTGTATATGTTGACATTTAAGAGATATACAGTTAAGAAAATCAAGGGCAATGGTGATATATATGCGGATTAGACACCAAAAATAACACTCAACAAATGGCTACAATTTAAGGAATGTGTTTAGTGACGGCATCAGATTCCTAAATGATGGAAAAAGGTCTGGTGGTAAGAAAAGCTGCTTCTAGGAGGTTGTCAAGTGTTTTCGCTCGACGATTCCATTCTTGGGTGGTTGGTTTAGCCCTTGTTCCTGTAACTCGAATCCTAGCCCGGTATATCCCATTTTAATTTTACACCATTGTGAACCTTACGCCTTTTTTACTCTCTGATCGAGGTACTCGTCATTGAAAAATCTTCGTACACTAAATCACACGTGTATATTTTGACATTTAAGAGATATACAGTCAAGAAAATCAAGGGCAATGGTGATATATATGCGAATTAGACACCAAAAAAAACACTCAACAAATGGCTACAATTTAAGGAATGTGTTTAGTGACGGCATCAGATTCCTAATTGATGGAAAAAGGTCTGGTAGTAAGAAAAGCTGCTTCTAGGAGGTTGTCAAGTGTTTTCGCTCGACGATTCCATTCTTGGGTGGTTGGTTTGGCCCTTGTTCCAGTAACTCGAATCCTAGCCCGGTATATCCTATTTTAATTTTACACCATTGTTAACCTTACGCCTTTTTTACTCTCTGATCGAGGTTCTCGGCATTGAAAAAATCTCCGTAAACTAAATCACACGTGTATATGTTGACATTTAAGAGATATACAGTCAAGAAAATCAAGGGCAATGGTGATATATATGCGGATTAGACACCAAAAAAAAATCACTCAACAAATGGCTAGAATTTAAGGAATGTGTTTAGTGAGGGCATCAGATTCCTAATTTATGGAGAAAGGTCTGGTGGCAAGATAAGCTGCTTCTAGGAAGTTGTCAAGTGTTTTTGCTCGACGATTCCATTCTTGGGTGGTTGGTTTGGCCCTTGTTCCTGTAACTCGAATCCTAGCCCGGTATATCCCATTTTAATTTTACACCATTGTGAACCTTACGCCTTTTTTACTCTCTAAACGGGGTTCTCGACATTGAAAAATCTTCGTAAACTAAATCACACGTGTATATTTTGATATTTAAGAGATATACAGTCAAGAAAATCTAGGGTAATGGTGATATATATGCGGATTAGACACAAAAAAAACACTCCACAAATGGCTACAATTTAAGGAATGTGTTTAGTGACGGCATCAGATTCCTAATTGATGGAGAAACGTCTGGTGGTAAGAAAAACTGCTTCTAGGAGGTTGTCAAGTGTTTTCGCTCGATGATTCTATTCTTGGGTGGTTGGTTTGGCCCTTGTTCAAGTAACTCGAATCCTAACCCGGTATATCCCATTTTAATTGTACACCATTATGAACCTTACGCCTTTTTTACTCTCTGATCGAGGTTCTCGGCTTTGAAAAATCTTCGTAAACTAAATCACACGTGTATATGTTGACATTTAAGAGATATACTGTCAAGAAAATAAAGGGCAATGGTGATATATATGCGGATTAGACACCAAAAAAAAAACACTCAACAAATGGCTACAATTTAAGGAATGTGTTTAGTGAGGGCATCAGATTCCTAATTTATGGAGAAAGGTCTGGTGGCAAGATAAGCTGCTTCTAGGAGGTTATCAAGTGTTTTCGCTCGACGATTCCATTCTTGGGTGGTTGGTTTGGCCCTTGTTCCTGTAACTCGAATCCTAGCCCGGTATATCCCATTTTAATTTTACACCATTGTGAACCTTACGCCTTTTTTACTCTCTGATAGAGGTTCTCGACATTGAAAAATCTTCGTAAACTAAATCACACGTGTATATGTTGACATTTAAGAGATATACAGTCAAGAAAATAAAGGGCAATTGTGATATATACGCGGATTAGACACAAAAAAAAACACTCAACAAATAGCTACAATTTAAGGAATGTGTTTAGTGAGGGCATCAGATTCCTAATTTATGGAGAAAGGTCTGGTGGCAAGATAAGCTGCTTCTAGGAGGTTGTCAAGTGTTTTCACTCGACGATTCCATTCCTGGGTGGTTGGTTTGGCCCATGATCCTGTAACTCGAATCCTAGCCCGGTATATCCCATTTTAATTTTACACCATTGTGAACCTTACGTGTTTTTTACTCTCTGATCGAGGTTCTCGGCATTGAAAAACTTCGTAAACTAAATCACACGTGTATATGTTGATATTTAAGAGATATATAGTTAAGAAAATCAAGGGCAATGGTGATATATATGTGGATTAGACACAAAAAAACACTCAACAAATGTCTACAATTTAAGGAATGTGTTTAGTGACGGCATCAGATTCCTAATTGATGGAGAAAGGTCTCGTGGCAAGAAAGATGCTTCTAGGAGGTTGTCAAGTGTTTTCGCTCGACGATTCCATTCTTGGGTGGTTGGTTTGGCCCTTGTTCCTGTAACTCGAATCCTAGCCCCGTATATCCCATTTTAATTTTACACCATTGTGAACCTTACGCCTTTTTTACTCTCTGAACGGGGTTCTCGACATTGAAAAATCTTCGTAAACTAAATCACACGTGTATATGTTGACATTTAAGAGATATACAGTCAAGAAAATAAAGGGCAATGGTGATATTTAAGAGATATACATTCAAGAAAATCAAGGGTAATGGTGATATATATGCGGATTAGACACAAAAAAGAAACACTCCACAAATGGCTACAATTTAAGGAATGTGTTTAGTGACGGCATCAGATTCCTAATTGATGGAAAGGTCTGGTGGTAAGAAAAACTGCTTCTAGGAGGTTGTCAAGTGTTTTCGCTCGATGATTCTATTCTTGGGTGGTTGGTTTGGCCCTTGTTCATGTAACTCGAATTCTAGCCCGGTATATCCCATTTTAATTGTACACCATTATGAACCTTACGCCTTTTTTACTCTCTGATCGAGGTTCTCGGCTTTGAAAAATCTTCGTAAACTAAATCACACGTGTATATGTTGACATTTAAGAGATATACAGTCAAGAAAATAAAGGGCAATGGTGATATTTATGCAGATTAGACACCAAAAAAAAAAACACTCAACAAATGGCTACAATTTAAGGAATGTGTTTAGTGAGGGCATCAAATTCCTAATTTATGGAGAAAGGTCTGGTGGCAAGATAAGCTGCTTCTAGGAGGTTGTCAAGTGTTTTCGTTCGACGATTCCATTCTTGGGTGGTTGGTTTCGCCCTTGATCCTGTAACTCGAATCCTAGCCCGGTATATCCCATTTTAATTTTACACCATTGTGAACCTTACGACTTTTTTACACTCTGATCGAGGTTCTCGGCATTGAAAAATCTTCGTAAACTAAATCACATGTGTATATGTTGACATTTAAGAGATATACAGTCAAGAAAATCAAGGGCAATGGTGATATATATGCGGATTAGACACAAAAAAAAAACACTCAACAAATGGCTACAATTTAAGGAATGTGTTTAGTGACGGCATCAGATTCCTAATTGATGGAGAAAGGTCTGGTGGCAAGAAAACCTGCTTCTAGGAGGTTGACAAGTGTTTTCGCTCGACGATTCCATTCTTGGGTGGTTGGTTTGGCCCTTGTTCCTGTAACTCGAATCCAAGCCCGGTATATCCCATTTTAATTTTACACCATTGTGAACCTTACGCCTTTTTTACTCTCTGATCGAGGTTCTCGGCATTGAAAAATCTTCGTAAACTAAATCACATGTGTATATGTTGACATTTAAGAGATATACAGTCAAGAAAATCAAGGGCAATGGTGATATATATGCGGATTAGACACCAAAAATAACACTCAACAAATGGCTACAATTTAAGGAATGTGTTTAGTGACGGCATCAGATTCCTAAATGATGGAAAAAGGTCTGGTGGTAAGAAAAGCTGCTTCTAGGAGGTTGTCAAGTGTTTTCGCTCGACGATTCCATTCTTGGGTGGTTGGTTTAGCCCTTGTTCCTGTAACTCGAATCCTAGCCCGGTATATCCCATTTTAATTTTACACCATTGTGAACCTTACGCCTTTTTTACTCTCTGATCGAGGTACTCGTCATTGAAAAATCTTCGTACACTAAAGCACACGTGTATATTTTGACATTTAAGAGATATACAGTCAAGAAAATCAAGGGCAATGGTGATATATATGCGGATTAGACACCAAAAAAAACACTCAACAAATGGCTACAATTTAAGGAATGTGTTTAGTGACGGCATCAGATTCCTAATTGATGGAAAAAGGTCTGGTAGTAAGAAAAGCTGCTTCTAGGAGGTTGTCAAGTGTTTTCGCTCGACGATTCCATTCTTGGGTGGTTGGTTTGGCCCTTGTTCCAGTAACTCGAATCCTAGCCCGGTATATCCTATTTTAATTTTACACCATTGTTAACCTTACGCCTTTTTTACTCTCTGATCGAGGTTCTCGGCATTGAAAAAATCTCCGTAAACTAAATCACACGTGTATATGTTGACATTTAAGAGATATACAGTCAAGAAAATCAAGGGCAATGGTGATATATATGCGGATTAGACACCAAAAAAAAATCACTCAACAAATGGCTAGAATTTAAGGAATGTGTTTAGTGAGGGCATCAGATTCCTAATTTATGGAGAAAGGTCTGGTGGCAAGATAAGCTGCTTCTAGGAAGTTGTCAAGTGTTTTTGCTCGACGATTCCATTCTTGGGTGGTTGGTTTGGCCCTTGTTCCTGTAACTCGAATCCTAGCCCGGTATATCCCATTTTAATTTTACACCATTGTGAACCTTACGCCTTTTTTACTCTCTAAACGGGGTTCTCGACATTGAAAAATCTTCGTAAACTAAATCACACGTGTATATTTTGATATTTAAGAGATATACAGTCAAGAAAATCTAGGGTAATGGTGATATATATGCGGATTAGACACAAAAAAAACACTCCACAAATGGCTACAATTTAAGGAATGTGTTTAGTGACGGCATCAGATTCCTAATTGATGGAGAAACGTCTGGTGGTAAGAAAAACTGCTTCTAGGAGGTTGTCAAGTGTTTTCGCTCGATGATTCTATTCTTGGGTGGTTGGTTTGGCCCTTGTTCAAGTAACTCGAATCCTAACCCGGTATATCCCATTTTAATTGTACACCATTATGAACCTTACGCCTTTTTTACTCTCTGATCGAGGTTCTCGGCTTTGAAAAATCTTCGTAAACTAAATCACACGTGTATATGTTGACATTTAAGAGATATACTGTCAAGAAAATAAAGGGCAATGGTGATATATATGCGGATTAGACACCAAAAAAAAAACACTCAACAAATGGCTACAATTTAAGGAATGTGTTTAGTGAGGGCATCAGATTCCTAATTTATGGAGAAAGGTCTGGTGGCAAGATAAGCTGCTTCTAGGAGGTTATCAAGTGTTTTCGCTCGACGATTCCATTCTTGGGTGGTTGGTTTGGCCCTTGTTCCTGTAACTCGAATCCTAGCCCGGTATATCCCATTTTAATTTTACACCATTGTGAACCTTACGCCTTTTTTACTCTCTGATAGAGGTTCTCGACATTGAAAAATCTTCGTAAACTAAATCACACGTGTATATGTTGACATTTAAGAGATATACAGTCAAGAAAATAAAGGGCAATTGTGATATATACGCGGATTAGACACAAAAAAAAACACTCAACAAATAGCTACAATTTAAGGAATGTGTTTAGTGAGGGCATCAGATTCCTAATTTATGGAGAAAGGTCTGGTGGCAAGATAAGCTGCTTCTAGGAGGTTGTCAAGTGTTTTCACTCGACGATTCCATTCCTGGGTGGTTGGTTTGGCCCATGATCCTGTAACTCGAATCTTAGCCCGGTATATCCCATTTTAATTTTACACCATTGTGAACCTTACGTGTTTTTTACTCTCTGATCGAGGTTCTCGGCATTGAAAAACTTCGTAAACTAAATCACACGTGTATATGTTGATATTTAAGAGATATACAGTTAAGAAAATCAAGGGCAATGGTGATATATATGTGGATTAGACACAAAAAAACACTCAACAAATGTCTACAATTTAAGGAATGTGTTTAGTGACGGCATCAGATTCCTAATTGATGGAGAAAGGTCTCGTGGCAAGAAAGATGCTTCTAGGAGGTTGTCAAGTGTTTTCGCTCGACGATTCCATTCTTGGGTGGTTGGTTTGGCCCTTGTTCCTGTAACTCGAATCCTAGCCCCGTATATCCCATTTTAATTTTACACCATTGTGAACCTTACGCCTTTTTTACTCTCTGAACGGGGTTCTCGACATTGAAAAATCTTCGTAAACTAAATCACACGTGTATATGTTGACATTTAAGAGATATACAGTCAAGAAAATAAAGGGCAATGGTGATATTTAAGAGATATACATTCAAGAAAATCAAGGGTAATGGTGATATATATGCGGATTAGACACAAAAAAGAAACACTCCACAAATGGCTACAATTTAAGGAATGTGTTTAGTGACGGCATCAGATTCCTAATTGATGGAAAGGTCTGGTGGTAAGAAAAACTGCTTCTAGGAGGTTGTCAAGTGTTTTCGCTCGATGATTCTATTCTTGGGTGGTTGGTTTGGCCCTTGTTCATGTAACTCGAATTCTAGCCCGGTATATCCCATTTTAATTGTACACCATTATGAACCTTACGCCTTTTTTACTCTCTGATCGAGGTTCTCGGCTTTGAAAAATCTTCGTAAACTAAATCACACGTGTATATGTTGACATTTAAGAGATATACAGTCAAGAAAATAAAGGGCAATGGTGATATTTATGCGGATTAGACACCAAAAAAAAAACACTCAACAAATGGCTACAATTTAAGGAATGTGTTTAGTGAGGGCATCAAATTCCTAATTTATGGAGAAAGGTCTGGTGGCAAGATAAGCTGCTTCTAGGAGGTTGTCAAGTGTTTTCGTTCGACGATTCCATTCTTGGGTGGTTGGTTTCGCCCTTGATCCTGTAACTCGAATCCTAGCCCGGTATATCCCATTTTAATTTTACACCATTGTGAACCTTACGACTTTTTTACACTCTGATCGAGGTTCTCGGCATTGAAAAATCTTCGTAAACTAAATCACATGTGTATATGTTGACATTTAAGAGATATACAGTCAAGAAAATCAAGGGCAATGGTGATATATATGCGGATTAGACACAAAAAAAAACACTCAACAAATAGCTACAATTTAAGGAATGTGTTTAGTGAGGGCATCAGATTCCTAATTTATGGAGAAAGGTCTGGTGGCAAGAAAAGCTGCTTCTAGGAGGTTGACAAGTGTTTTCGCTCGACGATTCCATTCTTGGGTAGTTGGTTTGGCCCTTGTTCCTGTAACTCGAATCCTAGCCCGGTATATCCCATTTTAATTTTACACCATTGTGAACCTTACGCCTTTTTTACTCTCTGATCGAGGTTCTCGGGATTGAAAAATCTTCGTAAACTATATCACACGTGTATATGTTGACGTTTAAGAGATATACAGTCAAATAAATAAAGGGCAATGGTGATATATATGCGGATTAGACACCAAAGAAAACACTCAACAAATGGCTATAATTTAAGGAATGTGTTTAGTGAGGGCATCAGATTCCTAATTTATGGAGAAAGGTCTGGTGGCAAGATAAGCTGCTTCTAGGAAGATGTCAAGTGTTTTCGCTCGACGATTTCATTCTTGGGTAGTTGGTTTGGCCCTTGATCCTCTAACTCGAATCCTAGCCCGGTATATCCCATTTGAATTTTACACCATTGTGAACCTTACGCCTTTTTTACTCTCTGATCGAGGTTCTCGGCATTGAAAAATCTTCGTAAACTAAATCACACGTGTATATGTTTACATTTAAGAGATATACAGTCAAGAAAATCAAGGGCAATGGTGATATATATGCGGATTAGACACAAAAAAAACACTCAACAAATGGCTACAATTTAAGGAATGTGTTTAGTGACAGCATCAGATTCCTAATTGATGGAGAAAGGTCTGGCGGCAAGAAAAGCTGCTTCTAGGAGGTTGTCAAGTGTTTTCGCTCGACGATTCCATTCTTGGGTGGTTGGTTTGGCCCTTGTTCCTGTAACTCGAATCCTATCCCGGTATATCCCATTTTAATTTTACACCATTGTGAACCATACGCCTTTTTTACTCTCTTATTGAGGTTCTCGGCATTGAAAATCTTCGTAAACTAAATCACACGTGTATATGTTAACATTTAAGAGATATACAGTCAAGAAAATCAAGGGCAATGGTGATATATATGCGGATTAGACACCAAAAAAAACACTCAACAAATGGCTACAATTTAAGGAATGTGTTTAGTGACGGCATCAGATTCTTAATTGATGGAGAAAGGTCTGGTGGCAAGAAAAACTGCTTCTAGGAGGTTGTTAAGTGTTTTCGATCGACGATTCCATTCTTGGGTGGTTGGTTTGGCCCTTGTTCCTGTAATTCGAATCCTAGCCCGTTATATCCCATTTTAAATTTACACCATTGTGAACCTTACGCCTTTTTTACTCTCTGATCGAGGTTCTCGGCATTGAAAAATCTTCGTAAACTAAATCACACGTGTATATGTTGACAGTTAAGAGATATACAGTCAAGAAAATCAACGGCAATGGTGATATATATGGGGATTAGACACAAAAAAACACTCAACAAATGGCTACAATTTAAGGAATGTGTTTAGTGAGGGCATCAGATTCCTAATTTATGTGGAGAAAGGTCTGGTGGCAAGATAAGCAGCTTCTAGAAGGTTGTCAAGTGTTTTCGCTAGACGATTCCATTATTGGGTGGTTGGTTTGGCCCTTGATCCTGTAACTCGAATCCTAGCCCGGTATATTCCATTTTAATTTTACACCATTGTGAACCTTACGCCTTTTTTACTCTCTGATCGAGGTTCTCGGCATTGAAAAATCTTCGTAAACTAAATCACATGTGTATATGTTGACATTTAAGAGATATACAATCAAGAAAATCAAGGGCAATGGTGATATATATGCGGATTAGACACAAAAAAAAACACTCAACAAATGGCTACAATTTAAGGAATGTGTTTAGTGACGGCATCAGATTCCTAATTGATGGAGAAAGGTCTGGTGGCAAGAAAAGCTGCTTCTAGGAGGTTGTCAAGTGTTTTCGCTCAAAGATTCCATTCTTGGGTGGTTGGTTTGGCCCTTTTCCTGTAACTCGAATCCTAGCCCGGTATATCCCATTTTAATTTTACACCATTGTGAACCTTACGACTTTTTTACTCTCTGATCGAGGTTCTCGGCATTGAAAAATCTTCGTAAACTAAATCACGAGTGTATATGTTGACAATTAAGAGATATACAGTCAAGAAAATAAAGGGCAATGCTGATATATACGCGGATTAGACACAAAAAAAAAACACTCAATAAATAGCTACAATTTAAGGAATGTGTTTAGTGAGGGCATCAGATTCCTAATTTATGAAGAAAGGTCTGGTGGCAAGATAAGCTGCTTCTAGGAGGTTGTCAAGTGTTTTCTCTCGACGATTCCATTCTTGGGTGGTTGGTTTGGCCCTTGATCCTGTAACTCGAATCCTAGCCCGGTATATCCCATTTTAATTTTACACCATTGTGAACCTTACGTGTTTTTTACTCTCTGATCGAGTTTCTCGGCATTGAAAAATCTTCGTAAACTAAATCACACGTGTAAATGTTGATATTTAAGAGATATACAGTCAAGAAAATCAAGGGCAATGGTGATATATATGTGGATTAGACACCAAAAAAAAACACTCAACAAATGGTTACAATTTAAGGAATGTGTTTAGTGACGGCATCAGATTCCTAATTGATGGAGAAAGGTCTGGTGGCAAGAAAAGATGCTTCTAGGAGGTTGTCAAGTGTTTTCGCTCGACGATTCCATTCTTGGGTGGTTGGTTTGGCCCTTTTTCCTGTAACTCGAATCCTAGCACGGTATATCCCTTTTTAATTTTACACCATTGTGAACCTTACGCCTTTTTTACTCTCTGAACGGGGTTCTCGACATTGAAAAATCTTCGTAAACTAAATCACACGTGTATATTTTGATATATAAGAGATATACAGTCAAGAAAATCAAGGGTAATGGTGATATATATGCGGATTAGACACAAAAAAAAACACTCAACAAATGGCTACAATTTAAGGAATGTGTTTAGTGACGGCATCAGATTCCTAATTGATGGAGAAAGGTCTGGTGGTAAGAAAAACTGCTTCTAGGAGGTTGTCAAGTGTTTTCGCTCAAAGATTCCATTCTTGGGTGGTTGGTTTGGCCCTTGTTCCTGTAACTCGAATCCTAGCCCGGTATATCCCATTTTAATTTTACACCGTTGTGAACCTTACCCCTTTTTTACTCTCTGATAGAGGTTCTCGTCATTGAAAAATCTTCGTACACTAAATCACACGTGTATATGTTGACATTTAAGAGATATACAGCCAAGAAAATAAAGGGCAATTGTGATATATACGCGGATTAGACACAAAAAAAAACACTCAACAAATAGCTACAATTTAAGGAATGTGTTTAGTGAGGGCATCAGATTCCTAATTTATGGAGAAAGGTCTGGTGGCAAGATAAGCTGCTTCTAGGAGGTTGTCAAGTGTTTTCGCTCGACGATTCCATTCTTGGGTGGTTGGTTTGGCCCATGATACTGTAACTCGAATCCTAGCCCGGTATATCCCATTTTAATTTTACACCATTGTGAACCTTACGTGTTTTTTACTCTCTGATCGAGGTTCACGGCATTGAAAAATCTTCGTAAACTAAATCACACGTGTATATGTTGACATTTAAGAGATATACTGTCAAGAAAATCAAGGGCAATGGTGATATATATGCGGATTAGACACCAAAAAAAAAACACTCAACAAATGGCTACAATTTAAGGAATGTGTTTAGTGACGGCATCAGATTCCTAATTGATGGAGAAAGGTCTGGTGGCAAGAAAAGCTGCTTCTAGGAGGTTGTCAAGTGTTTTCGCTCGATGATTCCATTCTTGGGTGGTTGGTTTGGCCCTTGTTCCTGTAACTCAAATCCTAGCCCGGTATATCCCATTTTAATTTTACACCATTGTGAACCTTACGCCTTTTTTACTCTCTGATCGAGGTTCTCGGCATTGAAAAATCTTCGTAAACTAAATCACACGTGTATATGTTGACAATTAAGAGATATACGGTCAAGAAAATAAAGGGCAATGGTGATATATACGCGGATTAGACACAAAAAAAAAACACTCAACAAATAGCTACAATTTAAAGAATGTGTTTAGTGAGGGCATCAGATTCCTAATTTATGGAGAAAGGTCTGGTGGCAAGATAAGCTGCTTCTAGGAGGTTGTCAAGTGTTTTCGCTCGATGATTCTATTCCTGGGTGGTTGGTTTGGCCCTAGTTCCTGTAACTCGAATCCTAGCCCGGTGTATCCCATTTTAATTGTACACCATTGTGAACCTTACGCCTTTTTTACTTTCTGATCGAGGTTCTCGGATTTGAAAAATCTTCGTAAACTAAATCACACGTGTATATGTTGACATTTAAGAGATATACAGTCAAGAAAATAAAGGGCAATGGTGATATATATGCGGATTAGTCACAAAAAAAAAACACTCAACAAATGGCTACAATTTGAGGAATGTGTTTAGTGAGGGCATTAGATTCCTAATTTATGGAGAAAGGTCTGGTGGCAAGATAAGCTGCTTCTAGGAGGTTGTCAAGTGTTTTCGCTCGACGATTCCGTTCTTGGGTGGTTGGTTTCGCCCATGATCCTGTAACTCGAATCCTAGCCCGTTATATCCCATTTTAATTTTACACCATTGTGAACCTTAAGCCTTTTTTACTCTCTGATCGAGGTTCTCGGCATTGAAAAATCTTCGTAAACTAAATCACATGTGTATATGTTGACATTTAAGAGATGTACAGTCAAGAAAATCAAGGGCAATGGTGATATATATGCGGATTAGACACCAAAAAAAACACTCAACAAATGGCTACAATTTAAGGAATGTGTTTAGTGACGGCATCAGATTCCTAATTGATGGAGAAAGGTCTGGTGGCAAGAAAAGCTGCTTCTAGGAGGTTGACAAGTGTTTTCGCTCGACGGTTCCATTCTTGGGTGGTTGGTTTGGCCCTTGTTCCTGTAACTCGAATCCTAGCCCGGTATATCCCATTTTAATTTTACACCATTGTGAACCTTACGCCTTTTTTACTCTCTGATCGAGGTTCTCGGCATTGAAAAATCTTCGTAAACTAAATCACACGTGTATATGTTGATATTTAAGAGATATACAATCAAGAAAATCAAGGGCAATGGTGATATATATGCGGATTAGACACAAAAAAAAACACTCAACAAATGGCTACAATTTAAGGAATGTGTTTAGTGACGGCATCAGATTCCTAATTGATGGAGAAAGGTCTGGTGGCAAGAAAAGCTGCTTCTAGGAGGTTGTCAAGTGTTTTCGCTCGACGATTCCATTCTTGGGTGGTTGGTTTGGCCCTTGTTCCTGTAACTCGAATCCTAGCCCGGTATTTCCCATTTTAATTTTACACCATTGTGAACCTTACGCCTTTTTTACTCTCTGATCGAGGTTCTCGGCATTGAAAAATCTTCGTAAACTAAATCACACGTGTATATGTTGACAATTAAGAGATATACAGTCAAGAAAATCAAGGGCAATGGTGATATATACGCGGATTAGACACAAAAAAAACACTCAACAAATGGTTACAATTTAAGGAATGTGTTTAGTGACGGCATCAGATTCCTAATTGATGGAGAAAGGTCTGGTGGCAAGAAAAGATGCTTCTAGGAGGTTGTCAAGTGTTTTCGCTCGACGATTCCATTCTTGGGTGGTTGGTTTGGCCCTTGTTCCTGTAACTCGAATCATAGCCCGGTATATCCCATTTTAATTTTACACCATGGTGAACCTTACGCCTTTTTTACTCTCTGAACGGGGTTCTCGACATTGAAAAATCTTCGTAAACTAAATCACACGTGTATATGTTGATATTTAACAGATATACAATCAAGAAAATCAAGGGCAATGGTGATATATATGCGGATTAGACACCAAAAAAACACTCAACAAATGGCTACAATTTAAGGAATGTGTTTAGTGACGGCATCAGATTCCTAATTGATGGAAAAAGGTCTGGTGGTAAGAAAAGCTGCTTTTAGGAGGTTGTCATGTGTTTTCGCTCGACGATTCCATTCTTGGGTTGTTGGTTTGGCCCTTGTTCCAGTAACTCGAATCCTAGCCCGGTATATCCTATATTAATTTTACACCATTGTTAACCATAAGCCTTTTTTACTCTCTGATCGTGGTTCTCGGCTTTGAAAAATCTTCGTAAACTAAATCACACGTGTATATGTTGACATTTAAGAGATATACAGTCAAGAAAATAAAGGGCAATGGTGATATATATGCGGATTAGATACCAAAAAAAAACACTCAACAAATGGCTACAATTTAAGGAATGTGTTTAGTGAGGGCATCAGATTCCTAATTTATGGAGAAAGGTCTGGTGGCAAGATAAGCTGCTTCTAGGAGGATATCAAGTGTTTTCGCTCGACGATTCCATTCTTGGGTGGTTGGTTTGGCCCTTGATCCTGTAACTCGAATATAGCCCGGTATATCCCATTTTAATTTTACACCATTGTGAACCTTACGCCTTTTTTACTCTCTGATCGAGGTTCTCTGCATTGAAAAATCTTCTTAAACTAAATCACACGTGTATATGTTGACATTTAAGAGATATACAGTCAAGAAAATAAAGGGCAATGGTGATATATATGCGGATTAGATACCAAAAAAAAACACTCAACAAATGGCTACAATTTAAGGAATGTGTTTAGTGAGGGCATCAGATTCCTAATTTATGGAGAAAGGTCTGGTGGCAAGATAAGCTGCTTCTAGGAGGATATCAAGTGTTTTCGCTCGACGATTCCATTCTTGGGTGGTTGGTTTGGCCCTTGATCCTGTAACTCGAATATAGCCCGGTATATCCCATTTTAATTTTACACCATTGTGAACCTTACGCCTTTTTTACTCTCTGATCGAGGTTCTTTGCATTGAAAAATCTTCTTAAACTAAATCACACGTGTATATGTTGACATTTAAGAGATATACAATCAAGAAAATAAAGGGCAATGGTGATATATATGCGGATTAGACACCAAAAAAAACACTCAACAAATGGCTATAATTTAAGGAATGTGTTTAGTGAGGGCATTAGATTCCTAATTTATGGAGAAAGGTCTGGTGGCAAGATAAGCTGCTTCTAGGAGGATGTCAAGTGTTTTCGCTCGACGATTCCATTCTTGGGTGGTTGGTTTGGCCCTTGATCCTGTAACTCGAATATAGCGCGATATATCCCATTTTAATTTTACACCATTTTGAACCTTATGCCTTTTTTACTATCTGATCGAGGTTCTCGGCATTGAAAAATCTTCGTAAACTAAATCACACGTGTATATGTTGACATTTAAGGGATATACAGTCAAGAAAATAAAGGGCAATGGTGATATATATGCGGATTAGACACCAAAAAAAACACTCAACAAATGTCTACAATTTAAGGAATGTGTTTAGTGACGGCATCAAATTCCTAATTGATGAAGAAAGGTCTGGTGGTAACAAAAGCTGCTTCTAGGAGGTTGTCAAGTGTTTTCGCTCGACGGTTCCATTCTTGGGTCGTTGGTTTGGCCCTTGTTCTTGTAACTCGAATCCTAGCTCGGTATATACCATTTTAATCTAACACCATTGTGAACCTTACGTCTTTTTTACTCTCTGATCGAGGTTCTGGCATTGAAAAATCTTCGTAAACTAAATCACACGTGTATATATAGACATTTAAGAGATATATTGTCCAGAAAATCAAGGGCAATGGTGATATATATGCGGATTAGACACCAAAAAAACACTCAACAAATGGCTACAATTTAAGGAATGTGTTTAGTGACGGCATCAGATTCCTAATTGATGGAGAAAGGTCCGGTGGCAAGAAAAGTTGCTTCTAGGAAGTTGTCAAGTGTTTTCGCTCGACGATTCCATTCTTGGGTGGTTGGTTTGGCCCTTGTTCCTGTAACTCGAATCCTAGCCCGGTATATCCCATTTTAATTTTACACCATTGTGAACCTTACGCCTTTTTTACTCTCTGATCGAGGTTCTCGTCATTGAAAAATCTTCGAAAACTAAATCACACGTGTATATCTTGACATTTAAGAGATATACAGTCAAGAAAATCAAGGGTAATGGTGATATATATGCGGATTAGACACCAAAAAAAACACTCAACAAATGGCTACAATTTAAGGAATGTGTTTAGTGACGGCATCAGATTCCTAATAGATGGAAAAAGGTCTGGTGGTAAGAAAAGCTGCTTTTAGGAGGTTGTCAAGTGTTTTCGCTCAACGATTCCATTCTTGGGTTGTTGGTTTGGCCCTTGTTCCAGTAACTCGAATCCTAGCCCGGTATATCCTATTTTAATTTTACACCATTGTTAACCTTACGCCTTTTTTACTCTCTGATCGAGGTTCTCGGCATTGAAAAATATTCGTAAACTAAATCACACGTGTATATGTTGACATTTAAGAGATATACAGTCAAGAAAATCAAGGGCAATGGTGATATATATGCGGATTAGACACCAAAAAAAAAATCACTCAACAAACGGCTAGAATTTAAGGAAATTTAAGGAACGTGTTTAGTGATGGCATCAGATTCCTAATTGATGGAGAATGGTCTGGTGGCAAGAAAAGCTGCTTCTAGGAGGTTGTCAAGTGTTTTCGCTTGATGATTCCATTTTTGGATGGTTGGTTTGGTCCTTGTTCCTGTAACTCGAATCCTAGCCCGGTATATCCCATTTTAATTTTACACCATTGTGAACCTTACGCCTTTTTTACTCTCTGGTCGAGGTTCTCGACATTGAAAAATCTTCGTAAACTAAATCACACGTGTATATGTTGATATTTAAGAGATATACAGTCAAGAAAATGAAAGGTAATGGTGATATATATGCGGATTAGACACAAAAAAAAACACTCAACAGATGGCTACAATTTTAGGAATGTGTTTAGTGACGGCATCAGATTCCTAATTGATGGAGAATGGTTCCTAATTGATGGAGAATGGTCTGGTGGCAAGAAAAGCTGCTTCTAGGAGGTTGTCAAGTGTTTTCGCTTGACGATTCCATTCTTGGGTGGTTGGTTTGGCCCTTGTTCTTGTAACTCGAATCCTAGCCCGGTATATCCCATTTTAATCTTACACCTTTGTGAACCTTACGTGTTTTTTACTCTCTGATCGAGGTTCTCGGCATTGAAAAATCTTCGTCAACTAAATCACACATGTATATGTTGATATTTAAGAGATATACAGTCAAGAAAATCAAGGGCAATGGTGATATATATGCGGATTAAACACAAAAAAAAACACTCAACAAATGGCTACAATTTAAGGAATGTGTTTAGTGACGGCATCAGATTCCAAATTGATGGAGAAAGGTCTGGTGGCAAGAAAAGATGCTTCTAGGAGGTTGTCCGGTGTTTTCGATCGACGATTCCATTCTTGGGTGGTTGGTTTAGCCCTTGTTCCTGTAACTCGAATCCTAGCCCGGTATATCCCATTTTAGTTTTACACCATTGTGAACCTTACGCCTTTTTTACTCTCTGATCGAGGTTTTCGGCATTGAAAAATCTTCGTAAACTAAATCACACGTGTATTTGTTGATATTTAAGAGATATACAGTCAAGAAAATCAATGGTAATGGTGATATATATGCGGATTAGACACAAAAAAAACACTCAACAAATGGCTACAATTTAAGGAATGTGTTTAGTGATGGCATCAGATTCCTAATTGATGGAGAAAGGTCTGGTGGTAAGAAAAGCTGCTTCTAGGAGGTTGTCAAGTGTTTTCGCTCGACGATTCCATTCTTAGGTGGTTGGTTTGGCCCTTGTTCCTGTAACTCGAATCCTAGCCCGGTATATCCCATTTTAATTTTACACCATTGTGAACCTTACGCCTTTTTTACTCTCTGAACGAGGTTCTCGGCATTGAAAAATCTTCGTAAACTAAATCACACGTGTATATGTTGACATTTAAGAGATATACAGTCAAGAAAATAAAGGGAAATAGTAATATATACGCGGATTAGACACAAAAAAAAAACACTCAACAAATAGCTACAATTTAAGGAATGTGTTTATTGAGGGCCTCAGATTCCTAATTTATGGAGAAAGCTCTGGTGGCAAGATAAGCTGCTTCTAGGAGGTTGTCAAGTGTTTTCGCTCGACGATTCCATTCTTGGGTGGTTGGTTTGGCCCTTGATCCTGTAACTCGAATCCTAGCCCGGTATATCCTATTTTAATTTTACACCATTGTGAACCTTACGTGTTTTTTACTCTCTGATCGAGGTTCTCAGCATTGAAAAATCTTCGTAAACTAAATCACACGTGTATATGTTGATATTTAAGAGATATACAGTCAAGAAAATGAAAGGTAATGGTGATATATATGCGGATTAGACACAAAAAAAAAAAACACTCAACAGATGGCTACAATTTAAGGAATGTGTTTAGTGACGGCATCAGATTCCTAATATATGGAGAAAGGTCTGGTGGCAAGAAAAGCTGCTTCTAGGAGGTTGTCAAGTGTTTTCGCTTGACGATTCCATTCTTGGGTGGTTGGTTTGGCCCTTGTTCCTGTAACTCGAATCCTAGCCCGGTATATCCCATTTTAATCTTACACCTTTGTGAACCTTACGTGTTTTTTACTCTCTGATCGAGGTTCTCGGCATTGAAAAATCTTCGTAAACTAAATCACACATGTATATGTTGATATTTAAGAGATATACAGTCAAGAAAATCAAGGGCAATGGTGATATATATGCGGATTAAACACAAAAAAAAACACTCAACAAATGGCTACAATTTAAGGAATGTGTTTAGTGACGGCATCAGATTCCAAATTGATGGAGAAAGGTCTGGTGGCTAGAAAAGATGCTTCTAGGAGGTTGTCCGGTGTTTTCGATCGACGATTCCATTCTTGGGTGGTTGGTTTAGCCCTTGTTCCTGTAACTCGAATCCTAGCCCGGTATATCCCATTTTAATTTTACAACATTGTGAACCTTACGCCTTTTTTACTCTCTGATCGAGGTTTTCGGAATTGAAAAATCTTCGTAAACTAAATCACACGTGTATTTGTTGATATTTAAGAGATATACAGTCAAGAAAATCAATGGTAATGGTGATATATATGCGGATTAGACACAAAAAAAACACTCAACAAATGGCTACAATTTAAGGAATGTGTTTAGTGATGGCATCAGATTCCTAATTGATGGAGAAAGGTCTGGTGGTAAGAAAAGCTGCTTCTAGGAGGTTGTCAAGTGTTTTCGCTCGACGATTCCATTCTTAGGTGGTTGGTTTGGCCCTTGTTCCTGTAACTCGAATCCTAGCCCGTTATATCCCATTTTAATTGTACACCATTATGAACCTTACGCCTTTTTTACTCTCTGATCGAGGTTATCGGCATTGAAAAATCTTCGTAAACTAAATCACACGTGTATATGTTGACATTTAAGATATATACAGTCAAGAAAATAAAGGGCAATGGTGATATATATGCGGATTAGACACAAAAAAAAAACACTCAACAAATGGCTACAATTTAAGGAATGTGTTTAGTGAGGGCATCAGATTCCTAATTTATGGAGAAAGGTCTGGAGGCAAGATAAGCTGCTTCTAGGAGGTTGTCAAGTGTTTTCGCTCGACGATTCCATTCTTGGGTGGTTGGTTTGGCCCTTGATCCTGTAAATCGAATTCTAGCCCGGTATATTCCATTTTAATTTTACACCATTGTGAACCTTATGCCTTTTTTACTCTCTGATCGAGGTTCTCGGCATTGAAAAATCTTCGTAAACTAAATCACATGTGTATATGTTGACATTTAAGAGATGTACAGTCAAGAAAATCAAGGGCAATGCTGATATATATGCGGATTAGACACAAAAAAAACACTCAACAAATGGCTACAATTTAAGGAATGTGTTTAGTGACGGCATCAGATTCCTAATTGAGAGAGAAAGGTGTGGTGGCAAGAAAAGCTGCGTCTAGGAGGTTGTCAAGTGTTTTCGCTCGACGATTCCATTCTTGGGTGGTTGGTTTGGCCCTAGTTCCTGTAACTCGAATCCTAGCCCGGTATATCCCATTTTAATTTTACACCATTGTGAACCTTACGCCTTTTTTACTCTCTGAACGAGGTTCTCGGCATTGAAAAATCTTCGTAAACTAAATCACACGTGTATATGTTGACATTTACGAGATATACAGTCAAGAAAATAAAGGGAAATAGTAATATATACGCGGATTAGACACAAAAAAAAACACTCAACAAATAGCTACAATTTAAGGAATGTGTTTATTGAGGGCATCAGATTCCTAATTTATGGAGAAAGCTCTGGTGGCAAGATAAGCTGCTTCTAGGAGGTTGTCAAGTGTTTTCGCTCGACGATTCCATTCTTGGGTGGTTGGTTTGGCCCTTGATCCTGTAACTCGAATCCTGGCCCGGTATATCCTATTTTAATTTTACACCATTGTGAACCTTACGTGTTTTTTACTCTCTGATCGAGGTTCTCGGCATTGAAAAATCTTCGTAAACTAAATCACACGTGTATATTTTGATATTTAAGAGATATACAGTCAAGAAAATCAAGGGCAATGGTTATATATATGTGGATTAGACACAAAAAAAAACACTCAACAAATGGCTACAATTTAAGGATTGTGTTTAGTGACGGCATCAGATTCCTAATTGATGGAGAAAGGTCTGGTGGTAAGAAAAGATGCTTCTAGGAGGTTGTCAAGTGTTTTTGCTCGACGATTCCATTCTTGGGTGGTTGGTTTGGCCCTTGTTCCTGTAACTCGAATCCTAGCCCGGTATATCCCATTTTAATTTTACACCATTGTGAACCTTACGCCTTTTTTACTCTCTGAACGGGGTTCTCGACATTGAAAAATCTTCGTAAACTAAATCACACGTGTATATTTTGATATTTAAGAGATATACAGTCAAGAAAATCAAGGGTAATGGTGATATATATGCGGATTAGACACAAAAAAAAACACTCAACAAATGGCTACAATTTATGGAATGTGTTTAGTGACGGCATCAGATTCCTAATTGATGGAGAAAGGTCTGGTGGTAAGAAAAACTGCTTCTAGGAGGTTGTCAAGTATTTTCGCTCGATGATTCTATTCTTGGGTGGTTGGTTTGGCCCTTGTTCATGTAACTCGAATCCTAGCACGGTATATCCCATTTTAGTTGTACACCATTATGAACCTTACAACTTTTTTACTCTCTGATCGAGGTACTCGGCTTTGAAAAATCTTCGTAAACTAAATCACACGTGTATATGTTGACATTTAAGAGATATACAGTCAAGAAAATAAAGGGCAATGGTGATATAAATGCGGATTAGACACAAAAAAAAACACTCAACAAATGGCTACAATTTAAGGAATGTGTTTAGTGAGGGCATCAGATTCCTAATTTATGGAGAAAGGTCTGGTGGCAAGATAAGCTGCTTCTAGGAGGTTGTCAAGTGTTTCGCTCGACGATTCCATTCTTGAGTGGTTGGTTTCGCCCTTGATCCTGTAACTCGAATCCTAGCCCGGTATATCCCATTTTAATTTTACACCATTGTGAACCTTACGCCTTTTTTACTCTCTGATCGAGGTTCTCGGCATTGAAAAATCTTCGTAAACTAAATCACATGTGTATATGTTGACATTTAAGAGATATACAGTCAAGAAAATCAAGGGCAATGGAGATATATATGCGGATTAGACACCAAAAAAAACACTCAATAAATGGCTACAATTTAAGGAATGTGTTTAGTGACGGCATCAGATTCCTAATTGATGGAGAAAGGTCTGGTGGCAAGAAATGATGCTTCTAGGAGGTTGACAAGTGTTTTCGCTCGACGATTCCATTCTTGGGTGGTTGGTTTGGCCCTAGTTCCTGTAACTCGAATCCTAGCCCGGTATATCCCATTTTAATTTTACACCATTGTGAACCTTACGCCTTTTTTACTCTCTGATCGAGGTTCTCGGCATTGAAAAATCTTGGTAAACTAAATCACACGTGTATATGTTGACATTTAAGAGATATACAGTCAAGAAAATAAAGGGAAATGGTGATATATACGCGGATAAGACACAAAAAAAAAACACTCAACAAATAGCTACAATTTAAGGAATGTGTTTAGTGAGGGCATCAGATTCCTAATTTATGGAGAAAGGTCTGGTGGCAAGATAAGCTGCTTCTAGGAGGTTGTCATGTGTTTTCGCTCGACGATTCCATTCTTGGGTGGTTGGTTTGGCCCTTGATCCTGTAACTCGAATCCTAGCCCGGTATATCCTATTTTAATTTTACACCATTGTGAACCTTACGTGTTTTTTACTCTCTGATCGAGGTTCTCGGCATTGAAAAATCTTCGTAAACTAAATGACACGTGTATATGTTGATATTTAAGAGATATACAGTCAAGAAAATCAAGGGCAATGGTGATATATATGCGGATTAAGCACAAAAAAAACACTCAACAAATGGCTACAATTTAAGGAATGTGTTTAGTGACGGCATCAGATTCCAAATTAATGGAGAAAGGTCTGGTGGCAAGAAAAGATGCTTCTAGGAGGTTGTCTGGTGTTTTCGATCGACGATTCCATTCTTGGGTGGTTGGTTTAGCCCTTGTTCCTGTAACTCGAATCCTAGCTCGGTATATCCCATTTTAATTTTACACCATTGTGACCCTTACGCCTTTTTTAATTTCTGATCGAGGTTCTCGGCATTGAAAAATCTTCGTAAACTAAATCACACGTGTATTTGTTGATATTTAAGAGATATACAGTCAAGAAAATCAATGGTAATGGTGATATATATGCGGATTAGACACAAAAAAAAATACTCAAAAATGGCTACAATTTAAGGAATGTGTTTAGTGATGGCATCAGATTCCTAATTGATGGAGAAAGGTCTGGTGGTAAGAAAAGCTGCTTCTAGGAGGTTGTCAAGTGTTTTCGCTCGACGATTCCATTCTTCGGTGGTTGGTTTGGCCCTTGTTCCGGTAACTCGAATCCTAGCCCGGTATATCCCATTTTAATTGTACACCATTATGAACCTTACGCCTTTTTTACTCTCTGATCGAGGTAATCGGCATTTAAAAATCTTCGTAAACTAAATCACACGTGTATATGTTGACATTTAAGAGATATACAGTCAAGAAAATAAAGGGCAATGGTGATATTTATGCGGATTAGACACAAAAAAAAACACTCAACAAATGGCTACAATTTAAGGAATGTGTTTAGTGAGGGCATCAGATTCCTAATTTATGGAGAAAGGTCTGGAGGCAAGATAAGCTGCTTCTAGGAGGTTGTCAAGTGTTTTCGCTCGACGATTCCATTCTTGGGTGGTTGGTTTGGCCCTTGATCATGTAAATCGAATCCTTGCCCGGTATATTCCATTTTAATTTTACACCATTGTGAACCTTACGCCTTTTTTACTCTCTGATCGAGGTTCTCGGCATTGAAAAATATTCGTAAACTAAATCACATGTGTATATGTTGACATTTAAGAGATATACAGTCAAGAAAATCAAGGGCAATGCTGATATATATGCGGATTAGACAGAAAAAAACACTCAACAAATGGCTACAATTTAAGGAATGTGTTTAGTGACGGCATCAGATTCCTAATTAATGGAGAAAGGTCTGGTGGCAAGAAAAGCTGCTTCTAGGAGGTTGTCAAGTGTTTTCGCTCGACGATTCCATTCTTGGGTGGTTGGTTTGGCTCTTGTTCCTGTAACTCGATGTTGGAACCTAAAGGTTTATTCATGTAGGTTAGCATAGTTGAAGGGTTGTTTCTATGTTTTGTTTAGTTAACATATGGGCCGATTTTGTAAGGGTTGGGTTAGTTTGTTTATTGTCGCAATGGGCCTAGGTTTAAGTCCAATTGTTTTGTATTTAATCAAACCTCAACCACTTGGTTGAGGTTGATCGTTGGTTGCGACTTAGAGAGGAGCCGAGAACTCTTTAGGGATCTTGTATCAGTCTTTGGTCATCATTGAATGCAAGATTTCCGGTTTGTGTTTTGATTATATTAATGTTTCATTATATTATTCTTGAATTGGCTTGTGATTGTTTTCCGTACCTTCACAAGTTAAGATCGATATCATTGAAGGATCCTAATCGGGTTTTACAATTGGTATCAGAGCCAAGAAACCAATCTTGGTTTAGTTTTGATATCAATCGGATTCAATAACATCCTTTGCTACTAATCCAGTTTTTTTTAGTGTTTGTTTTGCAGTGAAAATTATTGAATCTTCAAACTGTTCTTGGTGAAATTATTGAAAGATATCACTGATTTTGGTTTGTGTGATTTCAGAAAAATTGTTAGCTGATTTCTCGGGAGTTGGTGATCAAAGAAAATTCAAAGATTACGATATCTTTGAATTTTTGTAAAGTGCTGAAAATCAGGGATTACGAGTCAAAAGTTTTTATCTCATATCTGTTTTGCAGGTCTCGACTTGCAACCATCAACAGTCTCGGCTTGTCCTGTTCCGGTCTCGACTCGCAACCATCAACTGTCTCGATTTGTCATGTTCCAGTCTCGACTCGCAACCATTGCTGTCTCGACTTGTGTGGATTTAGTCTCGACTCGCAACCAACTACGGTCTCGAGTTGTTTGCTTCTTGGTCTCGACTCGCAACTATAGTCTCGACTCGCAACGTCATTTTGCAACGTTACTTGGATTTGGACTTTGAACTGTTGACACTTTTGGACTTAAAAATTAATTAATTTATTGATAAATTAAGTATGTCGACAAATAACGTTGATTTGGCTGCCCTTAACAAACAACAAGAACTGGACTCAAAGCTTGGAACCACAACACGCATTCCTAGGTTGACTGATGTAAATGATTTTCCCGAGTGGAAATGGCGTTTTGAACAGCACTTGAAGGTCAAAGATTATAAACTTTGGAGAAGCATTTTGAGGGGACCAAGGGAGATTATGATGGATAGTTCCACTGAGCCAGGTGTTATGGTTTATGATTTACGTGGGAAGTTGGAGAAGAAATTTGGACAAGAATTCTCTGATCCAACTGATGTTGAAAACAGAAGAAAAGCCTTTGCTAAGGATGATGCTGAAAGAAGTGCTGCAATGGAACAATATTTCAAGAGAGTTACAAATCCAGCAGCAGACAAAGAGAAGGCTGAACGAATTAAGAAGAAAAGAGAGTTTGTAATTTTGAAGAACAGGAATCTTAATCCAGATGATGATGATGCTCATGCTACACATCATTTATTGGATGTTGGTGAAACTCTCTATGATCAAGTTGGAAATAGATCTGGTGTAGTTAGCTGGGGATTTGATCATGATCGAAAAAGATGGTGGATAAAGAGAAAAGTTGGTCCTGTCGAGTGGTACAAACATCCAGGCCAGTTTCAGTCTTTCACTAAGGTGGATTTGACAAATTTGTCTAAAGCACCTTATGTGGATGATAAGCCTGGAGGTGCTGGATATATGTTTTTCGAGAGATTGAAGAGGGAGGTTCTTAAGGGTTTTCCTTCAATGCGTACGGCAGAGTCCATTGTTAAACCAGCTAAAGGCATTAGAGATCCATACACAAACAAGCGTATGAAGATTGTGCACTGGCCTGTAACTGATAAAGAAAAGACAATTCCGTTGGTGAAAAAGATTCCAAAAGGTGCTTTGAAGTCTTTACATTTCTGGATTTATGATGAGCGTCTAGGACAGGCAGTGATTGTTTGTGATGATGATGTGAGTTTTCGTTTGGTGGATCAAATTGATTTGTTGAATCTTGCTTATGAAGACTTAGAAGTTTTAGCTCGTAATCAGATTAGAGCTACAGAAAAATATGAAGAAATAGCAAAAGGTTGGACTGCTGCTGTTGCTTCAGTTCTGCATATCAATCGAAAGGGTTTTGGTGGCTACAAAGATAGTGCGAGTGGTGATCATGACAGTCGAAGTTAGAAGAACCTCCATGCATAAACCTAGGGGGAGATTGTTGGAACCTAAAGGTTTGTTCATGTAGGTTAGCATAGTTGAAGGGTTGTTTCTATGTTTTGTTTAGTTAACATATGGGCCGATTTTGTAAGGGTTGGGTTAGTTTGTTTATTGTCGCAATGGGCCTAGGTTTAAGTCCCATTGTTTTGTATTTAATCAAACCTCAACCACTTGGTTGAGGTTGATCGTTGGTTGCGACTTAGAGAGGAGCCGAGAACTCTTTAGGGATCTTGTATCAGTCTTTGGTCATCATTGAATGCAAGATTTCCGGTTTGTGTTTTGATTATATTATTGTTTCATTATATTATTCTTGAATTGGCTTGTGATTGTTTTCCGCACCTTCACAAGTTAAGATCGATATCATTGAAGGATCCTAATCGGGTTTTACACTCGAATCCTAGCCCGGTATATCCCATTTTAATTTTACACCATTGTGAACCTTACCCCTTTTTTACTCTCTGATCGAGGTTATCGGCATTGAAAAATCTTCGTAAACTAAATCACACGTGTATATGTTGACATTTAAGAGATATACAGTCAACGCCATTGAAAAATCTTCGTAAACTAAATCACACATGTATACATTGATATTTAAGAGATATACAGTCAATAAAATTAAGGGCAATGGTGATATATATGCGGATTAGACACCAAAAAAAACACTCAACAAATGGCTACAATTTAAGGAATGTGTTTAGTGACGGCATCAGATTCTTAATTGATGGAGAAAGGTCTGGTGGTAAGAAAAGCTGCTTCTAGGAGGTTGTCAAGTGTTTTCGCTCGACGATTCCATTCTTGGGTGGTTGGTTTAGCCCTTGTTACTGTAACTCGAATCCTAGCTCGGTATATCCTATTTTAATATTACACCATTGTGAACCTTACGCCTTTTTTACTCTCTGATCGAGGTTTTCGGCATTGAAAAATCCTCGTAAACTAAATCACACGTGTATACGTTGATATTTAAGAGATATACAGTCAATAAAATCAAGGGCAATGGTGATATATATGCGAATTAGACACAAAAAAAAACACTCAACAAATGGCTACAATTTAAGGAATGTGTTTAGTAACGGCATCAGATTCCTAATTGATGGAGAAAGGTTTGGTGGCAAGAAAGCTGCTTCTAGGAGGTGGTCAAATGTTTTCGCTCGACGACTCCATTCTTTGGGGGTTGGTTTGGCCCTTGTTCCTGTAACTCGAATCCTAGCCCGGTATATCCCATTTTAATTTTACACCATTGTGAACCTTACGCCTTTTTTACACTCTGATCGAGGTTCTCGGCATTGAAAAATCTTCGTAAACTAAATCACACGTGTATACGTTGATAATTAAGAGATATACAGTCAATAAAATCAAGGGCAATGGTGATATATATGCGGATTAGACACAAAAAAACACTCAACAAATGGCTACAATTTAAGGAATGTGTTTAGTGACGGCATCAGATTCCTAATTGATGGAGAAAGGTCTGGTGGTAAGAAAAGCTGCTTCTAGGAGGTTGTCAAGTGTTTTCGCTCAACGATTCCATTCTTCGGTGGTTGGTTTGGCCCTTGTTCCTGTAACTCGAATCCTAGCCCGATATATCCCATTTTAATCTTACACCATTGTGAACCTTACGCCTTTTTTACTCTCTGATCGAGGTTTTCGGCATTGAAAAATCTTCGTAAACTAAATCAAACGTGTATATGTTGACATTTAAGAGATATACAGTCAAGAAAGTCAAGGGCAATGGTGATATATATGCGGATTAGACACAAAAAAAAACACTCAACAAATGGCTACGATTTAAGGAATGTGTTTAGTGACGTCATCAGATTCCTAATTGATAGAGAAAGGTCTGGTGGCAAGAAAAGCTGCTTCTAGGAAGTTGTCAAGTGTTTTCGCTCGACGATTCCATTCTTGGGTGGTTGGTTTGGCCCTTGTTCTTGTAACTCGTATCCTAGCCCGGTATACCCCATTTTAATCTTAGACCATTGTGAACCTTACGCCCTTTTTACTCTCTGATCGAGGTTCTCGGCATTGAAAAATCTTCGTAAACTAAATCACACGTGTATATGTTGACATTTAAGAGATATACAGTCAAAATATCAAGGGCAATGGTGATATATATGCGGATTAGACACAAAAAAAACACTCAACAAATGGCTACAATTTAAAGAATGTGTTTAGTGACGGCATCAGATTCCTAATTGATGGAGAAAGGTCTGGTGGCAAGAATAGCTGCTGTAGGAGGTTGTCAAGTGTTTTCGCTCGACGATTCCATTCTTGGGTGGTTGGTTTGGCCCTTGTTCCTGTAACTCAAATCCTAGCCCGGTATATCCCATTTTAATCTTACTCCATTGTGAACCTTACGCCTTTATTACTCTCTGATCGAGGTTCTCGATATTGAAAAATCTTCGTAAACTGAATCACACATGTATATGTTGACATTTAAGAGATATACAGTCAAGAAAATCAAGGGCAATGGTGATATATACGCAGATTAGACACCAAAAATAAAACACTCAACAAATGGCTAGAATTTAAGGAATGTGTTTAGTGACGGCATCAGATTCCTAATTGATGGGGAAAGGTCTGGTGGCAAGAAAAGCTGCTTCTAGGAGGTTGTCAAGTGTTTTCGCTGGACGATTCCATTCTTGGGTGGTTGGTTTGGCCCTTGTTCCTGTAACTCGAATCCTAGCCCGGTATATCCCATTTTAATTTTACACCATTGTGAACCTTACGCCTTTTTTACTCTTGATCGAGGTTCTCGGCATTGAAAATCTTCGTAAACTGAATCACACATGTATATGTTGACATTTAAGAGATATACAGTCAAGAAAATCAAGGGCAATGGTGATATATATGCAGATTAGACACCAAAAATAAAACACTCAACAAATGGCTAGAATTTAAGGAATGTGTTTAGTGACGGCATCAGATTCCTAATTGATGGGGAAAGGTCTGGTGGCAAGAAAAGCTGCTTCTAGGAGGTTGTCAAGTGTTTTCGCTGGACGATTCCATTCTTGGGTGGTTGGTTTGGCCCTTGTTCCTGTAACTCGAATCCTAGCCCGGTATATCCCATTTTAATTTTACACCATTGTGAACCTTACGCCTTTTTTACTCTTGATCGAGGTTCTCGGCATTGAAAAATCTTCGTAAACTAAATCACACGTGTATATGTTGATATTTAAGAGATATACAGTCAAGAAAATCAAGGGCAATGGTGATATATATGCGGATTAGACACCAAAAAAACACTTAACAAATGGCTACAATTTAAGGAATGTGTTTAGTGACGACATCAGATTCCTAATTGATGGAGAAAGGTCTGGTGGTAAGAAAAGCTGCTTCTAGGAGGTTGTCAAGTGTTTTCGCTCGACGATTCCATTCTTGGGTGCTTGGTATGGACCTTGTTCCTATAACTCGAATCCTAGCCCGGTATATCCCATTTTAATTTTACACCATTGTGAACCTTACGCCTTTTTTACTCTCTGATCGAGGTTCTCGGCATTGAAATATCTTCGTAAACTAAATCACACGTGTATATGTTGACATTTAAGATATATACATTCAAGAAAATCAAGGGCAATGGTGATATATATGCGGATTAGACACCAAAAAAAATCACTCAACAAACGGCTACAATTTAAGGAATGTGTTTAGTGCTGCTTCTAGGAGGTTGTCAAGTGTTTTCGCTCGACGATTCCATTCTTGGGTGGTTGGTTTGGCCCTTGTTCCTGTAACTCGAATCCTAGCCCGGTATATCCCATTTTAATCTTACACCATTGTGAACCTTACGCCTTTTTTACTCTCTGATCGAGGTTCTCGGCATTGAAAAAACTTCGTAAACTAAATCACACGTGTATATGTTGACATTTAAGAGATATACAGTCAAGAAAATCAAGGGCAATGGTGATATATATGCGGATTAGACATCAAAAAAAACACTCAAAAAATGGCTACAATTTAAGGAGTGTGTTTAGTGACGGCATCAGATTCCTAATTGATGGAGAAAGGTCTGGTGGTAAGAAAAGCTGCTTCTAGGAGGTTGTCAGGTGTTTTTGCTCGACGATTCCATTCTTGGGTGGTTGGTTTGGCCCTTGTTCCTGTAACTCGAATCCTAGCCTGGTATATCCCATTTTAATTTTACACCATTGTGAACCTTACGCCTTTTTTACTCTCTGATCGAGGTTCTCGGCATTGAAAAATCTTAGTAAACTAAATCACACTTGTATATGTTGATATTTAAGAGATATACAGTCAAGAAAATCAAGGGCAATGGTGATATATATGCGGATTAGACACCAAAAAAAACAGTAAACAAATGGCTACAACTTAAGGAATGTGTTTAGTGACGGCATCAGATTCCTAATTGATGGAGAAAGGTCTGGTGGCAAGTAAAGCTGCTTCTAGGAGGTTGTCAAGTGTTTTCGCTTGACGATTCCAATCTTGGGTGGTTGGTTTGGCCCTTGTTCCTGTAACTCGAATCCTAGCCCGATATATCCCATTTTAATCTTACACCATTGTGAACCTTACGCCTTTTTTACTCTCTGATCGAGGTTTTCGGCATTGAAAAATCTTCGTAAACTAAATCAAACGTGTATATGTTGACATTTAAGAGATATACAGTCAAGAAAGTCAAGGGCAATGGTGATATATATGCGGATTAGACACAAAAAAAAAAACACTCAACAAATGGCTACGATTTAAGGAATGTGTTTAGTGACGTCATCAGATTCCTAATTGATAGAGAAAGGTCTGGTGGCAAGAAAAGCTGCTTCTAAGAAGTTGTCAAGTGTTTTCGCTCGACGATTCCATTCTTGGGTGGTTGGTTTGGCCCTTGTTCTTGTAACTCGTATCCTAGCCCGGTATACCCCATTTTAATCTTAGACCATTGTGAACCTTACGCCCTTTTTACTCTCTGATCGAGGTTCTCGGCATTGAAAAATCTTCGTAAACTAAATCACACGTGTATATGTTGACATTTAAGAGATATACAGTCAAAAAATCAAGGGCAATGGTGATATATATGTGGATTAGACACAAAAAAAACACTCAAGAAATGGCTACAATTTAAAGAATGTGTTTAGTGACGGCATCAGATTCCTAATTGATGGAGAAAGGTCTGGTGGCAAGAATAGCTGTTGTAGGAGGTTGTCAAGTGTTTTCGCTCGACGATTCCATTCTTGGGTGGTTGGTTTGGCCCTTGTTCCTGTAACTCAAATCCAAGCCCGGTATATCCCATTTTAATCTTACTCCATTGTGAACCTTACGCCTTTATTACTCTCTGATCGAGGTTCTCGATATTGAAAAATCTTCGTAAACTAAATCACACATGTATATGTTGACATTTAAGAGATATACAGTCAAGAAAATCAAGGGCAATGGTGATATATATGCAGATTAGACACCAAAAATAAAACACTCAACAAATGGCTAGAATTTAAGGAATGTGTTTAGTGACGGCATCAGATTCCTAATTGATGGGGAAAGGTCTGGTGGCAAGAAAAGCTGCTTCTAGGAGGTTGTCAAGTGTTTTCGCTGGACGATTCCATTCTTGGGTGGTTGGTTTGGCCCTTGTTCCTGTAACTCGAATCCTAGCCCGGTATATCCCATTTTAATTTTACACCATTGTGAACCTTACGCCTTTTTTACTCTTGATCGAGGTTCTCGGCATTGAAAAATCTTCGTAAACTAAATCACACGTGTATATGTTGATATTTAAGAGATATACAGTCAAGAAAATCAAGGGCAATGGTGATATATATGCGGATTAGACACCAAAAAAACACTTAACAAATGGCTACAATTTAAGGAATGTGTTTAGTGACGGCATCAGATTCCTAATTGATGGAGAAAGGTCTGGTGGTAAGAAAAGCTGCTTCTAGGAGGTTGTCAAGTGTTTTCGCTCGACGATTCCATTCTTGGGTGCTTGGTATGGACCTTGTTCCTATAACTCGAATCCTAGCCCGGTATATCCCATTTTAATATTACACCATTGTGAACCTTACGCCTTTTTTACTCTCTGATCGAGGTTCTCGGCATTGAAATATCTTCGTAAACTAAATCACACGTGTATATGTTGACATTTAAGATATATACATTCAAGAAAATCAAGGGCAACGGTGATATATATGCGGATTAGACACCAAAAAAAATCACTCAACAAACGGCTACAATTTAAGGAATGTGTTTAGTGTTGCTTCTAGGAGGTTGTCAAGTGTTTTCGCTCGACGATTCCATTCTTGGGTGGTTGGTTTGGCCCTTGTTCCTGTAACTCGAATCCTAGCCCGGTATATCCCATTTTAATCTTACACCATTGTGAACCTTACGCCTTTTTTACTCTCTGATCGAGGTTCTCGGCATTGAAAAATCTTCGTAAACTAAATCACACGTGTATATGTTGACATTTAAGAGATATACAGTCAAGAAAATCAAGGGCAATGGTGATATATATGCGGATTAGACACCAAAAAAAACACTCAAAAAATGGCTACAATTTAAGGAGTGTGTTTAGTGACGGCATCAGATTCCTAATTGATGGAGAAAGGTCTGGTGGTAAGAAAAGCTGCTTCTAGGAGGTTGTCAGGTGTTTTTGCTCGACGATTCCATTCTTGGGTGGTTGGTTTGGCCCTTGTTCCTGTAACTCGAATCCTAGCCTGGTATATCCCATTTTAATTTTACACCATTGTGAACCTTACGCCTTTTTTACTCTCTGATCGAGGTTCTCGGCATTGAAAAATCTTAGTAAACTAAATCACACTTGTATATGTTGATATTTAAAAGATATACAGTCAAGAAAATCAAGGGCAATGGTGATATATATGCGGATTAGACACCAAAAAAAACAGTAAACAAATGGCTACAACTTAAGGAATGTGTTTCGTGACGGCATCAGATTCCTAATTGATGGAGAAAGGTCTGGTGGCAAGTAAAGCTGCTTCTAGGAGGTTGTCAAGTGTTTTCGCTTGACGATTCCAATCTTGGGTGGTTGGTTTGGCCCTTGTTCCTGTAACTCGAATCCTAGCCCGGTATATCCAATTTTAATTTTACACCATTGTGAACCTTACGCCTTTTTTACTCTCTGATAGAGGTTCTCGGCATTGAAAAATCTTCGTAAACAAAGTCACACGTGTATATGTTGATATTTAAGAGATATACAGTCAAGAAAATCAAGGGCAATGGTGATATATATGCGGATTAGACACCAAAAAGAAACACTCAACAAATGGCTACAATTTAAGGAATGTGTTTAGTGACGGCATCAGATTCCTAATTGATGGAGAAAGGTCTGGTGGCAAGAAAAGCTGCTTCTAGGAGGTTGTCAAGTGTTTTCGCTCGACGATTCCATTCTTGGGTGGTTGGTTTGGCCCTTGTTCCTGTAACTCGAATTCTAGCCCGGTATATCTCTTTTTAATTTTACACCATTGTGAACCTTACGCCTTTTTTACTCTCTGATAGTGGTTCTCGGCATTGAAAAATCTTCGTAAACTAAATCACACGTGTATATGTTGACATTTAAGAGATATATAGTCAAGAAAATCAAGGGCAATGGTAATATAAATGCGGATTAGACACAAAAACAAACACTCAATAAGTGGCTACAATTTAAGGAATGCGTTTAGTGACGACATCAGATTCCTAATTGATGGAGAAAGGTCTGGTGGCAAGAAAAGCCGCTTCTAGGAGGTTGTCAAGTGTTTTCGCTCGACGATTCCATTCTTGGGTGGTTGGTTTTGGCCCTTTCTCCTGTAACTCGAATCCTAGCCCGATATATCCCATTTTAATTTTACACCGTTGTGAACCTTACGCCTTTTTTACTCTCTGATGGAGGTTCTCGGCATTGAAAAATCTTCGTAAACTAAATCACACGTGTATATGTTGACATTTAAGAGATATACAGCCAAGAAAATCAAGGGCAATGGTGATATATATGCGGATTAGACACAAAAAACACTCAACAAATAGCTACAATTTAAGGAATGTGTTTTGTGACTGCATCAGATTCCTAATTGATGGAGAAAGGTCTGGTGGCAAGAAAAGCGGCTTCTAGGAGGTTGTCAAGTGTTTTCGCTCGACGATTCCATTTTTGGGTGGTTGGTTTGGCCCTTGTTCCTGTAACTCGAATCCTAGCACGGTATATCCCATTTTAATTCTACACCATTGTGAACCTTACGCCTTTTTTACTCTCTAATCGAGGTTCTCGGCATTGAAAAATCTTCGTAAACTAAATCACACGTGTATGTGTTGATATTTAAGAGATATACAGTCAAGAAAATCAAGTGCAATGGTGATATATATGCGGATTAGACACCAAAAAAAAAACACTCAAAAATTGGCTACAATTTAAGGAATGTGTTTAGTGACGGAATCAGATTCCTAATTAATGGAGAAAGGTCTGGTGGCAAGAAAAGCTGCTTTTAGGAGGTTGTCAAGTATTTTCGCTCGACGATTCCATTCTTGGGTGGTTGGTTTGGCCCTTGTTCCTGTAGCTCGAATCCTAGCCCGGTATATCCCATTTTAATTTTACACCATTGTGAACCTTACGCCTTTTTTACTCTCTGATCGAGGTTCTCGGCATTGAAAAATCTTCGTAAACTAAATCACACGTGTATGTGTTGATATTTAAGAGATATACAGTCAAGAAAATCAAGGGCAATGGTGATATATATGCGGATTAGACAAAAAAAACAGTAAACAAATGGCTACAATTTAAGGAATGTGTTTAGTGACGGCATCAGATTCCTAATTGATAGAGAAAGGTCCGGTGGCAAGTAAAGCTGCTTCTAGGAGGTTGTCAAGTGTTTTCGCTTGACGATTCCAATCTTGGGTGGTTGGTTTGGCCCTTGTTCCTGTAACTCGAATCCTGGCACGGTATATCCCATTTTAATTTTACACCATTGTGAACCTTACGCCTTTTTTACTCTCTGATAGAGGTTCTCGGCATTGAAAAATCTTCGTAAACTAAATCACACGTGTATACGTTGATAATTAAGAGATATACAGTCAAGAAAATCAAGGGCAATGGTGATATATATGCGGATTAGACACCAAAAAAAAACACTCAACAAATGGTTACAATTTAAGGAATGTGTTTAGTGACGGCATCAGATTCCTAATTGATGGAGAAAGGTCTGGTGGCAAGAAAAGCTGCTTCTAGGAGGTTGTCAAGTGTTTTCGCTCGACGATTCCATTCTTGGGTGGTTGGTTTGCCCTTGTTCCTGTAACTCGAATCCTAGCACGGTATATCCCATTTTAATTTTACACCATTGTGAACCTTACGCCTTTTTTACTCTCTGATAGAGGTTCTCGGCATTGAAAAATCTTCGTAAACTAAATCACACGTGTATATGTTGATATTTAAGCGATATACAGTCAAGAAAATCAAGGGCAATGGTGATATATATGCGGATTAGACACCAAAAAAAACACTCAACAAATGGCTACAATTTAAGGAATGTGGTTAGTGACGACATCAGATTCCTAATTGATGGAGAAAGGTCTGGTGGCAAGAAAAGCTGCTTCTAGGAGGTTGTCAAGTGTTTTCGCTCGACGATTCCATTCTTGGGTGGTTGGTTTGGCCCTTGTTCCTGTAACTCGAATCCTAGCCCGGTATATCCCATTTTAATTTTACACCATTGTGAACCTTACGCCTTTTTTACTCTCTGATAGAGGTTCTCGGCATTGAAAAATCTTCGTAAACTAAATCACACGTGTATATGTTGACATTTAAGAGATATACAGTCAAGAAAATCAAGGGCAATGGTGATATATATGCGGATTAGACACAAAAAAAAAAACACTCAACAAATGGCTACAATTTAAGGAATGCGTTTAGTGACGGCATCAGATTCCTAATTGATGGAGAAAGGTCTGGTGGCAAGAAAAGCTGCTTCTAGGAGGTTGTCAAGTGTTTTCACTCAACGATTCCATTCTTGGGTGGTTGGTTTGGCCCTTGTTCCTGTAACTCGAATCCTAGCCCGGTATATCCCATTTTAATTTTACACCATTGTGAACCTTACGACTTTTTTACTCTCTGATCAAGGTTCTCGGCATTGAAAAATCTTCGTAAACTAAATCACACGTGTATATGTTGACATTTAAGAGATATACAGCCAAGAAAATCAAGGGCAATGGTGATATATATGCGGATTAGACACAAAAAAAACACTCAACAAATGGATACAATTTAAGGAATGTGTTTTGTGACGGCATCAGATTCCTAATTGATGGAGAAAGGTCTGGTGGTAAGAAAAGCTGCTTCTATGAGGTTGTCAAGTGTTTTCGCTCGACGATTCCATTCTTGGGTGGTTGGTTTGGCCCTTGTTCCTGTAACTCGAATCCTAGCCCGGTATATCCCATTTTAATTTTGCACCATTGTGAACCTTACGCCTTTTTTACTCTCTGATCGAGGTTCTCGGCATTGAAAATCTTCGTAAACTAAATCACACGTGTATATGTTGATATTTAAGAGATATACAGTCAAGAAAATCAAGGGCAATGGTGATATATATGCGGATTAGACACAAAAAAAAAACAGTAAACAAATGGCTACAATTTAAGGAATGTGTTTAGTGACGGCATCAGATTCCTAATTGATGGAGAAAGGTCTGGTGGCAAGTATAGCTGCTTCTAGGAGGTTGTCAAGTGTTTTCGCTCGACGATTCCAATCTTGGGTGGTTGGTTTGGCTCTTGTTCCGGTAACTCGAATCCTAGCCCGGTATATCCCATTTTAATTTTACACCATTGTGAACCTTACGCCTTTTTTACTCTCTGATAGAGGTTCTCGGCATTGAAAAATCTTCGTAAACTAAATCACACGTGTATATGTTGATATTTAAGAGATATACAGTCAAGAAAATCAAGGGCAATGGTGATATATATGCGGATTAGACACAAAAAAAAACACTCAACAAATGGCTACAATTTAAGGAATGTGTTTAGTGACGGCATCGGATTCCTAATTGATGGAGAAAGGTCTGGTGGCAAGAAAAGCTGCTTCTAGGAGGTTGTCAAGTGTTTTCGCTCGACGATTCCATTCTTGGGTGGTTGGTTTGGCCCTTGTTCCTGTAACTCGAATCCTAGCCCGGTATATCCCATTTTAATTTTACACCATTGTGAACCTTACGCGTTTTTTACTCTCTGATCGAGGTTCTCGGCATTGAAAAATCTACGTAAACAAAATCACACGTGTATATGTTGACATTTAAGAGATATACAGCCAAGAAGATCAAGGACAATGGTGATATATATGCGGATTAGACACAAAAAAACACTCAACAAATGGCTACATTTTAAGGAATGTGTTTTGTGACGGCATCAGATTCCTAATTGATGGAGAAAGGTCTGGTGGCAAGAAAAGCTGCTTTTAGCAGGTTGTCAAGTGTTTTCGCTCGACGATTCCATTCTTTGGTAGTTGGTTTGGCTCTTGTTCCTGTAACTTGAATCCTAGCCCGGTATATCCCATTTAAATTTTACACCATTGTGAACCTTACGCCTTTTTTACTGTCTGCTCGAGGTTCTCGCCATTGAAAAATCTTCGTAAACTAAATCACACGTGATAATTAAGAGATATACTGTCAAGAAAATCAAAGGCAATGGTGATATATATGCGGATTAGACACCAAAAAAAAACACTCAACAAATGGCTACAAATTAAGGAATGTGTTTAGTGACGGCATCAGATTCCTAATTGATGGAGAAAGGTCTGGTGGCAAGAAAAGCTGCTTCTAGGAGGTTGTCAAGTGTTTTCACTCGACGATTCCATTCTTGGGTGGTTGGTTTGCCCTTGTTCCTGTAACTCGAATCCTAGCACGGTATATCCCATTTTAATTTTACACCATTGTGAACCTTACGCCTTTTTTACTCTCTGATAGAGGTTCTCGGCATTGAAAAATCTTCGTAAACTAAATCACACGTGTATTTGTTGACATTTAAGAGATATACAGTCAAGAAAATCATGGGCAATGGTGATATATATGCGGATTAGACACAAAAAAAACACTCAACAAATGGCTACAATTTAAGGAATGCGTTTAGTGACGGCATCAGATTCCTAATTGATGGAGAAAGGTCTGGTGGCAAGAAAAGCTGCTTCTAGGAGGTTGTCAAGTGTTTTCACTCAACGATTCCATTCTTGGGTGGTTGGTTTGGCCCTTGTTCCTGTAACTCGAATCCTAGCCCGGTATATCCCATTTTAATTTTACACCATTGTGAACCTTACGCCTTTTTTACTCTCTGATCGAGCTTCTCGGCATTGAAAAATCTTCGTAAACTAAATCACACGTGTATATGTTGACATTTAAGAGATATACAGCCAAGAAAATCAAGGGCAATGGTGATATATATGCGGATTAGACACAAAAAAAACACTCAACAAATGGCTACAATTTAAGGAATGTGTTTTGTGACGGCATCAGATTCCTAATTGATGGAGAAAGGTCTGGTGGTAAGAAAAGCTGCTTCTATGAGGTTGTCAAGTGTTTTCGCTCGACGATTCCATTCTTGGGTGGTTGGTTTGGCCCTTGTTCCTGTAACTCGAATCCTAGCCCGGTATATCCCATTTTAATTTTACACCATTGTGAACCTTACGCCTTTTTTACTCTCTGATCGAGGTTCTAAGCATTGAAAAATCTTCGTAAACTAAATCACACGTGTATATGTTGATATTTAAGAGATATACAGTCAAGAAAATCAAGGGCAATGGTGATATATATGCGGATTTGACACCAAAAAAAACACTCAACAAATGGCTACAATTTAAGGAATGTGTTTAGTGACGGCATCAGATTCCTAATTGATGGAGAAAGGTCTGGTGGCAAGAAAAGCTGCTTCTAGGAGGTTGTCAAGTGTTTTCGCTCGACGATTCCATTCTTGGGTGGTTGGTTTGGCCCTTGTTCCTGTAACTCGAATCCTAGCCCGGTATATCCCATTTTAATTTTACACCATTGTGAACCTTACGCCTTTTTTACTCTCTGATAGAGGTTCTCGGCATTGAAAAATCTTCGTAAACTAAATCACACGTGTATATGTTGACATTTAAGAGATACACAGTAAAGAAAATCAAGAGCAATGGTGATATATATGCGGATTAGACACAAAAAAAACACTCAACAAATGGCTACAATTTAAGGAATGCGTTTAGTGACGGCATCAGATTCCTAATTGATGGAGAAAGGTCTGGTGGCAAGAAAAGCTGCTTCTAGGAGGTTGTCAAGTGTTTTCACTCAACGATTCCATTCTTGGGTGGTTGGTTTGGCCCTTGATCCTGTAACTCGAATCCTAGCCCGGTATATCCCATTTTATTTTTACACCATTGTGAACCTTACGCCTTTTTTACTCTCTGATCGAGGTTCTCGGCATTGAAAAATCTTCGTAAACTAAATCACACGTGTATATGTTGACATTTAAGAGATATACAGCCAAGAAAATCAAGGGCAATGGTGATATATATGCGGATTAGACCCAAAAAAAACACTCAACAAATGGCTACAATTTAAGGAATGTGTTTTGTGACGGCATCAGATTCCTAATTGATGGAGAAAGGTCTGGTGGCAAGTATAGCTGTTTCTAGGAGGTTGTCAAGTGTTTTCGCTCGACGATTCCATTCTTGGGTGGTTGGTTTGGCCCTTGTTCCTCTAACTCGAATCCTAGCCCGGTATATCCCATTTTAATTTTGCACCATTGTGAACCTTACGCCTTTTTTACTCTCTGGTCGAGGTTCTCGGCATTGAAAAATCTTCGTAAACTAAATCACACGTGTATATGTAGATATTTAAGAGATATACAGTCAAGAAAATCAAGGGCAATGGTGATATATATGCGGATTAGACACAAAAAAAACAGTAAACAAATGGCTACAATTTAAGGAATGTGTTTAGTGACGGCATCAGATTCCTAATTGATGGAGAAAGGTCTGGTGGCAAGTATAGCTGTTTCTAGGAGGTTGTCAAGTGTTTTCGCTCGACGATTCCAATCTTGGGTGGTTGGTTTGGCCCTTGTTCCTGTAACTCGAATCCTAGCCCGGTATATCCCATTTTAATTTTGCACCATTGTGAACCTTACGCCTTTTTTACTCTCTGGTCGAGGTTCTCGGCATTGAAAAATCTTCGTAAACTAAATCACACGTGTATATGTAGATATTTAAGAGATATACAGTCAAGAAAATCAAGGGCAATGGTGATATATATGCGGATTAGACACAAAAAAAACAGTAAACAAATGGCTACAATTTAAGGAATGTGTTTAGTGACGGCATCAGATTCCTAATTGATGGAGAAAGGTCTGGTGGCAAGTATAGCTGTTTCTAGGAGGTTGTCAAGTGTTTTCGCTCGACGATTCCAATCTTGGGTGGTTGGTTTGGCCCTTGTTCCTGTAACTCGAATCCTAGCCCGGTATATCCCATTTTAATTTTACACCATTGTGAACCTTACGCCTTTTTTACTCTCTGATAGAGGTTCTCGGCATTGAAAAATCTTCGTAAATTAAATCAGACGTGTATATGTTGATATTTAAGAGATATACAGTCAAGAAAATCAAAGGCAATGGTGATATATATGCGGATGAGACACCAAAAAAAAACACTCAACAAATGGCTACAATTTAAGGAATGTGTTTAGTGACGGCATCAGATTCCTAATTGATGGAGAAAGGTCTGGTGGCAAGAAAAGCTGCTTCTAGGAGGTTGTCAAGTGTTTTCGCTCGACGATTACATTCTTGGGTGGTTGGTTTGGCCCTTGTTCCTGTAACTCGAATCCTAGCCCGGTATATCCCATTTTAATTTTACACCATTGTGAACCTTACGCGTTTTTTACACTCTGATAGAGGTTCTCGGCATTGAAAAATCTTCGTAAACTAAATCACACGTGTATATGTTGACATTTAAGAGATATACAGTAAAGAAAATCAAGGGCAATGGTGATATATATGCGGATTAGACACAAAAAAAAACACTCAACAAATGGCTACAATTTAAGGAATGCGTTTAGTGACGGCATCAGATTACTAATTGATGGAGAAAGGTCTGGTGGCAAGAAAAGCTGCTTCTAGGAGGTTGTCAAGTGTTTTCGCTCGACGATTCCAATCTTGGGTGGTTGGTTTGGCCCTTGTTCCTGTAACTCGAATCCTAGCCCGGTATATCCCATTTTAATTTTACACCATTGTGAACCTTACGCCTGTTTTACTCTCTGATCGAGGTTCTCGGCGTTGAAAAATCTTCGTAAACTAAATCACACGTGTATATGTTAACATTTAAGAGATATACAGCCAAGAAAATCAAGGACAATGGTGATATATATGCGGATTAGACACAAAAAAACACTCAACAAATGGCTACAATTTAAGGAATGTGTTTTGTGACGGCATCAGATTCCTAATTGATGGAGAAAGGTCTGGTGGCAAGAAAAGCTGCTTCTAGGAGGTTGTCAAGTTTTTTCGCTCGACGATTCCATTCTTTGGTAGTTAGTTTGGCCCTTGTTCCTGTAACTCGAATCTTAGCCCGGTATATCCCATTTTAATTTTACACCATTGTGAACCTTACGCCTTTTTTACTCTCTGATCGAGGTTCTTGCCATTGAAAAATCTTCGTAAACTAAATCACACGTGTATATGTTGACATTGAAGAGATATACTGTCAAGAAAATCGAGGGCAATGGTTATATATATGCGGATTAGACACAAAAAAAAAAACACTCAACAAATGGCTACAACTTAAGGAATGTGTTTAGTGACGGCATCAGATTTCTAATTGATGGAGAAAGGTCTGGTGGCAAGAAAAGCTGCTTCTAGGAGGTTGTCAAGTGTTTTCACTTGACGATTCCATTCTTGGGTGGTTGGTTTGGCTCTTGTTCCTGTAACTCGAATCCTAGCCCGGTATATCCCATTTTAATTTTACACCATTGTGAACCTTACGCCTTTTTTACTCTCTGATCGAGGTTCTAAGCATTGAAAAATCTTCGTAAACTAAATCACACGTGTATATGTTGACATTTAAGACATATACAGTCAAGAAAATCAAGGGCAATGGTGATATATATGCGGATTAGACACCAAAAAAAACACTCAACAAATGGCTACAATTTAAGGAATGTGTTTAGTGACGGCATCAGATTCCTAATTGATGGAGAAAGGTCTGGTGGCAAGAAAAGCTGCTTCTAGGAGGTTAACAAGTGTTTTCGCTCGACGATTCCATTCTTGGGTGGTTGGTTTGGCCCTTGTTCCTGTAACTCGAATCCTAGCCCGGTATATCCCATTTTAATTTTGCACCATTGTGAACCTTACGCCTTTTTTACTCTCTGGTCGAGGTTCTCGGCATTGAAAAATCTTCGTAAACTAAATCACACGTGTATATGTAGATATTTAAGAGATATACAGTCAAGAAAATCAAGGGCAATGGTGATATATATGCGGATTAGACACAAAAAAAACAGTAAACAAATGGCTACAATTTAAGGAATGTGTTTAGTGACGGCATCAGATTCCTAATTGATGGAGAAAGGTCTGGTGGCAAGTATAGCTGTTTCTAGGAGGTTGTCAAGTGTTTTCGCTCGACGATTCCAATCTTGGGTGGTTGGTTTGGCCCTTGTTCCTGTAACTCGAATCCTAGCCCGGTATATCCCATTTTAATTTTGCACCATTGTGAACCTTACGCCTTTTTTACTCTCTGGTCGAGGTTCTCGGCATTGAAAAATCTTCGTAAACTAAATCACACGTGTATATGTAGATATTTAAGAGATATACAGTCAAGAAAATCAAGGGCAATGGTGATATATATGCGGATTAGACACAAAAAAAACAGTAAACAAATGGCTACAATTTAAGGAATGTGTTTAGTGACGGCATCAGATTCCTAATTGATGGAGAAAGGTCTGGTGGCAAGTATAGCTGTTTCTAGGAGGTTGTCAAGTGTTTTCGCTCGACGATTCCAATCTTGGGTGGTTGGTTTGGCCCTTGTTCCTGTAACTCGAATCCTAGCCCGGTATATCCCATTTTAATTTTACACCATTGTGAACCTTACGCCTTTTTTACTCTCTGATAGAGGTTCTCGGCATTGAAAAATCTTCGTAAATTAAATCAGACGTGTATATGTTGATATTTAAGAGATATACAGTCAAGAAAATCAAAGGCAATGGTGATATATATGCGGATGAGACACCAAAAAAAAACACTCAACAAATGGCTACAATTTAAGGAATGTGTTTAGTGACGGCATCAGATTCCTAATTGATGGAGAAAGGTCTGGTGGCAAGAAAAGCTGCTTCTAGGAGGTTGTCAAGTGTTTTCGCTCGACGATTCCATTCTTGGGTGGTTGGTTTGGCCCTTGTTCCTGTAACTCGAATCCTAGCCCGGTATATCCCATTTTAATTTTGCACCATTGTGAACCTTACGCCTTTTTTACTCTCTGGTCGAGGTTCTCGGCATTGAAAAATCTTCGTAAACTAAATCACACGTGTATATGTAGATATTTAAGAGATATACAGTCAAGAAAATCAAGGGCAATGGTGATATATATGCGGATTAGACACAAAAAAAACAGTAAACAAATGGCTACAATTTAAGGAATGTGTTTAGTGACGGCATCAGATTCCTAATTGATGGAGAAAGGTCTGGTGGCAAGTATAGCTGTTTCTAGGAGGTTGTCAAGTGTTTTCGCTCGACGATTCCAATCTTGGGTGGTTGGTTTGGCCCTTGTTCCTGTAACTCGAATCCTAGCCCGGTATATCCCATTTTAATTTTGCACCATTGTGAACCTTACGCCTTTTTTACTCTCTGGTCGAGGTTCTCGGCATTGAAAAATCTTCGTAAACTAAATCACACGTGTATATGTAGATATTTAAGAGATATACAGTCAAGAAAATCAAGGGCAATGGTGATATATATGCGGATTAGACACAAAAAAAACAGTAAACAAATGGCTACAATTTAAGGAATGTGTTTAGTGACGGCATCAGATTCCTAATTGATGGAGAAAGGTCTGGTGGCAAGTATAGCTGTTTCTAGGAGGTTGTCATGTGTTTTCGCTCGACGATTCCAATCTTGGGTGGTTGGTTTGGCCCTTGTTCCTGTAACTCGAATCCTAGCCCGGTATATCCCATTTTAATTTTACACCATTGTGAACCTTACGCCTTTTTTACTCTCTGATAGAGGTTCTCGGCATTGAAAAATCTTCGTAAATTAAATCAGACGTGTATATGTTGATATTTAAGAGATATACAGTCAAGAAAATCAAAGGCAATGGTGATATATATGCGGATGAGACACCAAAAAAAAACACTCAACAAATGGCTACAATTTAAGGAATGTGTTTAGTGACGGCATCAGATTCCTAATTGATGGAGAAAGGTCTGGTGGCAAGAAAAGCTGCTTCTAGGAGGTTGTCAAGTGTTTTCGCTCGACGATTCCATTCTTGGGTGGTTGGTTTGGCCCTTGTTCCTGTAACTCGAATCCTAGCCCGGTATATCCCATTTTAATTTTACACCATTGTGAACCTTACGCGTTTTTTACACTCTGATAGAGGTTCTCGGCATTGAAAAATCTTCGTAAACTAAATCACACGTGTATATGTTGACATTTAAGAGATATACAGTAAAGAAAATCAAGGGCAATGGTGATATATATGCGGATTAGACACAAAAAAAAACACTCAACAAATGGCTACAATTTAAGGAATGCGTTTAGTGACGGCATCAGATTACTAATTGATGGAGAAAGGTCTGGTGGCAAGAAAAGCTGCTTCTAGGAGGTTGTCAAGTGTTTTCGCTCGACGATTCCAATCTTGGGTGGTTGGTTTGGCCCTTGTTCCTGTAACTCGAATCCTAGCCCGGTATATCCCATTTTAATTTTACACCATTGTGAACCTTACGCCTGTTTTACTCTCTGATCGAGGTTCTCGGCGTTGAAAAATCTTCGTAAACTAAATCACACGTGTATATGTTAACATTTAAGAGATATACAGCCAAGAAAATCAAGGACAATGGTGATATATATGCGGATTAGACACAAAAAAACACTCAACAAATGGCTACAATTTAAGGAATGTGTTTTGTGACGGCATCAGATTCCTAATTGATGGAGAAAGGTCTGGTGGCAAGAAAAGCTGCTTCTAGGAGGTTGTCAAGTTTTTTCGCTCGACGATTCCATTCTTTGGTAGTTAGTTTGGCCCTTGTTCCTGTAACTCGAATCTTAGCCCGGTATATCCCATTTTAATTTTACACCATTGTGAACCTTACGCCTTTTTTACTCTCTGATCGAGGTTCTTGCCATTGAAAAATCTTCGTAAACTAAATCACACGTGTATATGTTGACATTGAAGAGATATACTGTCAAGAAAATCGAGGGCAATGGTGATATATATGCGGATTAGACACAAAAAAAAACACTCAACAAATGGCTACAACTTAAGGAATGTGTTTAGTGACGGCATCAGATTTCTAATTGATGGAGAAAGGTCTGGTGGCAAGAAAAGCTGCTTCTAGGAGGTTGTCAAGTGTTTTCACTTGACGATTCCATTCTTGGGTGGTTGGTTTGGCTCTTGTTCCTGTAACTCGAATCCTAGCCCGGTATATCCCATTTTAATTTTACACCATTGTGAACCTTACGCCTTTTTTACTCTCTGATCGAGGTTCTAAGCATTGAAAAATCTTCGTAAACTAAATCACACGTGTATATGTTGACATTTAAGAGATATACAGTCAAGAAAATCAAGGGCAATGGTGATATATATGCGGATTAGACACCAAAAAAAACACTCAACAAATGGCTACAATTTAAGGAATGTGTTTAGTGACGGCATCAGATTCCTAATTGATGGAGAAAGGTCTGGTGGCAAGAAAAGCTGCTTCTAGGAGGTTAACAAGTGTTTTCGCTCGACGATTCCATTCTTGGGTGGTTGGTTTGGCCCTTGTTCCTGTAACTCGAATCCTAGCCCGGTATATCCCATCTTAATTTTACACCATTGTGAACCTTACGCCTTTTTTACTCTCTGATCGAGGTTCTCGGCATTGAAATATCTTCGTAAACTAAATCACACGTGTATATGTTGATATTTAAGAGATATACAGTCAAGAAAATCAAGGGAAATGGTGATATATATGCGGATTAGACACCAAAATAAAAAACTCAACAAATGGCTACAATTTAAGGAATGTGTTTAGTGACGGCATCAGATTCCTAATTGATGGAGCAAGGTCTGGTGGGAAGAAAAGCTGCTTCTAGGAGGTTGTCAAATGTTTTCGCTCGACGATTCCATTCTTGTGTGGTTGGTTTGGCCCTTGTTCCTGTAACTCGAATCCTAGCCCGGGATATCCGATTTTAATTTTACACCATTGTGAACCTTACGCCTTTTTTACTCTCTGATAGAGGTTTTCTGCATTGAAAAATCTTCATAAACTAAATCACACGTGTATATGTTGTCATTTAAGAGATATACCGTCAAGAAAATCAAGGGCAATGGTGATATATATGCGGATTAGACACCAAAAAAAACACTCAACAAATGGCTACAATTTAAGGAATGTGTTTAGTGACGGCATCATATTCCTAATTGATGGATAAATGTTTGGTGGTAAGAAAAGCTGCTTCAAGGAGGTTGTCAAGTGTTTTCGCTCGACGATTCCATTCTTTGGTGGTTGGTTTGGCCCTTGTTCCTGTAACTCGAATCCTAGCCCGGTATATCCCATTTTAGTTTTACACCATTGTGAACCTTACGCCTTTTTTACTCTCTGATTGAGGTTCTCGGCATTGAAAAATCTTCGTAAACTAAATCACACGTGTATATGTACACATTTAAGAGATATACAGTCAAGAAAATCAAGGGCAATGGTGATATATATGCGGATTAGACACAAAAAAAAAACACTCAACAAATGGCTACAATTTAAGGAATGTGTTTAGTGACAGCATAAGATTACTAATTGATGGAGAAAGGTCTGGTGGTAAGAAAAGTTGCTTCTAGGAGGTTGTCAAGTGTTTTTGCTCGACGATTCCATTCTTGGGTGGTTGGTTTTGCCCTTGTTCCTGTAACTCGAATCCTAGCCCGGTATATCCTATTTTAATTTTACACCATTGTGAACCTTACGCCTTTTTTACTCTCTGATCGAGGTTCATGGCATTGAAAAATCTTCGTAAACTAAATCACACGTGTATATGTTGATATTTAAGAGATATACAGTCAAGAAAATCAAGGGCAATGGTGATATATATGCGGATTAGACATAAAAAAAAACTCAACAAATGGCTATAATTTAAGGAATGTGTTTAGTGACGGCATCAGATTCCTAATTGATGGAGAAAGGTCTGGTCGCAAGAAAAGCTGCTTCTATGAGGTTGTCAAGTGTTTTCGCTCGACGATTCCATTCTTGTGTGGTTGGTTTGGCCCTTGTTCCTGTAACTCGAATACTAGCCCGGTATATCCCATTTTAATTTTACACCATTGTGAACCTTACGCCTTTTTTCTCTCTGATAGAGGTTCTCGGCATTGAAAAATCTTCGTAAACTAAATCACACGTGTATATGTTGCCATTTAAGAGATATACCGTCAAGAAAATCAAGGACAATGGTGATATATATGCGGATTTTTCACAAAAAAAAAAACGCTCAACAAATGGCTATAATTTAAGGAATGTGTTTAGTGACGGCATCAGATTCCTAATTGATGGAGAAATGTTTGGTGGTAAGAAAAGCTACTTCTAGGAGTTTGTCAAGTGTTTTCGCTCGACGATTCCATTCTTTGGTGGTTGGTTTGGCCCTTGTTCCTTTAACTCGAATCCTAGCCCGGTATATCCCATTTTAATTTTACACCATTGTGAACCTTACGCCTTTTTTACTCTCTGATTGAGGTTCTCGGCATTGAAAAATCTTCGTAAACTAAATCACACGTGTATATGTAGACATTTAAGAGATATACAGTCAAGAAAATCAAGGGCAATGGTGATATATATGCGGATTAGACACAAAAAAAAAACACTCAACAAATGGCAACAATTTAAGGAATGTGTTTAGTGACGGCATCAGATTCCTAATTGATGGAGAAAGGTCGGGTGGTAAGAAAAGCTGCTTCTATGAGGTTGTCAAGTGTTTTCGCTCGACGATTCCATTCTTGGGTGGTTGGTTTGTCCCTTGTTCCTGTAACTCGAATCCTAGCCCGGTATATCCCATTTTAATTTTACACCATTGTGAACCTTACGCCTTTTTTACTCTCTGATCGAGGTTCATGGCATTGAAAAATCTTCGTAAACTAAATCACACGTATATATGTTGACATTTAAAAGATATACAATTTAGAAAATCAAGGGCAATGGTGATATATATGCGGATTAGACACAAAAAAAAAAAAACACTCAACAAATGGCTACAATTTAAGGAATGTGTTTAGTGACGGCATCAGATTCCTAATTGATGGAAAAAGGTCTGGTGGCAAGAAAAGCTGCTACTAGGAGGTTGTCAGGTGTTTTCATTCGACGTTTCGATTCTTGGGTGGTTGGTTTGGCCCTTGTTCCTGTAACTCGAATCCTAGCCCGGTATATCCGATTTTAATTTTACACCATTGTGAACCTTACGCCTTTTTTACTCTCTGATAGAGGTTTTCGGCATTGAAAAATCTTCATAAACTAAATCACACGTGTATATGTTGACATTTAAGAGATATACCGTCAAGAAAATCCAGGGCAATGGTGATATATATGCGGATTAGACACCAAAAAAAAAACACTCCACTAATGGCTACAATTTAAGGAATGTGTTTAGTGACGGCATCATATTCCTAATTGATGGAGAAAGGTTTGGTGGTAAGAAAAGCTGCTTCTAGGAGTTTGTCAAGTGTTTTCGCTCGACGATTCCATTTTTTGGTGGTTGGTTTGGCCCTTGTTCCTTTAACTCGAATCCTAGCCCGGTATATCCCATTTTAATTTTACACCATTGTGAACCTTACGCCTTTTTTACTCTCTGATTGAGGTTCTCGGCATTGAAAAATCTTCGTAAACTAAATCACACGTGTATATGTAGACATTTAAGAGATATACAGTCAAGAAAATCAAGGGCAATGGTGATATATATGCGGATTAGACACAAAAAAAAAACACTCAACAAATGGCTACAATTTAAGGAATGTGTTTAGTGACAGCATAAGATTACTAATTGATGGAGAAAGGTCTGGTGGTAAGAAAAGTTGCTTCTAGGAGGTTGTCAAGTGTTTTTGCTCGACGATTCCATTCTTGGGTGGTTGGTTTTGCCCTTGTTCCTGTAACTCGAATCCTAGCCCGGTATATCCCATTTTAATTTTACACCATTGTGAACCTTACGCCTTTTTTACTCTCTGATCGAGGTTCATGGCATTGAAAAATCTTCGTAAACTAAATCACACGTGTATATGTTGACATTTAAAAGATATACAATCTAGAAAATCAAGGGAAATGGTGATATATATGTGGATTAGACACCAAAAAAAAAACACTCAACAAATGGCTACAATTTAAGGAATGTGTTTAGTGACGGTATCAGATTCCTAATTGATGGAGAAAGGTCCGGTGGCAAGAAAAGTTGCTTCTAGGAGGTTGTCAAGTGTGTTCGCTCGACGATTCCATTCTTGTATGGTTGGTTTGGCCCTTGTTCCTGTAACTCGAATCCTAACCCGTTATATCCCATTTTAATTTTACACCATTGTGAACCTTACGCCTTTTTTACTCTCTGATCGAGGTTCACGGCATTGAAAAATCTTCGTAAACTAAATCACACGTGTATATGTTGATATTTAAGAGATATACAGTCAAGAAAATCAAGGGCAATGGTGATATATATGCGGATTAGACACCAAAAAAAACTCAACAAAAGGCTATAATTTAAGGAATGTGTTTAGTGACGGCATCAGATTCCTAATTGATGGAGAAAGGTCTGGTGGTAAGAAAAGCTGCTTCTAGGAGGTTGTCAAGTGTTTTCGCTCGACGATTCCATTCTTGGGTGGTTGGTTTGGCCCTTGTTCCTGTAACTCGAATCCTAGCTCGGTATATACCATTTTAATTTTACACCATTGTGAACCTTACGCCTTTTTTACTCTCTGATTGAGGTTCTCGGCATTGAAAAATCTTCGTAAACTAAATCACACATGTATATGTAGACATTTAAGAGATATACGGTCAAGAAAATCAAGGGCAATGGTGATATATATGCGGATTAGACACCAAAAAAAAACACTCAACAAATGGCAACAATTTAAGGAATGTGTTTAGTGACGGCATCAGATTCCTAATTGATGGAGAAAGGTCGGGTGGTAAGAAAAGCTGCTTCTATGAGGTTGTCAAGTGTTTTCGCTCGACGATTCCATTCTTGGGTGGTTGGTTTGTCTCTTGTTCCTGTAACTCGAATCCTAGCCCGGTATATCCCATTTTAATTTTACACCATTGTGAACCTTACGCCTTTTTTACTCTCTGATCGAGGTTCATGGCATTGAAAAATCTTCGTAAACTAAATCACACGTATATATGTTGATATTTAAGAGATATACAGTCAAGAAAATCAAGGGCAATGGTGATATATATGCGGATTAGACACCAAAAAAAACACTCAAAAGATAGCTACAATGGTCTGTGTTTAGTGACGGCATCGGATTCCTAATTGATGGAGAAAGGTCTGGTGGCAAGAAAAGCTGCTTCTAGGAGGTTGTCAAGTGTTTTCGCTCGACGATTACATTCTTGGGTGGCTGGTTTGGCCCTTGTTCCTGTAACTCGAATCCTAGCCCGGTATATCCCATTTTAATTTTACACCGTTGTGAACCTTACGCCTTTTTTACTCTCTGATCGAGGTTCTCGGCATTGAAAAATCTTCGTAAACTAAATTACACGTGTTTATGTTGACATTTAAGAGAAATACAGTCAAGAAAATCAAGGGCAATGGTTATATATATGCGGATTAGACACCAAAAAAAGTCACTCAACAAATGGCTACAATTTAAGGAATGTGTTTAGTGACGGCATCAGATTCCTAATTGATGGAGAAAGGTCTGGTGGCAAAAAAAGTTGCTTCTAGGAGGTTGTCAAGTGTTTTCGCTCGACAATTCCATTCTTGGGTGGTTGGTTTGGCCCTTGTTCCTGTAACTCGAATCCTAGGACGGTATATCCCATTTTAATTTTACACCATTGTGAACCTTACGCCTTTTTTACTCTCTGATCGAGGTTCTCGGCATTGAAAAATCTTCGTAAACTAAATCACACGTGTCTATGTTGACATTTAAGAGATATACAGTCAAGAAAATCAAGGGCAATGGTGATATATATGCGGATTAGACACAAAAAAAATTCACTCAACAAATGGCTACAATTTAAGGAATGTGTTTACTGACGGCATCGGATTCCTAATTGATGGAGAAAGGTCTGGTGGCAAGAAAAGCTGCTTCTAGGAGGTTGTCAAGTGTTTTCGCTCGACGATTACATTCTTGGGTGGCTGGTTTGGCCCTTGTTCCTGTAACTCAAATCCTAGCCCGGTATATCCCATTTTAATTTTACACCGTTGTGAACCTTACGCCTTTTTTACTCTCTGATCGAGGTTCTCGGCATTGAAAAATCTTCGTAAACTATATCACACGTGTTTATGTTGACATTTAAGAGATATACAGTCAAGAAAATCAAGGGCAATGGTGATATATATGCGGATTAGACACCAAAAAAAAATCACTCAACAAATGGCTACAATTTAAGGAATGTGTTTAGTGACGGCATCAGATTCCTAATTGATGGAGAAAGGTCTGGTGGCAAGAAAAGCTGCTTCTAGGAGGTTGTCAAGTGTTTTCGCTCGACGATTCCATTCTTGGGTGGTTGGTTTGGCCCTTGTTCCTGTAACTCGAATCCTAGGCCGGTATATCCCATTTTAATTTTACACCGTTGTGAACCTTACGCCTTTTTTACTCTCTGATCGAGGTTCTCGGCATTGAAAAATCTTCGTAAACTAAATCACACGTGTCTATGTTGACATTTAAGAGATATACAGTCAAGAAAATCAAGGGCAATGGTGATATATATGCGGATTAGACACAAAAAAAATCACTCAACAAATGGCTACAATTTAAGGAATGTGTTTAGTGACGCCATCAGATTCCTAATTGATGGAGAAAGGTCTGGTGTAAAGAAAAGCTGCTTCGAGGAGGTTGTCAAGTGTTTTCGCTCGACGATTCCATTCTTGGTTGGTTGGTTTGGCCCTTGTTCCGGTAACTCGAATCCTAGCCTGGTATATCCCATTTTAATTTTACACCATTGTGAACCTTATGTTTTTTACTCTCTGATGGAGGTTCTCGGCATTAAAAAATCTTCATAAACTAAATCACACGTGTATATGTTGACATTTAAGAGATATACAGTCAAGAAAATCAAGGGCAATGGTTATATATATGCGGATTAGACACCAAAAAAAATCACTCAACAAATGGCTACAATTTAAGGAATGTGTTTAGGGACGGCATCAGATTCCTAATTGATGGAGAAAGGTCTGGTGGCAAGAAAAGCTGCTTCTAGGAGGTTGTCAAGTGTTTTCGCTCGACGATTCCATTCTTGGGTGATTGGTTTGGCCCTTGTTCCGGTAACTCGAATCCTAGCCTGGTAAATCCCATTTTAATTTTACACCATTGTGAACCTTACGCCTTTTTTACTCTCTGATCGAGGTTCTCGGCATTGAAAAATCTTCGTAAACTAAATCACACGTGTTTATGTTGACATTTAAGAGATATACAGTCAAGAAAATCAAGGGCAATGGTGATATATATGCAGATTAGACACCAAAAAAATCGCTCAACAAATGGCTACAATTTAAGGATGTGTTTAGTGACGGCATCGGATTCCTAATTGATGGAGAAAGGTCTGGTGGCAAGAAAAGCTGCTTCTAGGAGGTTGTCAAGTGTTTTCGCTCGACGATTACATTCTTGGGTGGTTGGTTTGGCCCTTGTTCCTGTAACTCGAATCCTAGCCCGGTATATCCCTTTTTAATTTTACACCGTTGTGAACTTTACGCCTTTTTTACTCTCTGATCGAGGTTCTCGGCATTGAAAAATCTTCGTAAACTAAATCACACGTGTTTATGTTGATATTTAAGAGATATACAGTCAAGAAAATCAAGGGCAATGGTGATATATATGCGGATTAGACACCAAAAAAAATCAATCAACAAATGGCTACAATTTAAGGAATGTGTTTAGTGACGGCATCAGATTCCTAATTTATGGAGAAAGGTCTGGTGGCAAGAAAAGCTGCTTCTAGGAGGTTGTCAAGTGTTTTCGCTCGACGATTCCATTCTTGGGTGGTTGGTTTGGCCCTTGTTCCTGTAACTCGAATCCTAGCCCGGTATATCTCATTTTAATTTTACACCATTGTGAACCTTACGCCTTTTTTACTCTCTGATCGAGGTTCTCGGCATTGAAAAATCTTCGTAATCTAAATCACACGTGTTTATGTTGACATTTAAGAGATATACAGTCAAGAAAATCAAGGGCAATGGTGATATATATGCGGATTAGACACCAAAAAAAATCACTCAACAAATGGCTACAATTTAAGGAATGTGTTTAGTGACCGCATCGGATTCCTAATTGATGGAGAAAGGTCTGGTGGCAAGAAAAGCTGCTTCTAGGAGGTTGTCAAGTGTTTTCGCTCGACGATTACATTCTTGGGTGGTTGGTTTGGCCCTTGTTCCTGTAACTCGAATCCTAGCCCGGTATATCCCATTTTAATTTTACACCGTTGTGAACCTTACGCCTTTTTTACTCTCTGATCGAGGTTCTCGGCATTGAAAAATCTTCGTAAACTAAATCACACGTGTTTATGTTGACATTTAAGAGATATACAGTCAAGAAAATCAAGGGCAATGGTGATATATATGCGGATTAGACACCAAAAAAAATCACTCAACAAATGGCTACAATTTAAGGAATGTGTTTAGTGACGGCATCAGATTCCTAATTGATGGAGAAAGGTCTGGTGGCAAGAAAAGTTGTTTCTAGGAGGTTGTCAAGTGTTTTCGCTCGACAATTCCATTCTTGGGTGGTTGGTTTGGCCCTTGTTCCTGTAACTCGAATCCTAGGCCGGTATATCCCATTTTAATTTTACACCATTGTGAACCTGACGCCTTTTTTACTCTCTGATCGAGGTTCTCGGCATTGAAAAATCTTCGTAAACTAAATCACACGTATATATGTTGACATCTAAAAGATATACAATTTAGAAAATCAAGGGCAATGGTGATATATTTGCGGATTAGACACCAAAAAAAATCACTCAACAAATGGCTACAATTTAAGGAATGTGTTTAGTGACGGCATCAGATTCCTAATTGATGGAGAAAGGTCTGGTGGCAAGAAAAGCTGCTTCTAGGAGGTTGTCAAGTGTTTTCGCTCGACGATTCCATTCTTGGGTGGTTGGTTTGGCCCTTGTTCCTGTAACTCGAATCCTAGCCCGGTATATCTCATTTTAATTTTACACCATTGTGAACCTTACGCCTTTTTTACTCTCTGATCGAGGTTCTCGGCATTGAAAAATCTTCGTAAACTAAATCACACGTGTTTATGTTGACATTTAAGAGATATACAGTCAAGAAAATCAAGGGCAATGGTGATATATATGCGGATTAGACACCAAAAAAAATCACTCAACAAATGGCTACAATTTAAGGAATGTGTTTAGTGACGGCATCGGATTCCTAATTGATGGAGAAAGGTCTGGTGGCAAGAAAAGCTGCTTCTAGGAGGTTGTCAAGTGTTTTCGCTCGACGATTACATTCTTGGGTGGTTGGTTTGGCTCTTGTTCCTGTAACTCGAATCCTAGCCCGGTATATCCCGTTTTAATTTTACACCGTTGGGAACCTTACGCCTTTTTTACTCTCTGATCGAGGTTCTCGGCATTGAAAAATCTTCGTAAACTAAATCACACGTGTTTATGTTGACATTTAAGAGATATACAGTCAAGAAAATCAAGGGCAATGGTAATATATATGCGGATTAGACACCAAAAAAAACCACTCAACAAATGGCTACAATTTAAGGAATGTGTTTAGTGACGGCATCAGATTCCTAATAGATGGAGAAAGGTCTGGTGGCAAGAAAAGTTGCTTCTAGGAGGTTGTCAAGTGTTTTCGCTCGACAATTCCATTCTTGGGTGTTTGGTTTGGCCCTTGTTCCTGTAACTCGAATCCTAGGCCGGTATATCCCATTTTAGTTTTACACCATTGTGAACCTTTCGCCTTTTTTACTCTCTGATCGAGGTTCTCGGCATTGAAAAATCTTCGTAAACTAAATCACACGTATATATGTTGACATTAAAAAGATATACAATTTAGAAAATCAAGGGCAATGGTGATATATATGCGGATTAGACACCAAAAAAATCACTCAACAAATGGCTACAATTTAAGGAATGTGTTTAGTAACGGCATCAGATTCCTAATTGATGGAGAAAGGTCTGGTGGCAAGAAAAGCTGCTTCTAGGAGGTTGTCAAGTGTTTTCGCTCGACGATTCCATTCTTGGGTGGTTGGTTTGGCCCTTGTTCCTGTAACTCGAATCCTAGCCCGGTATATCTCATTTTAATTTTACACCATTGTGAACCTTACGCCTTTTTACTCTCTGATCGAGGTTCTCGGCATTGAAAAATCTTCGTAAACTAAATCACACGTTTATATGTTGATATTTAAGAGATATACAGTCAAGAAAATCAAGGGCAATGGTGATATATATGCGGATTAGACACCAAAAAAAACACTCAAAAGATAGCTACAATGGTCTGTGTTTAGTGACGGCATCGGATTCCTAATTGATGGAGAAAGGTCTGGTGGCAAGAAAAGCTGCTTCTAGGAGGTTGTCAAGTGTTTTCGCTCGACGATTACATTCTTGGGTGGTTGGTTTGGCCCTTGTTCCTGTAACTCGAATCCTAGCCCGGTATATCCCATTTTAATTTTACACCATTGTGAACCTGACGCCTTTTTTACTCTCTGATCGAGGTTCTCTGCATTAAAAAATCTTCGTAAACTAAATCACACGTATATATGTTGACATCTAAAAGATATACAATTTAGAAAATCAAGGGCAATGGTGATATATATGCGGATTAGACACCAAAAAAAATCACTCAACAAATGGCTACAATTTAAGGAATGTGTTTAGTGACGGCATCAGATTCCTAATTGATGGAGAAAGGTCTGGTGGCAAGAAAAGCTGCTTCTAGGAGGTTGTCAAGTGTTTTCGGTCGACGATTCCATTCTTGGGTGGTTGGTTTGGCCCTTGTTCCTGTAACTCGAATCCTAGCCCGGTATATCTCATTTTAATTTTACACCATTGTGAACCTTACGCCTTTTTTACTCTCTGATCGAGGTTCTCGGCATTGAAAAATCTTCGTAAACTAAATCACACGTGTTTATGTTGACATTTAAGAGATATACAGTCAAGAAAATCAAGGGCAATGGTGATATATATGCGGATTAGACACCAAAAAAAATCACTCAACAAATGGCTACAATTTAAGGAATGTGTTTAGTGACGGCATCGGATTCCTAATTGATGGAGAAAGGTCTGGTGGCAAGAAAAGCTGCTTCTAGGAGGTTGTCAAGTGTTTTCGCTCGACGATTACATTCTTGGGTGGTTGGTTTGGCTCTTGTTCCTGTAACTCGAATCCTAGCCCGGTATATCCAATTTTAATTTTACACCGTTGTGAACCTTACGCCTTTTTTACTCTCTGATCGAGGTTCTCGGCATTGAAAAATCTTCGTAAACTAAATCACACGTGTTTATGTTGACATTTAAGAGATATACAGTCAAGAAAATCAAGGGCAATGGTAATATATATGCGGATTAGACACCAAAAAAAATCACTCAACAAATGGCTACAATTTAAGGAATGTGTTTAGTGACGGCATCAGATTCCTAATTGATGGAGAAAGGTCTGGTGGCAAGAAAAGTTGCTTCTAGGAGGTTGTCAAGTGTTTTCGCTCGACAATTCCATTCTTGGGTGTTTGGTTTGGCCCTTGTTCATGTAACTCGAATCCTAGGCCGGTATATCCCATTTTAGTTTTACACCATTGTGAACCTTACGCCTTTTTTACTCTGTGATCGAGGTTCTCGGCATTGAAAAATCTTCGTAAACTAAATCACACGTATATATGTTGACATTTAAAAGATATACAATTTAGAAAATCAAGGGCAATGGTGATATATATGCGGATTAGACACCAAAAAAATCACTCAACAAATGGCTACAATTTAAGGAATTTGTTTAGTAACGGCATCAGATTCCTAATTGATGGAGAAAGGTCTGGTGGCAAGAAAAGCTGCTTCTAGGAGGTTGTCAAGTGTTTTCGCTCGACGATTCCATTCTTGGGTGGTTGGTTTGGCCCTTGTTACTGTAACTCGAATCCTAGCCCGGTATATCTCATTTTAATTTTACACCATTGTGAACCTTACGCCTTTTTTACTCTCTGATCGAGGTTCTCGGCATTGAAAAATCTTCGTAAACTAAATCACACGTTTATATGTTGATATTTAAAAGATATACAGTCAAGAAAATCAAGGGCAATGGTGATATATATGCGGATTAGACACCAAAAAAAACACTCAAAAGATAGCTACAATGGTCTGTGTTTAGTGACGGCATCGGATTCCTAATTGATGGAGAAAGGTCTGGTGGCAAGAAAAGCTGCTTCTAGGAGGTTGTCAAGTGTTTTCGCTCGACGATTACATTCTTGGGTGGTTGGTTTGGCCCTTGTTCCTGTAACTCGAATCCTAGCCCGGTATATCCCATTTTAATTTTACACCGTTGTGAACCTTACGCCTTTTTTACTCTCTGATCGAGGTTCTCGGCATTGAAAAATCTTAGTAAACTAAATCACACGTGTTTATGTTGACATTTAAGAGATATACAGTCAAGAAAATCAAGGGCAATGGTGATATATATGCGGATTAGACACCAAAAAAAATCACTCAAGAAATGGCTACAATTTAAGGAATGTGTTTAGTGAGGGCATCAGATTCCTAATTGATGGAGAAAGGTCTGGTGGCAAGAAAAGTTACTTCTAGGAGGTTGTCAAGTGTTTTCGCTCGACAATTCCATTCTTGGGTGGTTGGTTTGGCCCTTGTTCCTGTAACTCGAATCCTAGGCCGGTATATCCCATTTTAATTTTACACCATTGTGAACCTTACGCCTTTTTTACTCTCTGATCGAGGTTCTCGGCATTGAAAAATCTTCGTAAACTAAATCACACGTGTCCATGTTGACATTTAAGAGATATACAGTCAAGAAAATCAAGGGCAATGGTGATATATATGCGGATTAGACACAAAAAAAAATCACTCAACAAATGGCTACAATTTAAGGAATGTGTTTAGTGACGCCATCAGATTCCTAATTGATGGAGAAAGGTCTGGTGGCAAGAAAAGCTGCTCCTAGGAGGTTGTCAAGTGTTTTCGCTCGACGATTCCATCCTTGGGTGGTTGGTTTAGCCCTTGTTCCTGTAACTCGAATCCTAGCCCCGGTATATCCCATTTTAATCTTACACCACTGTGAACCTTACGCCTTTTTTACTCTCTGATTGAGGTTCTCGGCATCGAAAAATCTTCGTAAACTAAATCAAACGTGTATATGTTGACATTTAAGAGATATACAGTCAAGAAAATCAAGGGAAATGGTGATATATAAGCGGATTAGACACCAAAAAAACACTCAACAAATGGCTACTATTTAAGGAATGTGTTTAGTGACGGCATCAGATTCCGTCCTAATTGATGGAGAAAGGTCTGGTGGCAAGAAAAGCTGCTTCTAGGAGGTTGTCAAGTGTTTTCGCTCGACGATTCCATTCTTAGGTGGTTGGTTTGGCCCTTGTTCCTGTAACTCGAATCCTAGCCCGGTATATCCCATTTTAAACTTACACCATTGTGAACCTTACGCCTTTTTTACTCTCAGATCGAGGTTCTCGGCATTGAAAAATCTTCGTAAACTAAATCACTCGTGTATATGATGACATTTAAGAGATATACAGTCAAGAAAATCAAGGGCAATGGGGATATATATGCGGATTAGACACCAAAAAAAACACTCAACAAATGGGTGTTTAGTGACGGCATCAGATTCCTAATTGACGGAGAACGGTCTGGTGGTAAAAAAAGTTGCTTCTAAGAGGTTGTCAAGTGTTTTCGCTCGACGATTCCATTCTTAGGTGGTTGGTTTGGCCCTTGTTCCTGTAACTTGAATCCTAGCCCGGTATATCTCATTTTAATTTTACACCATTATGAACCTTACGCCTTTTTTACTCCGGCATTGAAAAATCTTCGTAATCTAAATCACACGTGTATATGTTGATATTTAAGAGATATACAGTCAAGAAAATCAAGGGCAATGGTGATATACATGCGGATTAGACACAAAAAAAAAACAGTCAACAAATGACTACAATTTAAGGAATGTGTTTAGTGATGGCATCAGATTTGTAATTGATGGAGAACAGTCTTGTGGTAAAAAAGCTGCTTCTAGGAGGTTGTCAAGTGTTTTCGCTCGACGATTCCCTTCTTGGGTGGTTGGTTTGGCCCTTGCTCCTGTAACTCGAATCCTAGCCCGGTATATCCCGTTTTAATCTTACACCATTATGAACCTTACGCCTTTTTTTCTCTCTGAACGAGTTCTCGGTATTGAAAAATCTTCGTAAACAAGATCACACGTGTATATGTTGACATTTAAGAGATATACAGTCAAGAAAATCAAGGGCAATGGTGATATATATGCGGATTAAACACCAAAAAAAACACTCAACAAATGGCTACAATTTAAGGAATGTGTTTAGTGACGGCATCAGATTCCTAATTGATGGAGAAAGGTCTGGTGGCAAGAAAAGCGGCTTCTAAGAGGTTGTCAAGTGTCTTCGCTCGACGATTCCATTCTTGGGTGGTTGGTTTGGCCCTTGTTTCTGTAAAACGAATCCTAGCCCGGTATATCCCATTTTAATTTTACACCATTGTGAACATTACGCCTTTTTTACCCTCTGATCGAGGTTCTCGGCATTGAAAAATCTTCGTAAACTAAATCACACGTGTATATGTTGACATTTAAGAGATATACAGTCAAGAAAATCAAGGGCAATGGTGATATATATGCGGATTAGACACAAAAAAAAAACACTCAACAAATGGCTACAATTTAAGGAATGTGTTTAGTGACGGCATCAGATTCCTAATTAATGGAGAAAGGTCTGGTGGCAAGAAAAGTTGCTTCTAGGAGGTTGTCAAGTGTTTTCACTCGACGATTCCATTCTAGGGTGGTTGGTTTGGCCCGTGTTCCTGTAACTCGACTCCTAGCCCGTTATATCCCATTTTAATCTTACACCATTGTGAACCTTACGCCTTTTTTACTCTCTGATCGAGGTTCTCGGCATTGAAAAATCTTCGTAAACTAAATCACACGTGTATATGTTGACATTTAAGAGATATAGAGTCAAGAAAATCAAGGGCAATGGTGATATATATGCGGATTAGACACCAAAAAAACACTCAACAAATGGCTACAATTTAAGGAATGTGTTTAGTGACGGTATCAGATTCCTAATTGATGGAGAAAGGTCTGGTGGCAAGAAATGCTGCTTCTACGTGGTTGTCAAGTGTTTTTGCTTGACGATACCATTCTTGGTTGGTTGGTTTGGCCCTTGTTCCTGTAACTCGAATCCTAGCTCGGTATATCCCATTTTAATTTTACACCATTGTGAACCTTACGCCTTTTTTACTCTCTGATCGAGCTTCTCGGCATTGAAAAACCTTCGTAAACTAAATCACACGTGTATATGTTGACATTTAAGAGATATACAGTCAAGAAAATCAAGGGCAATGGTGATATATATGCGGATTAGACACCAAAAAAAATACTCAATTAATGGCTACAATTTAAGGAATGTGTTTAGTGACGGCATCAGATTCCTAATTGATGGAGAAAGGTCTGGTGGCAAGAAAAGCTGCTTCTAGGAGGTTGTCAATTGTTTTCGCTCGACGATTCCATTCTTGGGTGGTTGATTTTGCCCTTGTTCCTGTAACTCGAATCCTAGCTCGGTATATCCCATTTTAATCTTACACCATTGTGAACCTTACGCCTTTTTTACTCTCTGATCGAGCTTCTCGGCATTGAAAAATCTTCGTCAACTAAATCACACGTGTATATGTTGACATTTAAGAGATATACAGTCAAGAAAATCAAGGACAATGGTGATATATATGCGGATTAGACACCAAAAAAAAACACTCAATTAATGGCTACAATTTAAGGAATGTGTTTAGTGACGGCATCAGATTCCTAATTGATGGAGAAAGGTTTGGTGGAAAGAAAAGCGGCTTCTAAGAGGTTGTCAAGTGTCTTCGCTCGACGATTCCATTCTTGGGTGGTTGGTTTGGCCCTTGTTTCTGTAACACGAATCCTAGCCCGGTATATCCCATTTTAATTTTACACCATTGTGAACATTACGCCTTTTTTACCCTCTGATCGAGGTTCTCGGCATTGAAAAATCTTCGTAAACTAAATCACACGTGTATATGTTGACATTTAAGAGATATACAGTCAAGAAAATCAAGGGCAATGGTGATATATATGCGGATTAGACACAAAAAAAAACACTCAAAAAATGGCTACAATTTAAGGAATGTGTTTAGTGACGGCATCAGATTCCTAATAAATGGAGAAAGGTCTGGTGGCAAGAAAAGTTGCTTCTAGGAGGTTGTCAAGTGTTTTCACTCGACGATTCCATTCTAGGGTGGTTGGTTTGGCCCGTGTTCCTGTAACTCGACTCCTAGCCCGTTATATCCCATTTTAATCTTACACCATTGTGAACCTTACGCCTTTTTTACTCTCTGATCGAGGTTCTCGGCATTGAAAAATCTTCGTAAACTAAATCACACGTGTATATGTTGACATTTAAGAGATATAGAGTCAAGAAAATCAAGGGCAATGGTGATATATATGCGGATTAGACACCAAAAAAAACACTCAACAAATGGCTACAATTTAAGGAATGTGTTTAGCGACGGTATCAGATTCCTAATTGATGGAGAAAGGTCTGGTGGCAAGAAAAGCTGCTTCTACGAGGTTGTCAAGTGTTTTTGCTTGACGATACCATTCTTGGTTGGTTGGTTTGGCCCTTGTTCCAGTAACTCGAATCCTAGCTCGGTATATCCCATTTTAATCTTACACCATTGTGAACCTTACGCCTTTTTTACTATCTGATCGAGCTTCTCGGCATTGAAAAATCTTCGTAAACTAAATCACACGTGTATATGTTGACATTTAAGAGATATACAGTCAAGAAAATCAAGGGCAATGGTGATATATATATGCGGATTAGACACCAAAAAAATACTCAATTAATGGCTACAATTTAAGGAATGTGTTTAGTGACGGCATCAGATTCCTAATTGATGGAGAAAGGTCTAGTGGCAAGAAAAGCTGCTTCTAGGAGGTTGTCAATTGTTTTCGCTCGACGATTCCATTCTTGGGTGGTTGATTTTGCCCTTGTTCCTGTAACTCGAATCCTAGCTCGGTATATCCCATTTTAATCTTACACCATTGTGAACCTTACGCCTTTTTTACTCTCTGATCGAGCTTCTCGGCATTGAAAAATCTTCGTCAACTAAATCACACGTGTATATGTTGACATTTAAGAGATATACAGTCAAGAAAATCAAGGACAATGGTGATATATATGCGGATTAGACACAAAAAAAAAACACTCAATTAATGGCTACAACTTAAGGAATGTGTTTAGTGACGGCATCAGATTCCTAATTGATGGAGAAAGGTCTGGTGGCAAGAAAAGCTGCTTCTAGGAGGTTGTCAAGTGTTTTCGCTCGACGATTCCATTCTTGGGTGGTTGGTTTGGCCCTTGTTCCTGTAACTCGAATCCTAGCCCGGTATATCCCATTTTAATCTTACACCATTGTGAACCTTACGCCTTTTTTACTCTTTGATCGAGGTTCTCGGCATTAAAAAATCTTCGTAAACTAAATCACACGTGTATATGTTGACATTTAAGAGATATACAGTCAAGAAAATCAAGGGCAATGGTGATATATATGCGGATTAGACACCAAGAAAAACACTCAACAAATGGCTACAATTTAAGGAATGTGTTTAGTGACGGCATCAGATTCCTAATTGATGGAGAAAGGTCTGGTGGCAAGAAAAGCTGCTTCTAGGAGGTTGTCAATTGTTTTCGCTCGACGATTCCATTCTTGGGTGGTTGGTTTGGCCCTTGTTCCTGTAACACGAATCCTAGCCCGTTATATCCCATTTTAATTTTACACCATTGTGAACCTTATGCCTTTTTTACTCTCTGATCGAGGTTCTCAGCATTGAAAAACCTTCGTAAACTAAATCACACGTGTATATGTTGACATTTAAGAGATATACAGTCAAGAAAATCAAAGGCAATGGTGATATATATGCGGATTAGACACCAAAAAAAAACACTCAACAAATGGCTACAATTTAAGGAATGTGTTTAGTGACGGCATCAGATTCCTAATTGATGGAGAAAGGTCTGGTGGCAAGAAAAGCTGCTTCTAGGAGGTTGTCAAGTGTTTTCGCTCGACGATTCCATTCTTGGGTGGTTCGTTTGGCCCTTGTTCCGGTAACTCGAATTCTAGCCCGGTATATCCCATTTTAATCTTACACCAATATGAACCTTACACCTTTTTTACTCTCTGATCGAGATTCTCGGCATTGAAAAATCTTTGTAAACTAAATCACACGTGTATATGTTGACATTTAAGAGATATACAGTCAAGAAAATCAAGGGCAATGGTGATATTTATGCGGATTAGACACCAAAAAATACACTCAACAAATGGCTACAATTTAAGGAATGTGTTTAGTGACAACATCGGATTCCTAATTGATGGAGAAATGTCTGGTGGTAAGAAAAGCTGCTTCTAGGAGGTTGTCAAGTGTTTTCGCTCGACGATTCCATTCTTGGGTGGTTGGTTTGGCCCTTGTTCCTGTAACTCGAATCGTAGCTCGGTATATCCCATTTTAATTTTACACCATTGTGAACCTTACGCCTTTTTTTACTCTCTGATCGAGGTTCTCGGCATTGAAAAATCTTCATAAACTAAATCACACCTGTATATGTTGATATTTAAGAGATATACAGTCAAGAAAATCAAGGGCAATGGTGATATATATGCGGATTGGACACAAAAAAAAACACTCAACAAATGGCTACAATTTAAGGAATGTGTTTAGTGACGGCATCAAATTCCTAATTGATGGAGAAAGGTCTGGTGGTAAGAAAAGCTGCATCTAGGTGGTTGTCAAGTGTTTTCGCTCGACGATTCCATTCTTGGGTGGTTGGTTTGGCCATTGTTCCTGTAACTCGAATCATAGCCCGGTATATCCCATTTGAATCTTATACCATTGTGAACCTTACGCCTTTTTTACTCTCTGATCGAGGTTCTCGGCATTGAAAAATCTTCGTAAACTAAATCACACATGTATATGTTGACATTTAAGAGATATACAGTCAAGAAAATCAAGGGCAATGGTGATATATATGCGGATTAGACACCAAAAAAAACACTCAACAAATGGCTACAATTTAAGGAATGTGTTTAGTGACGGCATCAGATTCCTAATATTGGAGAAAGGTCTGGTGGCAAGAAAAGCTGCTTCTAGGAGGTTGTCAAATGTTTTCGCTCTTCGATTCCATTCTTGGGTGGTTGGTTTGGCCCTTGTTCCTGTAACTCGAATCCTAGTCCGGTATATCCCATTTTAATCTTACACCATTGTGAACCTTACGCCTTTTTTACTCTCTGATCGAGGTTCTCGGCATTTAAAAATCTTCGTAAACTAAATCACACCTGTATATGTTGATATTTAAGAGATATACAATCAAGAAAATCAAGGGCAATGGTGATATATATGCGGATTAGACACCAAAAAAAACACTCAACAAATGGCTACAATTTAAGGAATGTGTTTAGTGACGGCATCAGATTCCTAATTGATGGAGAAAGGTCTGGTGGCAAGAAAAGCTGCTTCTAGGAAGTTGTCAAGTGTTTTCGCTCGACGATTCCATTCTTGGGTGGTTGGTTTGGCCCTTGTTCCTGTAACTCGAATCCAACCCCGGTATATCCCATTTTAATCTTACACCATTGTGAACCTTACGCCTTTTTTACTCTCTGATCGAGGTTCTCAGCATTGAAAAATCTTCGTAAACTAAATCACACGTGTATATGTTGACATTTAAGAGATATACAGTCAAGAAAATCAAGGGCAAAGGTGATATATATGCGGATTAGACACAAAAAAAACACTCAACAAATGGCTACAATTTAAGGAATGTGTTTAGTGACGGCATCAGATTCCTAATTGATGGAGAAATGTCTAGTGGTAAGAAAAGCTGAATCTAGGAGGTTGTCAAGTGTTTTCGCTCGACGATTCCATTCTTGGGTGGTTGGTTTGGCCCTTGTTCCTTTAACTCGAATCCTAGCCCGGTATATCCCATTTTAATTTTACACCATTGTGAACCTTACGCCTTTTTTACTCTCTGATCGAGGTTCTCGGCATTGAAAAATCTTCGTAAACTAAATCACACGTGTATATGTTGATATTTAAGAGATATACAGTCAAGAAAATCAAGGGCAATGGTGAGATATATGCGGATTAGACACAAAAAAAAAACACTCAACAAATGGCTACAATTTAAAGAATGTGTTTAGGGACGGCATCAGATTCCTAATTGATAGAGAAAGGTCTGGTGGCAAGAAAAGCTGCTTTTAGGAGGTTGTCATGTGTTTTCGATCGATGATTCCATTCTTGGGTGGTTGGTTTGGCCCTTGTTCCTGTAACTCGAATCCTAGCCCGTTATATCCCATTTTAATTTTACACCATTGTGAACCTTATGCCTTTTTTACTCTCTGATCGAGGTTCTCGGCATTGAAAAACCTTCGTAAACTAAATCACACGTGTATATGTTGACATTTAAGAGATATACAGTCAAGAAAATCAAAGGCAATGGTGATATATATGCGGATTAGACACAAAAAAAACACTCAACAAATGGCTACAATTTAAGGAATTTATTTAGTGACGGCATCAGATTCCTAATTGATGGAGAAAGGTCTGGTGGCAAGAAAAGCTGCTTCTAGGAGGTTGTCAAGTGTTTTCCCTCGACGATTCCATTCTTGGGTGGTTCGTTTGGCCCTTGTTCCGGTAACTCGAATTCTAGCCCGGTATATCCCATTTTAATCTTACACCAATATGAACCTTACGCCTTTTTTACTCTCTGATCGAGGTTCTCGGCATTGAAAAATCTTTGTAAACTAAATCACACGTGTATATGTTGACATTTAAGAGATATACAGTCAAGAAAATCAAGGGCAATGGTGATATATATGCGGATTAGACACCAAAAAATACACTCAACAAATGGCTACAATTTAAGGAATGTGTTTAGTGACAACATCGGATTCCTAATTGATGGAGAAAGGTCTGGTGGTAAGAAAAGCTGCTTCTAGGAGGTTGTCAAGTGTTTTCGCTCGACGATTCCATTCTTGGGTGGTTGGTTTGGCCCTTGTTCCTGTAACTCGAATCGTACCCCGGTATATCCCATTTTAATTTTACACCATTGTGAACCTTACGCCTTTTTTACTCTCTGATCGAGGTTCTCGGCATTGAAAAATCTTCATAAACTAAATCACACCTGTATATGTTAATATTTAAGAGATATACAGTCAAGAAAATCAAGGGCAATGGTGATATATATGCGGATTGGACACAAAAAAAAACACTCAACAAATGGCTACAATTTAAGGAATGTGTTTAGTGACGGCATCAAATTCCTAATTGATGGAGAAAGGTCTGGTGGTAAGAAAAGCTGCATCTAGGTGGTTGTCAAGTGTTTTCGCTCGACGATTCCATTCTTGGGTGGTTGGTTTGGCCCTTGTTCCTGTAACTCGAATCCTAGCTCGGTATATCCCATTTGAATCTTACACCATTGTGAACCTTACGCCTTTTTTACTCTCTGATCGAGCTTCTCGGCATTGAAAAATCTTCGTAAACTAAATCACACATGTATATGTTGACATTTAAGAGATATACAGTCAAGAAAATCAAGGGCAATGGTGATATATATGCGGATTAGACACCAAAAAAAACACTCAACAAATGGCTACAATTTAAGGAATGTGTTTAGTGACGGCATCAGATTCCTTATATTGGAGAAAGGTCCGGCGGCAAGAAAAGCTGCTTCTAGGAGGTTGTCAAATGTTTTCGCTCGACGATTCCATTCTTAGGTGGTTGGTTTGGCCCTTGTTCCTGTAACTCGAATCCTAGTCCGGTATATCCCATTTTAATCTTACACCATTGTGAACCTTACGCCTTTTTTACTCTCTGATCGAGGTTCTCGGCATTTAAAAATCTTCGTAAACTAAATCACACCTGTATATGTTGATATTTAAGAGATATACAATCAAGAAAATCAAGGGCAATGGTGATATATATGCGGATTAGACACCAAAAAAAACACTCAACAAATGGCTACAATTTAAGGAATGTGTTTAGTGACGGCATCAGATTCCTAATTGATGGAGAAAGGTCTGGTGGCAAGAAAAGCTGCTTCTAGGAAGTTGTCAAGTGTTTTCGCTCGACGATTCCATTCTTGGGTGGTTGGTTTCGCCCTTGTTCCTGTAACTCAAATCCAAGCCCGGCATATCCCATTTTAATCTTACACCATTGTGAACCTTACGCCTTTTTTACTCTCTGATCGAGGTTCTCGGCATTGAAAAATCTTCGTAAACTAAATCACACGTGTATATGTTGACATTTAAGAGATATACAGTCAAGAAAATCAAGGGCAAAGGTGATATATATGCGGATTAGACACAAAAAAAAACACTCAACAAATGGCAACAATTTAAGGAATGTGTTTAGTGACGGCATCAGATTCCTAATTGATGGAGAAATGTCTGGTGGTAAGAAAAGCTGAATCTAGGAGGTTGTCAAGTGTTTTTGCTCGACGATTCCATTCTTGGGTGGTTGGTTTGGCCCTTGTTCCTGTAACTCGAATACTAGCCCGGTATATCCCATTTTAATTTTACACCATTGTGAACCTTACGCCTTTTTTACTCTCTGATCGAGGTTCTCGGCATTGAAAAATCTTCGTAAACTAAATCACACGTGTATATGTTGATATTTAAGAGATATACAGTCAAGAAAATCAAGGGCAATGGTGATATATATGCGGATGAGACACAAAAAAAAACACTCAACAAATGACTACAATTTAAAGAATGTGTTTAGGGACGGCATCAGATTCCTAATTGATAGAGAAAGGTCTGGTGGCAAGAAAAGCTGCTTTTAGGAGGTTGTCAAGTGTTTTCGCTCGATGATTCCATTCTTGGGTGGTTGGTTTGGCCCTTGTTCCTGTAACTCGAATCCTAGCCCGGTATATCCCATTTTAATTTTACACCATTGTGAACTTTATGCCTTTTTTACTCTCTGGTAGAGGTTCTCGGCATTGAAAAATCTTCGTAAACTAAATCACACGTGTATATGTTGACATTTAAGAGATATACAGTCAAGAAAATCAAGGGCAATGGAGATATATATGCGGATTAGACGCAAAAAAAACACTCAACAAATGGCTACAATTTAAGGAATGTGTTTAGTGACGGCATCAGATTCCTAATTGATGGAGAAAGCTCTGGTGGCAAGAAAAGATGCTTCTAGGAGGTTGTCAAGTGTTTTCGCTCGACGATTCCATTCTTGGGTGGTTGGTTTGGCCCTTGTTACGGTAACTCGAATTCTAGCCAGGTATATCCCATTTTAATCTTACACCAATATGAACCTTACGCCTTTTTTACTCTCTGATCGAGGTTCTCGGCATTGAAAAATCTTTGTAAACTAAATCACACATGTCTATGTTGACATTTAAGAGATATACAGTCAAGAAAATCAAGGGCAATGGTGATATATATGCGGATTAGACACAAAAAAAAACACTCAACAAATGGCTACAATTTAAGGAATGTGTTTAGTGACAACATCAGATTCCTAATTGATGGAGAAAGGTCTGGTGGTAAGAAAAGCTGCTTCTAGGAGGTTGTCAAGTGTTTTCGCTCGACGATTCCATTCTTGGGTGGTTGGTTTGGCCCTTGTTCCTGTAACTCGAATCGTAGCCCGGTATATCCCATTTTAATTTTACACCATTGTGAACCTTACACCTTTTTTACTCTCTGATCGAGGTTCTCGGCATTGAAAAATCTTCATAAACTAAATCACACCTGTATATGTTGATACTTATGAGATATACAGTCAAGAAAATCAAGGGCAATGGTGATATATATGCGGATTGGACACAAAAAAAAACACTCCACAAATGGCTACAATTTAAGGAATGTGTTTAGTGACGGCATCAAATTTCTAATTGATGGAGAAAGGTCTGGTGGTAAGAAAAGCTGCATCTAGGTGGTTGTCAAGTGTTTTCGCTCGACGATTCCATTCTTGGGTGGTTGGTTTGGCCCTTGTTCCTGTAACTCGAATCCTAGCCCGGTATATCCCATTTGAATCTTACACCATTGTGAACCTTACGCCTTTTTTACTCTCTGATCGAGGTTCTCGGCATTGAAAAATCTTCGTAAACTAAATCACACATGTATATGTTGACATTTAAGAGATATACAGTCAAGAAAATCAAGGGCAATGGTGATATATATGCGGATTAGACACCAAAAAAAACACTCAACAAATGGCTACAATTTAAGGAATGTGTTTAGTGACGGCATCAGATTCCTAATATTGGAGAAAGGTCTGGTGGCAAGAAAAGCTGCTTCTAGGAGGTTGTCAAATGTTTTCGCTCGACGATTCCATTCTTGGGTGGTTGGTTTGGCCCTTGTTCCTGTAACTCGAATCCTAATCCGGTATATCCCATTTTAATCTTACACCATTGTGAACCTTACGCCTTTTTTACTCTCTGATCGAGGTTCTCGGCATTTAAAAATCTTTGTAAACTAAATCACACCTGTATATGTTGATATTTAAGAGATATACAATCATGAAAATCAAGGGCAATGGTGATATATATGCGGATTAGACACCAAAAAAAACACTCAACAAATGGCTACAATTTAAGGAATGTGTTTAGTGACGGCATCAGATTCCTAATTGATGGAGAAAGGTCTGGTGGCAAGAAAAGCTGCTTCTAGGAGGTTGTCAAGTGTTTTCGCTCGACGATTCCATTCTTGGATGGTTGGTTTGGCCATTGTTCCTGTAACTCGAATCCTAGCCCGGTATATCCCATTTTAATCTTACACCATTGTGAACCTTACGCCTTTTTTACTCTCTGATCGAGGTTCTCGGCATTGAAAAATCTTCGTAAACTAAATCACACGTGTATATGTTGACATTTAAGAGATATACAATCAAGAAAATCAAGGGCAAAGGTGATATATATGCGGATTAGACACAAAAAAAACACTCAACAAATGGCTACAATTTAAGGAATGTGTTTAGTGACGGCATCAGATTCCTAATTGATGGAGAAATGTCTGGTGGTAAGAAAAGCTGAATCTAGGAGGTTGTCAAGTGTTTTTGCTCGACGATTCCATTCTTGGGTGGTTGGTTTTGCCCTTGTTCCTGTAACTCGAATACTAGCTCGGTATATCCCATTTTAATTTTACACCATTGTGAACCTTACGCCTTTTTTACTCTCTGATCGAGGTTCTCGGCATTGAAAAATCTTCGTAAACTAAATCACACGTGTATATGTTGATTTTTAAGAGATATACATTCAAGAAAATCAAGGGCAATGGTGATATATATGCGGATTAGACACAAAAAAAAACACTCAACAAATGGCAACAATTTAAAGAGTGTGTTTAGGGACGGCATCAGATTCCTAATTGATAGAAAAAGGTCTGGTGGCAAGAAAAGCTGCTTTTAGGAGGTTGTCAAGTGTTTTCGCTCGATGATTCCATTCTTGGGTGGTTGGTTTGGCCCTTGTTCATATAACTCGAATCCTATCCCGGTATATCCCATTTTAATTTTACACGATTGTGAACTTTATGCCTTTTTTACTCTCTGATAGAGGTTCTCGGCATTGAAAAATATTCGTAAACTAAATCACACGTGTATATGTTGACATTTAAGAGATATACAGTCAAGAAAATCAAGGGAAATGGAGATATATATGCGGATTAGACGCAAAAAAAACACTCAACAAATGGCTACAATTTAAGGAATGTGTTTAGTGACGGCATCAGATTCCTAATTGATGGAGAAAGCTCTGGTGGCAAGAAAAGCTGCTTCTAGGAGGTTGTCAAGTGTTTTCACTCGACGATTCCATTCTTGGGTGGTTGGTTTGGCCCTTGTTCCTGTAACTCGAATCCTAGCCCCGTATATCCCATTTTAATCTTACACCATTGTGAACCTTTCTCCTTTTTTACTCTCTGATCGAGGTTCTCGGCATTCAAAAATCTTCGTAAACTAAATCACACGTGTATATGTTGACATTTAAGAGATATACAGTCAAGAAAATCAAGGGCAATGGTGATATATATGCGGATTAGACACCAAAAAAAAACACTCCACAAATGGCTACAATTTAAGGAATGTGTTTAGTGACGGCATCAGATTCCTAATTGATGGAGAAATGTTTGGTGGTAAGAAAAGCTGCTTCTAGGAGGTTGTCAAGTGTTTTCGGTCGACGATTCCATTCTTGGGTGGTTGGTTTGGCCCTTGTTCCTGTAACTCGAATCCTAACCCGGTATATCCCATTTTAATTTTACACCATTGTGAACCTTACGCCTTTTTTACTCTCTGATCGAGGTTCTCGGCAATGAAAAATCTTCGTAAACTAAATCACACGTGTATATGTTGACATTTAAGAGATATACAGTCAAGAAAATCAAGGGAAATGGTGATATATATGCGGATTAGACACCAAAAAAAAAAACACTCAACAAATGGCTACAATTTAAGGAATGTGTTTAGTGACGACATCAGATTCCTAATTGATGGAGAAAGGTCTGGTGGTAAGAAAAGTTGCTTCTAGGTGGTTGTCAAGTGTTTTCGCTCGACGATTCCATTCTTGGGTGGTTGGTTTGGCCCTTGTTCCTGTAACTCGAATCCTAGCCCGGTATATCTCATTTTAATTTTACACCATTGTGAACCTTACGCCTTTTTTACTCTCTGATCGAGATTCTCGGCATTGTAAAATCTTTGTAAACTAAATCACACGTGTATATGTTGATATTTAAGAGATATACAGCCAAGAAAATCAAGGGCAATGGTGATATATATGCGGATTAGACACCAAAAAAAAACACTCAACAAATGGCTACAATTTAAGGAATGTGTTTAGTGACGGCATCAGATTCCTAATTGATGGAGAAATGTCTGGTGGCAAGAAAAGTGGCTTCTAGGAGGTTATCATGTGTTTTCGCTCGACGATTCCATTCTTGGGTGGTTGGTTTGGCCCTTGTTCCGGTAACTCGAATCCTAGCCCGGTATATCCCATTTTAATTTTACATCATTGTGAACCTTACGCCTGTTTTACTCTCTGATCGAGGTTCTCGGCATTGAAAAATCTTCGTAAACTAAATCACACGTGCATATGTTGATATTTAAGAGATATACAGTCAAGAAAATCAAGGGTAACGGTGATATATATGCGGATTAGACACAAAAAAAAAACACTCAACAAATGGCTACAATTTAAGGAATGTGTTTAGTGACGGCATCAGATTCCTAATTTATGGAGAAAGGTCTACTGGTAAGAAAAGCTGCTTCTAGGAGGTTGTCAAGTGTTTTCGCTCGACGATTCCATTCTTGGGTGGTTGGTTTGGCCCTTGTTCCTGTAACTCGAATCCTAGTCCGGTTTATCCCATTTTAATTTTAAACCATTGTGAACCTTACGCATTTTTTACTCTCTGATCGAGGTTCTCAGCAATGAAAAATATTCGTAAACTAAATCACACGTGTATATGTTGATATTTAAGAGATATACAGTCAAGAAAATCAAGGGCAATGGTGATATATATGCGGATTAGACACAAAAAAAAACACTCAACAAATGGCTACAATTTAAGGAATGTGTTTAGTGACGGCATCAGATTTCTAATTGATGGAGAAAGGTCTGGTGGCAAGAAAAGCTGCTTCTAGGAGGTTGTCAAGTGTTTTCGCTCGACGATTCCATTCTTGGGTGGTTGGTTTGGCCCTTGTTCCTGTAACTCGAATCCTAGCCCGGTATATCCCATTTTAATTTTACACCATTGTGAAACTTACGCCTTTTTTACTCTTTGATCGAGGTTCTCGGCATTGAAAAATCTTCGTAAACTAAATCACACGTGTATATGTTGACATTTAAGTGATATACAGTCAAGAAAATCAAGGGCGATGGTGATATATATGCGGATTAGACACCAAAAAAAACACTTAACAAATGGCTACAATTTAAGGAATGTGTTTAGTGACGGCATCAGATTCCTAATTGATGGAGAAAGGTCTGGTGGTAAGAAAAGCTAGTTCTAGGAGGTTGTCAAGTGTTTTCGCTCCACGATTCCATTCTTGGGTGGTTGGTTTGGCCCTTGTTCCTGTAACTCGAATCCTAGCCCGGTATATCCTATTTTAATTTTACACCATTGTGAACCTTACACCTTTTTTACTCTCTGATCGAGATTCTCGGCATTGAAAAATCTGCGTAAACTAAATCACACGTGTATATGTTGATATTTAAGAGTTATACAGTCAAGAAAATCAAGGGCAGTGGAGATATATATGCGGATTAGACACCAAAAAAACACTCAAAAAATGGCTTCAATTTAAGGAATGTGTTTAGTGACGGCATCAGATTCCTAATTGATGGAGAAAGGTCTGGTGGCAAGAAAAGCTGCTTCTAGGAGGTTGTCACGTGTTTTCGCTCGACGATTCCATTCTTGGGTGGTTGGTTTGGCCCTTGTTCCTGTAACTCGAATCCTAGCCCGGTATATCCCATTTTAATTATACACCATTGTGAACCTTACGCCTTTTTTACACTCTGATCGAGGTTCTCGACATTGAAAAATCTTCGTAAACTAAATCACACGTGTATATGTTGATATTTAAGAGATATACAGTCAATAAAATCAAGGGCGATGGTGATATATATGCGGATTAGACACCAAAAAAAACACTCCACAAATGGCTACAATTTAAGGAATGTGTTTAGTGACGGCATCAGATTCCTAATTGATGGAGAAAGGTCTGGTGGCAAGAAAAGCTACTTCTAGGAGGTTGTCAAGTGTTTTCGGTCGACGATTCCATTCTTGGGTGGTTGGTTTGGCCCTTGTTCCTGTAACTCGAATCGTAACCCGGTATATCCCATTTTAATTTTACACCATTGTGAACCTTACGCCTTTTTTACTCTCTGATCGAGGTTCTCGGCATTGAAAAATCTTCGTAAACTAAATCACACGTGTATATGTTGACATTTAAGAGATATACAGTCAAGAAAATCAAGGGCAATGGTGATATATATACGGATTAGACACCAAAAAAAAACACTCAACAAATGGCTACAATTTAAGGAATGTGTTTAGTGACGACATCAGATTCCTAATTGATGGAGAAAGGTCTGGTGGTAATAAAAGTTGCTTCTAGGTGGTTGTCAAGTGTTTTCGCTCGACGATTCCATTCTTGGGTGGTTCGTTTGGCCCTTGTTCCTGTAACTCGAATCCTAGCCCGGTATATCTCATTTTAATTTTACACCATTGTGAACCTTACGCCTTTTTTACTCTCTGATCGAGGTTCTCGGCATTGAAAAATCTTTGTAAACTAAATCACACGTGTATATGTTGATATTTAAGAGATATACAGTCAAGAAAATCAAGGGCAATGGTGATATATATGCGGATTAGACACCAAAAAAAACACTCAACAAATGGCTACAATTTAAGGAATGTGTTTAGTGACGGCATCAGAATCCTAATTGATGGAGAAACATCTGGTGGCAAGAAAAGTGGCTTCTAGGAGGTTATCAAGTGTTTTCGCTCGACGATTCCATTCTTGGGTGGTTGGTTTGGCCCTTGTTCCTGTAACTCGAATCCTAGCCCGGTATATCCCATTTTAATTTTACACCATTGTGAACCTTACGCCTTTTTTACTCTCTGATCGAGATTCTCGGCATTGAAAAATCTTTCGTAAACTAAATCACACGTGTATATGTTGATATTTAAGAGTTATACAGTCAAGAAAATCAAGGGCAGTGGAGATATATATGCGGATTAGACACCAAAAAAACACTCAAAAAATGGCTACAATTTAAGGAATGTGTTTAGTGACGGCATCAGATTCCTAATTGATGGAGAAAGGTCTGGTGGCAAGAAAAGCTGCTTCTAGGAGGTTGTCAAGTGTTTTCGCTCGACGATTCCATTCTTGGGTGGTTGGTTTGGCCCTTGTTCCTGTAACTCGAATCCTAGCCCGGTATATCCCATTTTCATTATACACCATTGTGAACCTTACGCCTTTTTTACACTCTGATCGAGGTTCTCGGCATTGAAAAATCTTCGTAAACTAAATCACACGTGTATATGTTGATATTTAAGAGATATACAGTGAAGAAAATCAAGGGCGATGGTGATATATATGCGGATTAGACACCAAAAAAAACACTCCACAAATGGCTACAATTTAAGGAATGTGTTTAGTGACGGCATCAGATTCCTAATTGATGGAGAAAGGTCTGGTGGCAAGAAAAGCTGCTTCTAGGAGGTTGTCAAGTGTTTTCGGTCGACGATTCCATTCTTGGGTGGTTGGTTTGGCCCTTGTTCCTGTAACTCGAATCCTAACCCGGTATATCCCATTTTAATTTTACACCATTGTGAACCTTACGCCTTTTTTACTCTCTGATCGAGGTTCTTGGCGTTGAAAAATCTTCGTAAACTAAATCACACGTGTATATGTTGATATTTAAGAGATATACAGTCAAGAAAGTCAAGGGCAATGGTGATATATATGCGGATTAGACACCAAAAAAACACTCAATAAATGGCTACAATTTAAGGAATGTGTTTAGTGACGACATCAGATTCCTAATTGATGGAGAAAGGTCAGGTGGTAAGAAAAGTTGCTTCTAGGTGGTTGTCAAGTGTTTTCGCTCGACGATTTCATTCTTGGGTGGTTCGTTTGGCCCTTGTTCCTGTAACTCGAATCCTAGCCCGGTATATCTCATTTTAATTTTACACCATTGTGAACCTTACGCCTTTTTTACTCTCTGATCGAGGTTCTCGGCATTGAAAAATCTTTGTAAACTAAATCACACGTGTATATGTTGATATTTAAGAGATATACAGTCAAGAAAATCAAGGGAAATGGTGATATATATCCGGATTAGACACAAAAAAAAAACACTAAACAAATGGCTACAATTTAAGGAATGTGTTTAGCGACGGCATCAGATTCCTAATTGATGAGGAAAGGTCTGGTGGCAAGAAAAGTGGCTTCTAGGAGGTTATCAAGTGTTTTCGCTCGACGATTCCATTCTTGGGTGGTTGGTTTGGCCCTTGTTCCTGTAACTCGAATCCTAGCCTGGTATATCCCATTTTAATTTTACATCATTGTGAACCTTACGCCTGTTTTACTCTCTGATCGAGGTTCTCGGCATTGAAAAATCTTCGTAAACTAAATCACACGTGCATATGTTGATATTTAAGAGATATACAGTCAAGAAAATCAAGGGCAACGGTGATATATATGCGGATTAGACATCAAAAAAAACACTCAACAAATAGCTACAATTTAAGGAATGTGTTTAGTGACGGCATCAGATTCCTAATTGATGGAGAAAGGTCTGCTGGTAAGAAAAGCTGCTTCTAGGAGGTTGTCAAGTGTTTTCGCTCGACGATTCCATTCTTGGGTGGTTGGTTTGGCCCTTGTTCCTGTAACTCGAATCCTAGCCCGGTTTATCCCATTTTAATTTTAAACCATTGTGAACCTTACGCATTTTTTACTCTCTGATCGAGGTTCTCGGCAATGAAAAATATTCGTAAACTAAATCACACGTGTATATGTTGATATTTAAGAGATATACAGTCAAGAAAATCAAGGGCAATGGTGATATATATGCGGATTAGACACAAAAAAAACACTCAACAAATGGCTACAATTTAAGGAATGTGTTTAGTGACGGCATCAGATTCTTAATTGACGGAGAAAGGTCTGGTGGCAAGAAAAGCTGCTTCTAGGAGGTTGTCAAGTGTTTTCGCTCGACGATTCCATTCTTGGGTGGTTGGTTTGGCCCTTGTTCCTGTAACTCGAATCCTAGCCCGGTATATCCCATTTTAATTTTACACCATTGTGAAACTTACGCCTTTTTTACTCTTTGATCGAGGTTCTCGGCATTGAAAAATCTTCGTAAACTAAATCACACGTGTATATGTTGACATTTAAGTGATATACAGTCAAGAAAATCAAGGGCGATGGTGATATATATGCGGATTAGACACCAAAAAAAACTCTCAACAAATGGCTACAATTTAAGGAATGTGTTTAGTGACGGCATCAGATTCCTAATTGATGGAGAAAGGTCTTGTGGCAAGAAAAGCTGCTTCTAGGAGGTTGTCAAGTGTTTTCGCTCGACGATTCCATTCTTGGGTGGTTGGTTTGGCCCTTGTTCCTGTAACTCGAATCCTAGCCCGGTATATCCCATTTTAATTTTACACCATTGTGAACCTTACGCCTTTTTTACTCTCTGATCGAGATTCTCGGCATCGAAAAATCTTCGTAAACTAAATCACACGTGTATATGTTGATATTTAAGAGTTATACAGTCAAGAATGTTGATGCAGATTTGTGTCCGATGCTTGTCGAAAAGATTAGATTTATTATTTTACGCTGAATTTGTAATAGTTAGTGAAACGGTCTATCGAACATGTATAGACCCGCTCGTTTGAAGTGGTCAAATGAGAGGGTTATTCGGGTGACCGTGTGTGTATGAAAGACAAAGGGGTGTGGCTATAAATAGCAACCCTTTCTCATTTCAAACACTTGTAGATTTTAGGAGGTTCAAGTCCTCACTAGGGAGAGATCACCACTTGATCTCTCCCCGGAACCAAACGGCTCTGGTAAAGGTTCGATTATCTTGTTAATCGGGCCGGCTTGTACTCTAATGTTATCAAATCAATACAAGTAAGTCGTTTATCCGTCTATGATCTTCCCGTCTATGAACATAATCATGATAATCACGGTTTCGGTCCAGAAAACGGTCCTACAATTGGTATCAGAGCCATGGTGCCAGATTTAGTAAATCTAACCGTTTACTAAGTCACATGTGCTCTAGATCTGTGATTTTTGTGGTTTTGTTCAAGATGTAAAAAATGGGGAAACATGAAGAAAACCCAGATCTGGACCGTATATGCGGGTCTGTGCTGAAACTGAACACACCAGTGGGTTAGTTTTTATGTTTACACCATGTATTTCAAGTTTTCATCATCAAAAATCAAATATACAATGTTTTCGTCAAATCTGCAAAAGAACAGTACACTTTGTTCTTGAGATGTTCTTGGCGGCTGTTTAAAGAACTAGGGTTTCTTCATACCCACTCCCGACGAAACTGACCCCATGACGAAACACCACCTCCACTCTCGTCGACCAGGAAGCTGTTCTGTTCGTCACACACAAAAGGATTCTTGTTTCGTCGATTTGAACATAAATCTGTTTCGTCGGCCAACATTAAGAATTCAGTTTCGTCGACATTACATCTCAGTCTGTTTCGTCGACCGCCCTATATAAAAAAATAAACAAATAAATAAATACATCTCCGTTCACTGGTCAGGCGATTTGGCTCTTCATCACCGGAAATAGATCAGTGGACTTAATGTGAAATACAGAGAGAAGTTTGTCTGATTGTTGGCTGAAACGGTGAAGATACCGGTTGAATCGATGTCGAATGTTACCTCTTAGAGCGGTGGAATACCCATGAGATCAAATTCACACAGTAACTTGTTGTCGGTTGCCATTTCACGCTCTCCTTGAAGCACTTTAACGGTGGCAGAGGGCGGAGCCTACTGGCAACGGCTGAAGATGTTGATATCGCAGAGATTAAAAAAAAATTGGGAAATCTCTGGGTTTGGAGGTGGGTATCGAAGAAAGAAAGAGTGAATTTGGCGGTTTAGTGGGGTTGTTTGGTAAAGATAATTTGTCTGTTCCTGTTTTGTGTATCGAAGAGAGACAAAAAGTATTTGGGATTTGAAAGATGATGATGGCTACTGTTGTTCATCAGATGAAGATAAAGGGTTTTCTTTTTGAAAGTTTTAATTGTTGACCATTGGGCCTTTTATTCGATGGGTTCTAAATGTTGTGGGGCATGATTGGTCCTATTTGCTTTGACAAATTTTTTTTTGGGGCCTGCATAACATTAGAATGATGAATAGGGCATGATGTTTGGATGGATTAGATTTTTCTTTTGGGCCACATATCAAAGATTCTCAGTGGGACAACAAAAGACTTTGGATCAGAAGCTTATACAGGCATGGATTTATTATATTTTTGGGTCGCGAAAAAGAGTGGGGTCAGGTGTTCGCGAATTTTAGTTGAACCGCGCTTCTAAATGTCAACGTCAAATTTGTACGGGTTCGGGAGCGCGCGGGATGATGCAGAATGATGAAAACAAAAGATGATGGTATTTTGAAAAATGTGGGGAAGTCACGGTTACCGACGCAAACGTCAAATTTGGTACTTGACTATTATGGGCCAAAAAAAATACGGTATGTTCACTTCCGCACGTCAGTATTTATGTTTGTTATCGGTTATTCGAATATGTTCGAAAGCATTTTGTTTTTTGTCATATTTTCGCATTTGAAAACGAACGTATGAACCTAGAATGTCAATACTGGTCCTAACGAGTTCACAAGGTCGAAGAGTTATGCCTATGATGAAAGTTTTCGGATTAGGTGTTAGCAGTACTTTGGAGGGATACAAGTCGGATCCTACGGGGTACTAGGGGACGTTCTTATTCAACTAGAATATGCAAAGAAGAAAGCCGTTTTCATGTTTTTTTTTTCGAAAAACCGAGAACACTTGAAAGATTCTACTCAGTGGAGAGAATTTGTTCAGTAAAGATTGACGACAGTTTCGCTAAGTGAAGGGAACTGGTGAACATTTGAAACTTAACGACAGTTCCTTTAAAGTGGAAGGGAATCTGTTAAGGTTTAGAGATCTTACCAAAGAAATGGGGGAATAAAAATTTTCGTATGTTGAATTTCTTCAGTAAATTTCTAAACGCAATCACAGGTGGTAGAGTTTGTGATTTTCTAGTGACACAAAGACGGTTTACAGAAGACAGTTCACCAGAAACCTCTACCAATGTAGTATGCTTGAAGATCAAGACTTGATGCAGTTCTTAAAGATTGGAACCCTTATCAAATGCCGGTTGGAGTATTGGAAGATCAGCGGAAGTTCGGTCAATTGAGGAAATTACACAACACCCAACACGGATACGCGTACTTTAAGGGGGAAATATTATACAAGGAGCATCAAGATACTACTAACCTGGATCATCGGTCAAGGGGGAATTTGTTAACAGAGAGAAGATGAATACTTGACTGAAGATCGATTGCAGTTGCATTTTCAGCATTCGACAGCAACGGACAAGGGGGAATTTGTTGATGCAGATTTGTGTCCGATGCTTATCGAATAGATTAGATTTATTATTTTATGCTGAATTTGTAATAGTTAGTGAAACGGTCTATCGAACGTGTATAGACCCGCTCGTTTGAAGTGGTCAAATGAGAGGGTTATTCGGGTGACCGTGTGTGTTTGAAAGACAAAGGGGTGTGGCTATAAATAGCAACCCTTTGTCATTTCAAACACTTGTAGATTTTAGGAGGTTCAAGTCCTCACCAGGGAGAGATCACCACTTGATCTCTCCCCGGAACCAAACGGCTCTGGTAAAGGTTCGATTATCTTGTTAATCGGGCCGGCTTGTACTCTAATGTTATCAAATCAATACAAGTAAGTCGTTTATCCGCCTATGATCTTCCCGTCTATGAACATAATCATGATAATCACGGTTTCGGTCCAGAAAACGGTCCTACAAAGAAAATCAAGGGCAGTGGAGATATATATGCGGATTGGACACCAAAAAAAACACTCAAAAAATGGCTTCAATTTAAGGAATGTGTTTAGTGACGGCATCAGATTCCTAATTGATGGAGAAAGGTCTGGTGGCAAGAAAAGCTGCTTCTAGGAGGTTGTCAAGTGTTTTCGCTCGACGATTCCATTCTTGGGTGGTTGGTTTGGCCCTTGTTCCTGTAACTCGAATCCTAGCCCGGTATATCCCATTTTAATTATACACCATTGTGAACCTTACGCCTTTTTTACACTCTGATTGAGGTTCTCGGCATTGAAAAATCTTTGTAAACTAAATCACACGTGTATATGTTGATATTTAAGAGATATACAGTCAAGAAAATCAAGGGCGATGGTGATATATATGCAGATTAGACACCAAAAAAACACTCAACAAATGGCTACAATTTAAGGAATGTGTTTAGTGACGGCATCAGATTCCTAATTGATGGAGAAAGGTCTGGTGGTAAGAAAAGCTGCTTCTAGGAGGTTTTCAAATGTTTTCGCTCGACGATTCCATTCTTGGGTGGTTGGTTTGGCCATTGTTCCTGTAACTCGAATCCTAGCCCGGTATATCCTACTTTAATTTTACACCATTGTGAACCTTACGCCTTTTTTACTCTCTGATCGAGAATCTTTGTAAACTAAATCACACGTGTATATGTTGATATTTAAGAGATATACAGTCAAGAAAATCAAGGACAATGGTGATATATATGCGGATTAGACACCAAAAAAAAAACACTCAACAAATGGCTTCAATTTAAGGAATGTGTTTAGTGACGGCATCAGATTCCTAATTGATGGAGCAAGGTCTGGTGGTAAGAAAAGCTGCTTCTAGGAGGTTGTCAATTGTTTTCGCTCGATGATTACATTCTTGGGTGGTTGGTTTGGCCCTTGTTCCTGTAACTCGAATCCTAGCCCGGTATATCCCATTTTAATTTTACACCATTGTGAGCCTTACGCCTTTTTTACTCTCTGATCGAGGTTCTCGGCATTGAAAAAACTTCGTAAACTAAATCACACGTGTATATGTTGATATTTAAGAGATGTACAGTCAAGAAAATCAAGGGCAATGGTGAAATATATGCGGATTAGACACCAAAAAAAACTCAACAAATGGCTACAATTTAAGGAATGTGTTTAGTGACGGCATCAGATTCCTAATTGATGGAGAAAGGTCTGGTGGTAAGAAAAGCTGCTTCTAGGAGGTTGTCAAGTGTTTTCGCTCGACGATTACATTCTTGCGTGGTTGGTTTGGCCCTTGTTCCTGTAACTCGAATCCTAGCCCGGTATATCCCATTTTAATCTTACACCATTGTGAACCTTACGCCTTTTTTATTCTCTGATCGAGGTTCTCGGCATTGAAAAATCTTCGTAAACTAAATCACACGTGTATATGTTGACATTTAAGAGATATACAGTCAAGAAAATCAAGGGCAATGGTGATATATATGCGGATTAGACACCAAAAAAAACACTCAACAAATGTCTACAATTTAAGGAATGTGTTTAGTGACGGCATCATATTCCTAATTGATGGAGAAAGGTCTGGTGGCAAGAAAAGCGGCTTCTAAGAGGTTGTAAAGTGTTTTTGCTCAACGATTCCATTCTTGGGTGGTTGGTTTGGCCCTTGTTCCTGTAACTCGAATCCTAGCCCGGCATAACCCATTTTAATTTTACACCATTGTGAACCTTAGGCCTTTTTTACTCTTTGATCGAGGTTCTCGGCATTGAAAAATTTTCGTAAACTAAATCACACGTGTATATGTTGACATTTAAGAGATATACAGTCAACAAAATCAAGGGAAATGGTGATATATATGCGGAATAGACACCAAAAAAAACACTCAACAAATGGCTACAATTTAAGGAATGTGTTTAGTGACGGCATCAGATTCCTAATTGATGGAGAAAGGTCTGGTGGCAAGAAAAGCTGCTTCTAGGAGGATGTCAAGTGTTTTTGCTCAACGATTCCATTCTTGGGTGGTTGGTTTGGCCCTTGTTCCTGTAACTCGAATACTAGCCCGGCATATCCCATTTTAATTTTACACCATTGTGAACCTTACGCCTTTTTTACTCTCTGATCGAGGTTCTCGGCATTGAAAAATCTTCGTAAACTAAATCACACGTGTATATGTTGACATTTAAGAGATATAGAGTCAAAAAAATCAAGGGCAATGGTGATATATATGCGGATTAGACACCAAAAAAAACACTCAACAAATGGCTACAATTTAAGGAATGTGTTTAGTGACGGCATCAGATTCCTAATTGATGGAGAAAGGTCTGGTGCCAAGAAAAGCTGCTTCTAGGAGGTTGTAAAGTGTTTTCGCTCAACGATTCCATTCTTGGGTGGTTGGTTTGGCCCTTGTTCCTGTAACTCGAATCCTAGCCCGGCATATCCCATTTTAATTTTACACCATTGTGAACCTTACGCCTTTTTTACTCTCTAATCGAGGTTCTCGGCATTGAAAAATCTTCGTAAACTAAATCACACGTGTATATGTTGAAATTTAAGAGATATACAGTCAAGAAAATCAAGGGCAATGATGATATATATGCGGATTAGACACCAAAAAAAACACTCAACAAATGGCTACAATTTAAGGAATGTGTTTAGTGACGGCATCAGATTCCTAATTGATGGAGAAAGTTCTGGTGGCAAGAAAAGCTGCTTCTAGGAGGTTGTCAAGTGTTTTCGCTCGACGATTCCATTCTTGGGTGGTTGGTTTGGCCCTTGTTCCTGTAACTCGAATCCTAGCCCGGTATATACCATTTTAATTTTACACCATTGTGAACCTTACGCCTTTTTTACTCTCTGATCGATGTTCTCGGTATTGAAAAATCTTCGTAAACTAAATCACACGTGTATATGTTGATATTTAAGAGATATACAGTCAAGAAAATCAAGGGCAATGGTGATATATATGCAGATTAGACACCAAAAAAAAAAAACACTCAACAAATGGTTACAATTTATGGAATGTGTTTAGTGATGGCATCAGATTCCTAATTGATGGAGAAAAGTCTGTTGGTGAAAAAAGCTGCTTCTAAGAGGTTGTCAAGTGTTTTCGCTCGACGATTCCATTCTTGGGTGGTTGGTTTGGCCCTTGTTCCTGTAACTCGAATCCTAGCCCGGTATATCCCATTCTAATTTTACACCATTGTGAACCTTACGCCTTTTTAACTCTCTGATCGAGGTCCTCGGCATTGAAAAATCTTCATAAACTAAATCACACGTGTATATGTTGATATTTAAGAGATATACAGTCAAGAAAATCAAGGGTAATGGTGATATATATGCGGATTAGAGACCAAAAAAACACTCAACAAATGGCTACAATTTAAGGAATGTGTTTAGTGACGGCATCAGATTCCTGATTGATGGAGAAAGGTCTGGTAGCAAGAAAAACTGCTTCTAAGAGGTTGTCAAGTGTTTTCGCTCGACGATTCCATTCTTGGGTGGTTGGTTTGGCCCTTGTTCCTCTAACTCGAATCCTAGCCCGGTATATCCCATTTTAATTTTAGACCGTTGTGAACCTTACGCCTTTTTTTACTCTCTGATCGAGGTTCTTGGCATTGAAAAATCTTCGTAAACTAAATCACACGTGTATATGTTGACATTTAAGAGATATACAGTCAAGAATATCAAGGGCAATGGTGATATATATGCGGATTCGACACCAAAAAAACATTCAACAAATGGCTACAATTTAAGGAATGTGTTTAGTGACGGCATCAGATTCCTAATTGATGGAGAAAGGTCTTGTGGCAAGAAAAGCTGCTTCTAGGAGGTTGTCAAGTGTTTTCGCTCGACGATTCCAATCTTGGGTGGTTGGTTTGGCCCTTGTTCCTGTAACTCGAATCCTAGCCCGGCATATCCCATTTTAATTTTACACCATTGTGAACCTTACGCCTTTTTTACTCTCTGATCGAGGTTCTCGGCATTGAAAAATCTTCGTAAACTAAATCACACGTGTATATGTTGACATTTAAGAGATATACAGTCAAGAAAATCAAGGGCAATGGTGATATATATGCGGATTAGACACAAAAAAAGATACTCAACAAATGGCTACAATTTAAGGAATGTGTTTTGTGACGGCATCAGATTTCTAATTGATGGAGAAAGGTCTGGTAGCAAGAAAAGCGGCTTCTAGGAGGTTGTAAAGTGTTTTCGCTCAACGATTCCATTCTTGGGTGGTTGGTTTGGTCCTTGTTCCTGTAACTCGAATCCTAGCCCGGCATATCCCATTTTAATTTTACACCATTGTGAACCTTAGGCCTTTTTTACTCTCTGATCGAGGTTCTCGGCATTGAAAAATCTTCGTAAACTAAATCACACGTGTATATGTTGACATTTAAGAGATATACAGTCAACAAAATCAAGGGAAATGGTGATATACATGCGGAATAGACACCAAAAAAAACACTCAACAAATGGCTACAATTTAAGGAATGTGTTTAGTGACGGCATCAGATTCCTAATTGATGGAGAAAGGTCTGGTGGCAAGAAAAACTGCTTCTAGGAGGATGTCAAGTGTTTTTGCTCGACGATTCCATTCTTGGGTGGTTGGTTTAGCCCTTGTTCCTGTAACTCGAATACTAGCCCGGCATATCCCATTTTAATTTTACACCATTGTGAACCTTACGCCTTTTTTACTCTCTGATCGAGGTTCTCGGCATTGAAAAATCTTCGTAAACTAAATCACACGTGTATATGTTGACATTTAAGAGATATACAGTCAACAAAATCAAGGGAAATGGTGATATACATGCGGAATAGACACCAAAAAAAACACTCAACAAATGGCTACAATTTAAGGAATGTGTTTAGTGACGGCATCAGATTCCTAATTGATGGAGAAAGGTCTGGTGGCAAGAAAAACTGCTTCTAGGAGGATGTCAAGTGTTTTTGCTCGACGATTCCATTCTTGGGTGGTTGGTTTAGCCCTTGTTCCTGTAACTCGAATACTAGCCCGGCATATCCCATTTTAATTTTACACCATTGTGAACCTTACGCCTTTTTTACTCTCTGATCGAGGTTCTTGGCATTGAAAAATCTTCGTAAACTAAATCACACGTGTATATGTTGACATTTAAGAGATATAGAGTAAAGAAAATCAAGGACAATGGTGATATATATGCGGATTAGACACCAAAAAAAATACTCAACAAATGGCTACAATTTAAGGAATGTGTTTAGTGACGGCATCAGATTCCTAATTGATGGAGAAAGGTCTGGTGGCAAGAAAAGCTGCTTCTAGGAGGTTGTCAAGTGTTTTCGCTCAACGATTCCATTCTTGGGTGGTTGGTTTGGCCCTTGTTCCTGTAACTCGAATCCTAGCCCGGCATATCCCATTTTAATTTTACACCATTGTGAACCTTACGCCTTTTTTACTCTCTGATCGAGGTTCTCGGCATTGAAAAATCTTCGTAAACTAAATCACACGTGTATATGTTGACATTTAAGAGATATACAGTCAAGAAAATCAAGGGCAATGGTGATATATATGCGGATTAGACACAAAAAAAAACACTCAAAAAATGGCTACAATTTAAGGAATGTGTTTAGTGACGGCATCAGATTCCTAATTGATGGAGAAAGGTCTGGTGGCAAGAAAAGCTGCTTCTAGGAGGTTGTCAAGTGTTTTCGCTCGACGATTCCATTCTAGGGTGGTTGGTTTGGCCCTTGTTCCTGTAACTCGAATCCTAGCCCGGTATATCACATTTTAATTATACACCATTGTGAACCTTACGCCTTTTTTACACTCTGATCGAGGTTCTCGGCATTGAAAAATCTTCGTAAACTAAATCACACGTGTATATGTTGATATTTAAGAGATATACAGTCAAGAAAATTAAGGGCAATGGCGATATATATGCGGATTAGACACCAAAAAAACACACAACAAATCGCTACAATTTAAGGAATGTGTTTAGTGACGACATCAGATTCCTAATTGATGGAGAAAGGTCTGGTGGCATGAAAAGCTGCTTCTTGGAGGTTGTCAAGTGTTTTTAATCGACGATTCCATTCTTGGGTGGCTGGTTTGGCCCTTGTTCCTGTAACTCGAATCCTAACCCGGTATATCCTATTTTAATTTTACACCATTGTGAACCTTACGCCTTTTTTACTCTCTGATCGAGGTTCTTGGCAATGAAAAATCTTCGTAAACTAAATCACACGTGTATATGTTCACATTTAAGAGATATACAGTCAAGAAAATCAAGGACAATGGTGATATATCTGCGGATTAGACACCAAAAAAAACACTCAACAAATGTCTACAATTTAAGGAATGTGTTTAGTGACGGCATCAGATTCCTAATTGATGGAGAAAGGTCTGGGGGCAAGAAAAGCTGCTTCTAGGAGGTTGTCAAGTGTTTTCGCTCGACGATTCCATTCTTGGGTGGTTGGTTTGGCCCTTGTTCCTGTAACTCGAATCCTAGCCCGGTATATCCCATTTTAATTTTACACCATTTTGAACCTTACGCCTTTTTTACTCTCTGATCGAGGTTCTCGGCATTGAAAAATCTTCGTAAACTAAATCACACGTGTATATGTTGACATTTAAGAGATGTACAGTCAAGAAAATCAAGGGCAATGGTGATATATATGCGGATTAGACACCAAAAAAAAAACACTCAACAAATGACTACAATTTAATGAATGTGTTTAGTGACGGCATCAGATTCCTAATTGATGGAGAAAGGTCTGGTGCCAAGAAAAGCTGCTTCTAGGAGGTTGTCAAGTGTTTTCGCTCAACGATTCCATTCTTGGGTGGTTGGTTTGGCCCTTGTTCCTGTAACTCGAATCCTAGCCCGGCATATCCCATTTTAATTTTACACCATTGTGAACCTTACGCCTTTTTTACTCTCTAATCGAGGTTCTCGGCATTGAAAAATCTTCGTAAACTAAATCACACGTGTATATGTTGAAATTTAAGAGATATACAGTCAAGAAAATCAAGGGCAATGATGATATATATGCGGATTAGACACCAAAAAAAACACTCAACAAATGGCTACAATTTAAGGAATGTGTTTAGTGACAGCATCAGATTCCTAATTGATGGAGAAAGTTCTGGTGGCAAGAAAAGCTGCTTCTAGGAGGTTGTCAAGTGTTTTCGCTCGACGATTCCATTCTTGGGTGGTTGGTTTGGCCCTTGTTCCTGTAACTCGAATCCTAGCCCGGTATATACCATTTTAATTTTACACCATTGTGAACCTTACGCCTTTTTTACTCTCTGATCGATGTTCTCGGTATTGAAAAATCTTCGTAAACTAAATCACACGTGTATATGTTGATATTTAAGAGATATACAGTCAAGAAAATCAAGGGCAATGGTGATATATATGCAGATTAGACACCAAAAAAAAAAACACTCAACAAATGGTTACAATTTATGGAATGTGTTTAGTGATGGCATCAGATTCCTAATTGATGGAGAAAAGTCTGTTGGTGAAAAAAGCTGCTTCTAAGAGGTTGTCAAGTGTTTTCGCTCGACGATTCCATTCTTGGGTGGTTGGTTTGTCCCTTGTTCCTGTAACTCGAATCCTAGCCCGGTATATCCCATTCTAATTTTACACCATTGTGAACCTTACGCCTTTTTAACTCTCTGATCGAGGTCCTCGGCATTGAAAAATCTTCATAAACTAAATCACACGTGTATATGTTGATATTTAAGAGATATACAGTCAAGAAAATCAAGGGTAATGGTGATATATATGCGGATTAGAGACCAAAAAAACACTCAACAAATGGCTACAATTTAAGGAATGTGTTTAGTGACGGCATCAGATTCCTAATTGATGGAGAAAGGTCTGGTAGCAAGAAAAACTGCTTCTAAGAGGTTGTCAAGTGTTTTCGCTCGACGATTCCATTCTTGGGTGGTTGGTTTGGCCCTTGTTCCTCTAACTCGAATCCTAGCCCGGTATATCCCATTTTAATTTTAGACCGTTGTGAACCTTACGCCTTTTTTTACACTCTGATCGAGGTTCTTGGCATTGAAAAATCTTCGTAAACTAAATCACACGTGTATATGTTGACATTTAAGAGATATACAGTCAAGAAAATCAAGGGCAATGGTGATATATATGCGGATTCGACACCAAAAAAACATTCAACAAATGGCTACAATTTAAGGAATGTGTTTAGTGACGGCATCAGATTCCTAATTGATGGAGAAAGGTCTTGTGGCAAGAAAAGCTGCTTCTAGGAGGTTGTCAAGTGTTTTCGCTCGACGATTCCAATCTTGGGTGGTTGGTTTGGCCCTTGTTCCTGTAACTCGAATCCTAGCCCGGCATATCCCATTTTAATTTTACACCATTGTGAACCTTACGCCTTTTTTACTCTCTGATCGAGGTTCTCAGCATTGAAAAATCTTCGTAAACTAAATCACACGTGTATATGTTGACATTTAAGAGATATACAGTCAAGAAAACAAGGGCAATGGTGATATATATGCGGATTAGACACAAAAAAAGATACTCAACAAATGGCTACAATTTAAGGAATGTGTTTTGTGACGGCATCAGATTTCTAATTGATGGAGAAAGGTCTGGTAGCAAGAAAAGCGGCTTCTAGGAGGTTGTAAAGTGTTTTCGCTCAACGATTCCATTCTTGGGTGGTTGGTTTGGTCCTTGTTCCTGTAACTCGAATCCTAGCCCGGCATATCCCATTTTAATTTTACACCATTGTGAACCTTAGGCCTTTTTTACTCTCTGATCGAGGTTCTCGGCATTGAAAAATCTTCGTAAACTAAATCACACGTGTATATGTTGACATTTAAGAGATATACAGTCAACAAAATCAAGGGAAATGGTGATATACATGCGGAATAGACACCAAAAAAAACACTCAACAAATGGCTACAATTTAAGGAATGTGTTTAGTGACGGCATCAGATTCCTAATTGATGGAGAAAGGTCTGGTGGCAAGAAAAACTGCTTCTAGGAGGATGTCAAGTGTTTTTGCTCGACGATTCCATTCTTGGGTGGTTGGTTTAGCCCTTGTTCCTGTAACTCGAATACTAGCCCGGCATATCCCATTTTAATTTTACACCATTGTGAACCTTACGCCTTTTTTACTCTCTGATCGAGGTTCTTGGCATTGAAAAATCTTCGTAAACTAAATCACACGTGTATATGTTGACATTTAAGAGATATAGAGTAAAGAAAATCAAGGACAATGGTGATATATATGCGGATTAGACACCAAAAAAAATACTCAACAAATGGCTACAATTTAAGGAATGTGTTTAGTGACGGCATCAGATTCCTAATTGATGGAGAAAGGTCTGGTGGCAAGAAAAGCTGCTTCTAGGAGGTTGTCAAGTGTTTTCGCTCAACGATTCCATTCTTGGGTGGTTGGTTTGGCCCTTGTTCCTGTAACTCGAACTCTAGCCCGGCATATCCCATTTTAATTTTACACCATTGTGAACCTTACGCCTTTTTTACTCTCTGATCGAGGTTCTCGGCATTGAAAAATCTTCGTAAACTAAATCACACGTGTATATGTTGACATTTAAGAGATATACAGTCAAGAAAATCAAGGGCAATGGTGATATATATGCGGATTAGACACAAAAAAAAAATACTCAAAAAATGGCTACAATTTAAGGAATGTGTTTAGTGACGGCATCAGATTCCTAATTGATGGAGAAAGGTCTGGTGGCAAGAAAAGCTGCTTCTAGGAGGTTGTCAAGTGTTTTCGCTCGACGATTCCATTCTTGGGTGGTTGGTTTGGCCCTTGTTCCTGTAACTCGAATCCTAGCCCGGTATATCACATTTTAATTATACACCATTGTGAACCTTACGCCTTTTTTACACTCTGATCGAGGTTCTCGGCATTGAAAAATCTTCGTAAACTAAATCACACGTGTATATGTTGATATTTAAGAGATATACAGTCAAGAAAATTAAGGGCAATGGCGATATATATGCGGATTAGACACCAAAAAAACACACAACAAATTGCTACAATTTAAGGAATGTGTTTAGTGACGACATCAGATTCCTAATTGATGGAGAAAGGTCTGGTGGCATGAAAAGCTGCTTCTTGGAGGTTGTCAAGTGTTTTTAATCGACGATTCCATTCTTGGGTGGCTGGTTTGGCCCTTGTTCCTGTAACTCGAATCCTAACCCGGTATATCCTATTTTAATTTTACACCATTGTGAACCTTACGCCTTTTTTACTCTCTGATCGAGGTTCTTGGCAATGAAAAATCTTCGTAAACTAAATCACACGTGTATATGTTCACATTTAAGAGATATACAGTCAAGAAAATCAAGGGCAATGGTGATATATCTGCGGATTAGACACCAAAAAAAACACTCAACAAATGTCTACAATTTAAGGAATGTGTTTAGTGACGGCATCAGATTCCTAATTGATGGAGAAAGGTCTGGGGGCAAGAAAAGCTGCTTCTAAGAGGTTGTCAAGTGTTTTCGCTCAACGATTCCATTCTTGGGTGGTTGGTTTGGCCCATGTTCCTGTAACTCAAATACTAGCCCGGTATATCCCATTTTAATTTTACACCATTGTGAACCTTACGCCTTTTTTACTCTCTGATCGAGGTTCTCGGCATTGAAAAATCTTCGTAAACTAAATCACACGTGTATATGTTGACATTTAAGAGATATATAGTCAAGAAAATCAAGGGCAATGATGATATAAATGCGGATTAGACACCAAAAAACACTCAACAAATGGCTACAATTTAAGGAATGTGTTTAGTGACGGCATCAGATTCATAATTGATGGAGAAAGGTCTGGTGGCAAGAAAAGCTGCTTCTAGGAGGTTGTCATGTGTTTTCGCTCGACGATTCCATTCTTGGGTGGTTGGTTTGGCCCTTGTTCCTGTAACTCGAATCCTAGCCCGGTATATCCCATTTTAATTATACACCATTGTGAACCTTACGCCTTTTTTACACTCTGATCGAGGTTCTCGGCATTGAAAAATCTTCGTAAACTAAATCACACGTGTATATGTTGATATTTAAGAGATATACAGTCAAGAAAATTAAGGGCAATGGCGATATATATGCGGATTAGACACCAAAAAAACACACAACAAATGGCTACAATTTAAGGAATGTTTTTAGTGACGGCATCAGATTCCTAATTGATGGAGAAAGGTCTGGTGGCATGAAAAGCTGCTTCTTGGAGGTTGTCAAGTGTTTTTAATCGACGATTCCATTCTAGGGTGGTTGGTTTGGCCCTTGTTCCTGTAACTCGAATCCTAACCCGGTATATCCTATTTTAATTTTACACCATTGTGAACCTTACACCTTTTTTACTCTCTGATCGAGGTTCTTGGCAATGAAAAATCTTCGTAAACTAAATCACACGTGTATATGTTGACATTTAAGAGATATACAGTCAAGAAAATCAAGGGCAATGGTGATATATATGCGGATTAGACACCAAAAAAAACACTCAACAAATGTCTACAATTTAAGGAATGTGTTTAGTGACGGCATCAGATTCCTAATTGATGGAGAAAGGTCTGGGGGCAAGAAAAGCTGCTTCTAGGAGGTTGTCAAGTGTTTTCGCTCGACGATTCCATTCTTGGGTGGTTGGTTTGGCCCTTGTTCCTGTAACTCGAATCCTAGCCCGGTATATCCCATTTTAATTTTACACCATTTTGAACCTTACGCCTTTTTTACTCTCTGATCGAGGTTCTCGGCATTGAAAAATCTTCGTAAACTAAATCACACGTGTATATGTTGACATTTAAGAGATATACAGTCAAGAAAATCAAGGGCAATGGTGATATATATGCGGATTAGACACCAAAAAAAACACTCAATAAATGACTACAATTTAAGGAATGTGTTTAGTGACGGCATCAGATTTCTAATTGATGGAGAAAGGTCCGGTGGCAAGAAAAGCTGCTTCTAGGAGGTTGTCAAGTGTTTTCGCTCGACGATTCCATTCTTGGGTGGTTGGTTTAGCCCATGTTCCTGTAACTCAAATACTAGCCCGGTATATCCCATTTTAATTTTACACCATTGTGAACCTTACGCCTTTTTTACTCTCTAATCGAGGTTCTCGGCATTGAAAAATCTTCGTAAACTAAATCACACGTGTATATGTTGACATTTAAGAGATATATAGTCAAGAAAATCAAGGGCAATGATGATATAAATGCGGATTAGACACCAAAAAACACTCAACAAATGGCTACAATTTAAGGAATGTGTTTAGTGACGGCATCAGATTCATAATTGATGGAGAAAGGTCTGGTGGCAAGAAAAGCTGCTTCTAGGAGGTTGTCAAGTGTTTTCGCTCGACGATTCCATTCTTGGGTGGTTGGTTTAGCCCTTGTTCCTGTAACTCGAATCCTAACCCGGTATATCCCATTTTAATTTTACACCATTATGAACCTTACGCCTTTTTTACTCTTCGATCGAGGTTCTCGTCATTAAAAAATCTTCGTAAACTAAATCACACGTGTATATGTTGACATTTAAGAGATATATAGTCAAGAAAATCAAGGGCAATGGTGATATATATGCGGATTAGACACCAAAAAAACACTTAACAAATGGCTACAATTTATGAAATGTGTTTAGTGATGGCATCAGATTCCTAATTGACGGAGAAAGGTCTGGTGGCAAGAAAAGCTGCTTCTAGGAGGTTGTCAAGTGTTTTCGCTCGACGATTCCATTCTTGGGTGGTTGGCTTGCCCTTGTTCCTGTAACTCGAATCCTACCCCGGAATATCCCATTTTAATATTACACCATTGTGAACCTTACGCCTTTTTTACCCTCTGATCGAAGTTCTCGGCATTGAAAAATCTTCATAAACTAAATCACACATGTATATGTTGACATTTAAGAGATATATAGTCAAGAAAATCAAGGAAAATGGTGATATATATGCGGATTAGACACCAAAAAAAACACTCAACAAATCGCTACAATTTAAGGAATGTGTTTAGTGATGGCATCAGATTCCTAATGGATGGAGAAAGGTCTGGTGGCAAGAAAAGCTGCTTTTAGGAGGTTGTCATGTGTTTTCGCTCGATGATTCCGTTCTTAGTGGTTGGCTTGGCCCTTGTTCCTGTAACTCGAATCTTAGCCCGGTATATCACATTTTAATCTTACACATTGTGAACCTTACGCCTTTTTTACTCTCTGATCGAAGTTCTCGGTATTGAAAAATCTTCGTAAACTAAATCACACTTGTATATGTTGACATTTAAGAGATATACAGTCAAGAAAATCAAGGGCAATGGTGATATATATGCGGATTAGACACAAAAAAAAAACACTCAAAAAATGGCTACAATTTAAGGAATGTGTTTAGTTACGGCATCAGATTCCTAATTGATGGAGAAAGGTCTGGTGGCAAGAAAAGCTGCTTCTAGGAGGTTGTCAAGTGTTTTCGCTCGACGATTCCATTCTTAGGTGGTTGGTATGGCCCTTGTTCCTGTAACTCGAATCCTAGCCCGGTATATCCCATTTTAATTATACACCATTGTGAACCTTACGCCTTTTTTACACTCTGATCGAGGTTCTCGGCATTGAAAAATCTTCGTAAACTAAATCACACGTCTATATGTTGATATTTAAGAGATATACAGTCAAGAAAATTAAGGGCAATGGCGATATATATGCGGATTAGACACCAAAAAAACACACAACAAATGGCTACAATTTAAGGAATGTGTTTAGTGACGGCATCAGATTCCTAATTGATGGAGAAAGGTCTGGTGGCATGAAAAGCTGCTTCTTGGAGGTTGTCAAGTGTTTTTAATCGACGATTCCATTCTTGGGTGGTTGGTTTGGCCCTTGTTCCTGTAACTCGAATCCTAACCCGGTATATCCTATTTTAATTTTACACCATTGTGAACCTTACGCCTTTTTTACCCTCTGATCGAAGTTCTCGGCATTGAAAAATCTTCATAAACTAAATCACACATGTATATGTTGACATTTAAGAGATATATAGTCAAGAAAATCAAGGAAAATGGTGATATATATGCGGATTAGACACCAAAAAAAACACTCAACAAATGGCTACAATTTAAGGAATGTGTTTAGTGATGGCATCAGATTCCTAATTGATGGAGAAAGGTCTGGTGGCAAGAAAAGCTGCTTTTAGGAGGTTGTCATGTGTTTTCGCTCGATGATTCCGTTCTTGGTGGTTGGCTTGGCCCTTGTTCCTGTAACTCGAATCTTAGCCCGGTATATCACATTTTAATCTTACACATTGTGAACCTTACGCCTTTTTTACTCTCTGATCGAAGTTCTCGGTATTGAAAAATCTTCGTAAACTAAATCACACTTGTATATGTTGACATTTAAGAGATATACAGTCAAGAAAATCAAGGGCAATGGTGATATATATGCGGTTTAGACACCAAAAAAAACACTCAACAAATGTCTACAATTTAAGGAATGTGTTTAGTGACGGCATCAGATTCCTAATTGATGGAGAAAGGTCTGGGGGCAAGAAAAGCTGCTTCTAGGAGGTTGTCAAGTGTTTTCGCTCGACGATTCCATTCTTGGGTGGTTGGTTTGGCCCTTGTTCCTGTAACTCGAATCCTAGCCCGGTATATCCCATTTTAATTTTACACCATTTTGAACCTTACGCCTTTTTTACTCTCTGATCGAGGTTCTCGGCATTGAAAAATCTTCGTAAACTAAATCACACGTGTATATGTTGACATTTAAGGGATATACAGTCAAGAAAATCAAGGGCAATGGTGATATATATGCGGATTAGACACCAAAAAAAACACTCAACAAATGTCTACAATTTAAGGAATGTGTTTAGTGACGGCATCAGATTCCTAATTGATGGAGAAAGGTCTGGGGGCAAGAAAAGCTGCTTCTAGGAGGTTGTCAAGTGTTTTCGCTCGACGATTTCATTCTTGGGTGGTTGGTTTGGCCCTTGTTCCTGTAACTCGAATCCTAGCCCGGTATATCCCATTTTAATTTTACACCATTTTGAACCTTACGCCTTTTTTACTCTCTGATCGAGGTTCTCGGCATTGAAAAATCTTCGTAAACTAAATCACACGTGTATATGTTGACATTTAAGAGATATACAGTCAAGAAAATCAAGGGCAATGGTGATATATATGCGGATTAGACACCAAAAAAAAACACTCAACAAATGACTACAATTTAAGGAATGTGTTTAGTGACGGCATCAGATTCCTAATTGATGGAGAAAGGTCCGGTGGCAAGAAAAGCTGCTTCTAGGAGGTTGTCAAGTGTTTTCGCTCGACGATTCCATTCTTGGGTGGTTGGTTTGGCCCATGTTCCGGTAACTCAAATACTAGCCCGGTATATCCCATTTTAATTTTACACCATTGTGAACCTTACGCCTTTTTTACTCTCTGATCGAGGTTCTCGGCATTGAAAAATCTTCGTAAACTAAATCACACGTGTACATGTTGACATTTAAGAGATATACAGTCAAGAAAATCAAGGGCAATGGTGATATATATGCGGATTAGACACCAAAAAAAACACTCAACAAAAGGCTACAATTTAAGAAATGTGTTTAGTGACGGCATCAGATTCCTAATTAATGGAGAAAGGTCTGGTGGTAAGAAAAGCTGCTTCTAGGAGGTTGTCAAGTGTTTTCGCTCGACGATTCCATTCTTGGGTGGTTGGTTTGGCCCTTGTTCCTGTAACTCAAATCCTAGCCCGGTATATCACTTTTTAATTTTACACCATTGTGAAACTTACGCCTTTTTTACTCTCTGATCGAGGTTCTCGGCATTGAAAAATATTCGTAAACTAAATCACACGTGTATATGTTGACATTTAAGAGATATACGTTCAAGAAAATCAAGGGCAATGGTGATATATATGCGGATTAGACACCAAAAAAAACACTCAACAAATGGCTACAATTTAAGTAATGTGTTTAGTGACGGCATCAGATTCCTAATTGATGGAGAAAGGTCTGGTGGTAAGAAAAGCTGCTTCTAGGAGGTTGTCAAGTGTTTTCGCTCGACGATTCCATTCTTGGGTGGTTGGTTTGGCCCTTGTTCCTGTAACTCGAATCCTAGCCCGGTATATCACATTTTAATTTTACACCGTTGTGAACCTTACGCCTTTTTAACTCTCTGATCGAGGATCTCGGCATAGAAAAATCTTCGTAAACTAAATCACACGTGTATATGTTGACAATTAAGAGATATACATTCAAGAAAATCAAGGGCAATGGTGATATATATGCGGATTAGACACCAAAAAAAACACTCAACAAATGGCTACAATTTAAGGAATGTGTTTAGTGACGGCATCAGATTCCTAATTGATGGAGAAAGGTCTGGTCGCAAGAAAAGCTGCTTCTTGGAGGTTGTCAAGTGTTTTCGCTCGATGATTCCATTCTTGGGTGGTTGGTTTGGCCTTTGTTCCTATAACTCGAATCCTAGCCCGGTATATCCCATTTTAATTTTACACCATTGTGAACCTTACGCCTTTTTTACTCTCTGATCGAGGTTCTCGGCATTGAAAAATCTTCGTAAACTAAATCACACGTGTATATGTTGATATTTAAGAGATATACAGTCAAGAAAATCAAGGGCAATGGTGATATTTATGCGGATTAGACACCGAAAGAAAACACTCAACAAATGGCTACAATTTAAGGAATGTGTTTAGTGACAACATCAAATTCCTAATTGATGGAGAAAGGTCTGGTGGCAAGAAAAGCTGCTTCTAGGAGGTTATCAAGTGTTTTCGCTCGGCGATTCCATTCTTGGGTGGTTGGTTTGGCCCTTGTTCCTGTAACTCGAATCCTAGCTCGGTATATCACATTTTAATTTTACACCATTGTGAACCTTACGCCTTTTTTACTCTCTGATAGAGGTTCTCGGCGTTGAAAACTCTTCGTAAACTAAATCACATGTGTATATCTTGATATTTAAGAGATATACAGTCAAGAAAATCAAGAGCAATGGTGATATATATGCGGATTAGACACAAAAAAACACTCAACAAATGACTTCAGTTTAAGTAATGTGTTTAGTGACGGCATCAGATTCCTAATTGATGGAGAAAGGTCTGGTGGCAAGAAAAACTGCTTCTAGGAGGTTGTCAAGTGTTTTCGCTCGACGATTCCATTCTTGGGTGGATGGTTTGGCCCTTGTTCCTGTAACTCGAATCCTAGCCCGGGATATCCCATTTTAATTTTATACCATTTTGAACCTTGCGCCTTTTTTACTGTCTGATCGAGGTTCTCGGCATTGAAAAATCTTCGTAAACTAAATCACACGTGTATATGTTGACATTTAAGAGATATGCAGTCAAGAAAATCAAGGGCAATGGTGTTATATATGCGGATTAGACACCAAAAAAAACACTCAACAAATTGCTACAATTTAAGGAATGTGTTTAGTGACGGCATCAGATTCCTAAGTGATGGAGAAAGGTCTGGTGGTAAGAAAAGCTGCTTCTAGGAGGTTGTCAAGTGTTTTCGCTCGACGATTCCATTCTTGGGTGGTTGGTTTGGCCCTTGTTCCTGTAACTCGAATCCTAGCCCGGTATATCACATTTTAATTTTACACCGTTGTGAACCATACGCCTTTTTTACTCTCTGATCGAGGTTCTCGGCATTGAAAAATCTTCGTAAACTAAATCACACGTGTATATGTTGACAATTAAGAGATATACATTCAAGAAAATCAAGGGCAATGGTGATATATATGCCGATTAGACACAAAAAAAAACACTCAACAAATGGCTACAATTTAAGGAATGTGTTTAGTGACGGCATCAGATTCCTAATTGATGGAGAAAGGTCTGGTCGCAAGAAAAGCTGCTTTTAGGAGGTTGTAAAGTGTTTTCGCTCGACGATTCCATTCTTTGGTGGTTGGTTTGGCCTTTGTTCCTATAACTCGAATCCTAGCCCGGTATATCCCATTTTAATTTTACACCATTGTGAACCTTACGCCTTTTTTACTCTCTGATAGAGGTTCTCAGCATTGAAAACTCTTCGTAAACTAAATCACATGTGTATATCTTGATATTTAAGAGATATACAGTCAAGAAAATCAAGGGCAATGGTGATATATATGCGGATTAGACACAAAAAAAAACACTCAACAAATGGCTACAATTTAAGGAATGTGTTTAGTGACGGCATGAGATTCCTAATTGATGGAGAAAGGTCTGTGGGCAAGAAAAGCTGCTTCTAGGAGGTTTTCAAGTGTTTTCGCTCGACGATTCCATTCTTGGGTGGTTGGTTTGGCCCTTGTTCCTGTAACTCAAATCCTAGCCCGGTATATCCCATTTTAATTTTACACCATTGTGAACCTTACGCCTTTTTTACTCTCTGATCGAGGTTCTCGGCATTGAAAAATCTTCATTAACTAAATCACACGGGTATATGTTGACATTTAAGAGATATACGGTCAAGAAAATCAAGGGCAATGGTGATATATATGCGGATTAGACACCAAAAAAAACACTCAACAAATGGCTACAATTTAAGGAATGTGTTTAGTGACGGCATCAGATTCCTAATTGATGGAGAAAGGTCTGGCGGCAAGAAAAGCTGCTTCTAGGAGGTTGTCAAGTGTTTTCGCTCGACGATTCCATTCTTGGGTGGTTGGTTTGGCCTTTGTTCCTATAACTCGAATCCTAGCCCGGTATATCCCATTTTAATTTTGCACCATTGTGAACCTTACGCCTTTTTTACTCTCTGATCAAGGTTCTCGGCATTGAAAAATCTTCGTAAACTAAATCACACGTGTATATGTTGATATTTAAGAGATATACAGTCAAGAAAATCAAGGGCAATGGTGATATATATGCGGATTAGACACAAAAAAAAACACTCAACAAATGGCTACAATTTAAGGAATGTGTTTAGTGACGGCATCAGATTCCTAATTGATGGAGAAAGGTCTGGTGGTAAGAAAAGCTGCTTCTAGGAGGTTGTCAAGTGTTTTCGCTCTAGGATTCCATTCTTGGGTGGTTGGTTTGGCCCTTGTTCCTATAACTCGAATCCTAGCTCGGTATATCACATTTTAATTTTACACCATTGTGAACCTTACGCCTTTTTTACTCTCTGATCGATGTTCTCGGCATCGAAAAATCTTCCTAAACTAAATCACACGTGTATATGTTGACATTTAAGAGATATAAAGTCGAGAAAATCAAGGGCAATGGTGATATATATGCGGATTAGACACCAAAAAAAACACTCAACAAATGGCTACAATTTAAGGAATGGGTTTAGTGACGGCATCAGATTCCTAATTGATGGAGAAAGGTCTGGTGGTAAGAAAAGTTGCTTCTAGGAGGTTGTCAAGTGTTTTCGCTTGACGATTCCATTCTTGGGTGGTTGGTTTGGCCCTTGTTCCTGTAACTCGAATCCTAGCCCGGTATATCCCATTTTAATTTTAGACCATTGTGAACCTTACGCCTTTTTTACTCTCTGATCGAGGTTCACGGCATTAAAAAATCTTCGTAAACTAAATCACACGTGTATATGTTGACATTTAAGAGATATACAGTCAAGAAAATCAAGGGCAATGGTGATGTATATGCGGATTAGACACAAAAAAAACACTCCACAAATTGCTACAATTTAAGGAATGTGTTTAATGACGGCATCAGATTCCTAATTGATTGAGAAAGGTCTGGTGGCAAGAAAAGCTGCTTCTAGGAGGTTGTCAAGTGTTTTCGCTCGACGATTCCATTCTTGGGTGGTTGGTTTGGCCCTTGTTCCTGTAACTCGAATCCTAGTTCGGTATATCACATTTTAATTTTACACCATTGTGAACCTTACTCCTTTTTTACTCTCTGATCGATGTTCTCGGCATTGAAAAATCTTCGTAAACTAAATCACACGTGTATATGTTGACATTTAAGAGATATATAGTCAAGAAAATCAAGGAAAATGGTGATATATATGCGGATTAGACACCAAAAAAAACACTCAACAAATGGCTACAATTTAAGGAATGTGTTTAGTGATGGCATCAGATTCCTAATTGATGGAGAAAGGTATGGTGGCAAGAAAAGCTGCTTCTAGGAGGTTGTCAAGTGTTTCCGCTCGACGATTCCATTCTTGGGTGGTTGGTTTGGCCCTTGTTCCAATAACTCGAATCCTAGCTCGGTATATCACATTTTAATTTTACACCATTGTGAACGTTACGCCTTTTTTACTCTCTGATCGATGTTCTCGGCATCGAAAAATCTTCGTAAACTATATCACACGTGTATATGTTGACTTTTAAGAGATATATAGTCTAGAAAATCAAGGAAAATGGTGATATATATGCGGATTAGACACCAAAAAAAACACTCAACAAATGGCTACAATTTAAGGAATGTGTTTAGTGATGGCATCAGATTCCTAATTGATGGAGAAAGGTCTGGTGGCAAGAAAAGCTGCTTTTAGGAGGTTGTCAAGTGTTTTCGCTCGATGATTCCGTTCTTGGTGGTTGGCTTGGCCCTTGTTCCTGTAACTCGAATCCTAGCCCGGTATATCACATTTTAATCTTACACCATTGTGAACCTTACGCCTTTTTTACTCTCTGATCGAGGTTCTCGACATTGAAAAATCTTCGTAAACTAAATCACACGTGTATATGTTGACATTTAAGATATATGCAGTCAAGAAAATCAAGGGCAATGGTGATATATATGCGGATTAGACACCAAAAAAAACACTCAACAAATGGCTACAATTTAAGGAATGTGTTTAGTGACGGCATCAGATTCCTAATTGATGGAGAAAAGTCTAGTGGCAAGAAAAGTTGTTTCTAGGAGGTTGTCAAGTGTTTTCGCTCGAGGATTCCATTCTTGGGTGGTTGGATTGGCCCTTTTTCCTGTAACTCGAATCCTATCCCGGTATATCCCATTTTAATCTTACACCATTGTAAACCTTACGCCTTTTTTAGTCTCTGATCGAAGTTCTCGGCATTGAAAAATTTTCGTAAACTAAAGCACACGTGTATATGTTGACATTTAAGAGATATACAGTCAAGAAAATCAAGGGCAATGGTGATATATATGTGGATTAGACACCAAAAAAAAACACTCAACAAAAGGCTACAATTTAAGAAATGTGTTTAGTGACGGCATCAGATTCCTAATTGATGGAGAAAGGTCTGGTGGTAAGAAAAGCTGCTTCTAGGAGTTTGTCAAGTGTTTTCGCTCGACGATTCCATTCTTGGGTGGTTGGTTTGGCCCTTGTTCCTGTAACTCGAATCCTAGCCCGGTATATCACATTTTAATTTTACACCATTGTGAACCTTACGCCTTTTTTACTCTCTGATCGAGGTTCTCGGCATTGAAAAATCTTCGTAAACTAAATCACACGTGTATATGTTGACATTTAAGAGATATACATTCAAGAAAATCAAGGGCAATGGTGATATATATGCGGATTAGACACCAAAAAAAACACTCAACAAATGGCTACAATTTAAGGAATGTGTTTAGTGACAGCATCAGATTCCTAATTGATGGAGAAAGGTATGGTGGCAAGAAAAGCTGCTTCGAGGAGGTTGTCAAGTGTTTCCGCTCGACGATTCCATTCTTGGGTGGTTGGTTTGGCCCTTGTTCCTATAACTCGAATCCTAGCCCGGTATATCCCATTTTAATTTTACACCATTGTGAACCTTACGCCTTTTTTACTCTCTGATCGATGTTCTCGGCATTGAAAAATCTTCGTAAACTAAATCACAAGTGTATATGTTGACATTTAAGAGATATATAGTCAAGAAAATCAAGGAAAATGGTGATATATATGCGGATTAGACACCAAAAAAAACACTCAACAAATGGCTACAATTTAAGGAATGTGTTTAGTGATGGCATCAGATTCCTAATTGATGGAGAAAGGTATGGTGGCAAGAAAAGCTGCTTCTAGGAGGTTGTCAAGTGTTTCCGCTCGACGATTCCATTCTTGGGTGGTTGGTTTGGCCCTTGTTCCAATAACTCGAATCCTAGCTCGGTATATCACATTTTAATTTTACACCATTGTGAACCTTACGCCTTTTTTACTCTCTGGTCGAGGTTCTCGACATTGAAAAATCTTCGTAAACTAAATCACACGTGTATATGTTGACATTTAAGAGATATGCAGTCAAGAAAATCAAGGGCAATGGTGATATATATGCGGATTAGACACCAAAAAAAAACACTCAACAAATGGCTACAATTTAAGGAATGTGTTTAGTGACGGCATCAGATTCCTAATTGATGGAGAAAAGTCTGGTGGCAAGAAAAGCTGTTTCAAGGAGGTTGTCAAGTGTTTTCGCTCGAGGATTCCATTCTTGGGTGGTTGGATTGGCCCTTTTTCCTGTAACTCGAATCCTATCCCGGTATATCCCATTTTAATCTTACACCATTGTAAACCTTACGCCTTTTTTAGTCTCTGATAGAAGTTCTCGGCATTGAAAAATCTTCGTAAACTAAAGCACACGTGTATATGTTGACATTTAAGAGATATACAGTCAAGAAAATCAAGGGCAATGGTGATATATATGTGGATTAGACACCAAAAAAAACACTCAACAAAAGGCTACAATTTAAGAAATGTGTTTAGTGACGGCATCAGATTCCTAATTGATGGAGAAAGGTCTGGTGGTAAGAAAAGCTGCTTCTAGGAGGTTGTCAAGTGTTTTCGCTCGACGATTCCATTCTTGGGTGGTTGGTTTGGCCCCTGTTCCTGTAACTCGAATCCTAGCCCGGTATATCACATTTTAATCTTACACCATTGTGAACCTTACGCCTTTTTTACTCTCTGATCGAGGTTCTCGACATTGAAAAATCTTCGTAAACTAAATCACACGTGTATATGTTGACATTTAAGAGATATGCAGTCAAGAAAATCAAGGGCAATGGTGATATATATGCGGATTAGACACCAAAAAAAACACTCAACAAATGGCTACAATTTAAGGAATGTGTTTAGTGACGGCATCAGATTCCTAATTGATGGAGAAAAGTCTAGTGGCAAGAAAAGCTGTTTCTAGGAGGTTGTCAAGTGTTTTCGCTCGAGGATTCCATTCTTGGGTGGTTGGATTGGCCCTTTTTTCTTGTAACTCGAATCCTAGCCCGGTATATCCCATTTTAATCTTACACCATTGTAAACCTTACGCCTTTTTTAGTCTCTGATAGAAGTTCTCGGCATTGAAAAATCTTCGTAAACTAAAGCACACGTGTATATGTTGACATTTAAGAGATATACAGTCAACAAAATCAAGGGCAATGGTGATATATATGTGGATTAGACACCAAAAAAAACACTCAACAAAAGGCTACAATTTAAGAAATGTGTTTAGTGACGGCATCAGATTCCTAATTGATGGAGAAAGGTCTGGTGGTAAGAAAAGCTGCTTCTAGGAGGTTGTCAAGTGTTTTCGCTCGACGATTCCATTCTTGGGTGGTTGGTTTGGCCCTTGTTCCTGTAACTCGAATCCTAGCCCGGTATATCACATTTTAATTTTACACCATTGTGAACCTTACGCCTTTTTTACTCTCTGATCGAGGTTCTCGACATTGAAAAATCTTCGTAAACTAAATCACACGTGTATATGTTGACATTTAAGAGATATGCAGTCAAGAAAATCAAGGGCAATGGTGATATATATGCGGATTAGACACCAAAAAAAACACTCAACAAATGGCTACAATTTAAGGAATGTGTTTAGTGACGGCATCAGATTCCTAATTGATGGAGAAAAGTCTAGTGGCAAGAAAAGCTGTTTCTAGGAGGTTGTCAAGTGTTTTCGCTCGAGGATTCCATTCTTGGGTGGTTGGATTGGCCCTTTTTCCTGTAACTCGAATCCTAGCCCGGTATATCCCATTTTAATCTTACACCATTGTAAACCTGACGCCTTTTTTAGTCTCTGATCGAAGTTCTCGGCATTGAAAAATATTCGTAAACTAAAGCACACGTGTATATGTTGACATTTAAGAGATATACAGTCAACAAAATCAAGGGCAATGGTGATATATATGTGGATTAGTGACGGGTGGTCCGTAGGACAACCCTTAAGGCCTTTAAATAGACTAAAATACCATACTTTATCTGGTTATTTGCTTGAACTAGGTAATCCCAAGATGTTGATGATGCAGGTGTTAAAGTGTTCAAGATGATGGTTTTAGGAAGCATGGATGGATGTTTAACGTCGGCCAAGCAGGAGTTGAAGAAATGGTGGAGCAAAAGAAGGAAACAAAGAAAAATGCCATTCAGGGCCGTAAGCTACGCCTCCCAGCCGTAGGTTACGGCCCCTATGTTGGTTTGGAAGCATTGCCGTAAAACAGGAGCAAAGGGCCGTAAAGAATTGATGATAGCCGTAAGGTACGGCACCCAGCCGTAGCTTACGGCTCTGGGTAGCCGTAAGGTACGGCACCCAGCCGTACCTTACGCCTCCGTCTGATCCAAAATATGTAACTTCCTCATTAAATGCCATTTTCAAGTGGTTTTATGGTGGCTTTTCACTTGTTTTCGGTTATCAATCATTTGGGACGAAATTGAGAGGAATCTTGGAGACTTTTTGGCAACAACAACACTTCTAAATCATTAGTTTTATTTGTGTTTGATCTTGATGAACATGGAAACCTTTGTTAAGATGTTGTTTGAAGCCATGAGTGGCTAGTTTTCTTATGGTCATCCTAGGTTGGAGGTTTGTATGAGACAATTGTGTTTTGGATTCCATATTTCTAGAATGGTAAACTTTATCTATGTTTTGTTTATCATGGTGTGTGATTACTTATTTGTAAATTGTTGATTCTTATGATATTCTAGTTTGAAACCATACGTTCTTGGTGCCGTTGGCAATCGAGATATCATGGGTAGAATTAGGATTGGGTAAGGGTTGATTGGTCATTGTAACACCTCGAAAATTTCGGGTTCAATAATAAAACGACACGTGTCATGTAAGACAAAACGCGTTGTAAACCCGGGTTTAATAAAAATGTTTGACAGGATTTAAAAGTGTCGCCATGTTAACTTTTGCACCTCTGAACGACCTCGTAGAAAATCCCAAGACTCAAACATGTTAAAAACATTTAGTATATGTTCAAGTTCAGTGAATCATAACGTTGAATGATTCGTAAATTGATATGGTGGACTCCTACGAAGAAAAAGAGCGGTAACCCTTTGTTTCGGGTCTTGTATATGCATTCATTGGAAACAATACATAATGGTAGGGTATGAAACTATTTTAGACACATTATGGAGGTCCCTAAGTGTTATTTGAGGTCACAAAGTCGAATAGTGGGATTGCCCCTTCGAAATGCCAAGGAACAGTCAACTTTTGAGGCTGAAGACAAGCTTACGGACCGTAACCTTGGTGACCTTACGGTCCGTAAGGTAGTGCCCAGCTATCAGAAACCTTCTGCAGCCGGTTTTACGCGATTCTGACCGATTTCTTAGGTATTTCTCACTATTAAAAGACCCCTAAAATGCTCCTAACATCTAGGACCAGGTGTTAATCAGTTGTGGTTGATCCTAGACCTTGTTGTCAAAGATTTGTGGTGAGAATGTTACTATAAAAGGCCTTGTTTGTGCAACATTGTTCTTCACACATTCCTGCATTCTTGGATCAATTCTGGAGCTCTCAAGGAGGTCCAACTGATCATAAGTCGTGCATAGGACTTCAGTAAGTGTTCTAATCTTTCTCTAATTGCTTTTAGCTTAGTTAATTAGCTAAAAGTCAAACCGTCGTAATTACGGTTTGACTTCGAGATTAGTCTATAATGGCTCAGCCATATCTCGAATTGAAAGTAGTTATAGGTTGGTATTTATGAGGTTAATAAAACCCCAAAAGGGTTTCCCCTGATCACCATCCTAACCAGGTCAAATGTCGGGTCAAACCTTTAATTAAAAAGTCAACAGGATGCTTAAAATGTCATTTATACATAATTAGTTATCTAGATCATATACAACCTGTTTGATCATTGTTATAACTTAGTAATAAGCGTAAGAACATGTCCAAACATGTTCGACCCGACTATTTCCTGTCTAGACCCGGTTCGGAACCGAAAGTCGCAAAGCTTTGACTTTTGCTTTGACTTCAATTCTGACCCGTTTAGGTATGTTTTAGAAATACCTTAGAGCTTCTTTTGGACCAGGTTACATGCTAGTATAACCCTCTGTGATTATACACCTCGGTTCATTAGTTATCCGATTAATACGCATGATTCCGTTAATTGCTCATATGTTGACCATTATGCCCTTTACACCTTAAAACGAGATTTATGAAAATGTAAAAGTGTAGAAACCTTAGTTACTGATATATAAACTTGTATGCAAAGTTTGACATCAGTTTGACTTGTAGATTAAGAGTTATGCTCAATATCGCAAAACTAATGCTTTATGTTAACATAATGGCGTAATTAGCGTATAGCCTAGTTAAACATACTTTTTGGTATCAAATCTTTTACCCACTGATATAATATATTATTTTATGATTTTTAAAGATTTTTAATTAATTTTAGGCTGAGCATAACTCGTAGTCGTAGGCTTAACTCGGTAATTGTCGGTTTTGCCCTTACGGGCCATAAAATGAGTTTTACACATCTAAACGATTCCAAACCTTTTGCTACTGAATAATTATGATAAATAAATTATTTTAAGCCTTCTGGAAATATAAAAATACCAGATTTAAGTATCGAACCCGGTAATGGCCTTTAATCGCCTAAATTAGCGTTTTTAACGCATAGTATGTTTTAAAAACATATTGGACATACCCGGGTTGATACCTACTGATATATGAGGCAAATTATGATATTTTAACAGTAAGCAAAGGTTGATTAACTCAGACTTCGTTTTTGAGCTTTTCGGCTTATGTGAAATTACCAAAATACCCCTACGGGGCATAGTTTGGTTAAAGATGATAAATTCCACATATATGCTTTAGCCTACTGTTATAACTCATCAAACTAAGTATGTTTGCTGTTTACATCAGACCTGTAACTCAGTTAAACATTTAAACTCTTTTACAACCTTTAAAATGACCAAACTACCCTACGGGGCATAGTTTGTGTTTAAATTCGTTTCGGGCATAATGAAAGACATCTTACTGATGTCACAACATATTTGAGGCATAATTAACTTAGGAAACCTGTAGATGGCTCTAATGAATACCCGTTACGCTTGTTACGCATTCGGTTCGGTTTATGTAACAAGTTTACATAAATTTGCCGAGACGGGTCAAACCTTATTGGTTTTATCTCAAAATCCAGAATGTGTTGAGTTTACCCATATTATACAAGTCTCCAAACTTGTCGGGTCTAAATCACATTCTATTCCGGTCTTCGCTTAATCGTGCGTAAGAACCGTATATTCCCTTAAGACTAACCGGTCTAAGCTTAGGCTTAATTAAAGACCCGTTAGCATTCTAATTAATTATTTATACCATCATTCCAGACTAGGGCTTTCCGGTAAATTGTACCTACGCTTACTTAAGTGACTACGGCTGAGTTATTAGATTCTTGCTATTTAAGACAGGAGCTAGCTCAGGTAAATACTCTTAACTTATTTTCCCTATACGGGCTTGGGATACGGTACTATAAAAGTACCGCTTGGTCGGGTGTATGTAGTCATTTAAATCGGATTGTGATTGATGTACTTACATAACCTGTTTAATATGTATTATTTTATTATTATTTGGTGTATGGCCTTTGGGGGTTAATGACCATGTCCCGGATATCCTTGGCATCATTTTACGAGATGGCCACGACCTAAGCACGGGGTGTAGGCATACACCTGACAGATGCATTATGTAAAAACTGGTAATCCACTCGAAGGTATCATCCCTGTGGGCATTATACCGGAACTGGTAATCCACTTAGGGGATGATAGCCTGTGGGCATTATACCTGTGGCGTGTCAGTTAATCGAGTCCGGCCCTACAAACCGGCCCTGAATGGATGACAAATAAATAAAACTGTATACAAGATTATATACAAATAATTTTCCCAAGTTATAAAAGATTAATTTTGCCTCTGTGCATTTTAATCAAAGTGTCAAAAGGTTTTGTGCCTGGTGCATCTAAATCAATTTTCTTAAACTCTTTTCAAATGAGTCGGTTGAGTGTATTTACCAGTGAAAACTGACGTATTTTCCAAAAAGGTTAAGTGACAGGTACTAAACGAAATTGGCTGGAAGCTCAGGGCGCTAATAAGGAATCTTGCAAGTTCTAGGCGTCTTAAGTCTGTTGAACAAATGATATGTTTTAAAGATCCGCCTGTAGATCCTTTACTTCCGTTGTAATACTGAACATTACTTCATATTCGGAATGTAATAATAAATATCTTTTGCTTCCGCTGTGCATTCATATATATTGTGTTGTTTGACTATTATGTTGCCAACCACGTCACGATACTCCCCCACCGGGCCCACCGGTGACACGTGGAAAGTCGGGGTGTGACAGGTTGGTATCAGAGCCAACACTGAGTGAATTAAACACTAGCCTTTTTGTGTTTAATCTCAGTTACACAATTGCACATTCTTGAGTCTAGACAAGAACATAGGACAAATTCTAAAATTCGTTTTATTTTGTCCTTATTTGATTCCTTTGTTATTTTTCTGACTTGCCTATGCATAGAATATGGAAAGTATTCTTCAAGTCAATTGCTATAGAAGTCCCGTTTAGGGCAACCATATACTTGTTAAATTTTAAAGGAATGATTATATTTAAAGTATCATTCCTATATTATAAGATCTACCATTATAATAAAATGGCAAAATTTAAAAAGGACAAAACCTAGCCATGTGTCACATTAAGACAGGGCCAAGATGGTAGTTCCATAATTAGATTCAGATCCTTGTTAACAGTTCAATTTAGGATTGCTCTGCGTTAATTATTAAAAAGAATCTTAAAGGTAAACCTAGCCTAAATGTCACGGCATACAAGGCCAAGATGGTAGAACCTATTCAAGAGATTCAAATCCTTATTAAATATATGAAAGCATATTAACATGCTCGACAAATGTGATGTGATAAAATCACATAAGTCATTTTGGGATATACTAAATTCCCTTAATTACATAATCATCCCTTATGGATGAAGTGCCCACGGGCTATAACTAACGTCCTCTGGGACTAAAGACAGTGGTAGCCTACAACTCCCTGTCAAGAAAAGGTAATGAACTTTGATTCAAACCTTGAAGCCTCGATTCTATAAAATCAAGGCCTGTAAATTAAACTTGTCCACGTGACTAGGCCTTTTGTGCCATTACAAATTCATAAATTGCCCTGATTCTCTGAAATCTTGGCTTATAAATTAAACTTGTCCACGTGACTAGGCCTTTGGTGCCATTACAAATTCATAAATTGCCCTGATTCTCTGAAATCTTGGCTTATAAATTAAACTTGTCTACGCGACTAGGCCATTTGTGCTACTATTAAATTATAAATTAAGATTTATGATAAAAATCCTGAATAAAATAAATATCCTTACTCTCCTGCCATTATGCATTTTAAAGATAATCTTAAAAGTGAAACCTAGCCTACGTGGCCAAGATGGTGAAACCTACTCAAGAGATTCAAATCCTTGTTAACACCTAAGAACGTGTTAGCACTCTTGACAAATGTGACTCGGGAAAATCACAACAGTCATCCTTATATTAGATTCTTCTAATTTTCTTATCTAGCCTATTGATTTAGAAATCATGGCTTATATCATCCTATAAGATGAATGTATTATGAACATCCGTTAGTAATGAAGTTCTTACGGGCTAAACTTGTTGTCCGATAAGACAACGACAGTGATGGTCTTTGACCTCCTGTCTAAAATATTAGACTATGTCCAAACATAATAGTCTATATGATCAATGCGATCGTGACTAATATCATCTAATACGAGGATAATATTATTTAACATTCTTTAGTGATGCTTTGCCTACGGGCTATAATATATTGTCCAATTGAGACATTGACATTGTTATCTTTACGATTCCTTGTCTAAGGTGGTGAGCTATGCTCAAGCCAAAATAGTCAATATGATTAATGCAATCAAGACTTATATCTTCTAATAGGATAAACCTATTATAAATCCCCCTTTAGTGATGATTCGCCTATGAGCCATATTATATTGTCCATGCGTGACAAAGACATTATGGTTCCCTGGCAAGCAAGTATTGGACTCACTCCAAATTTTGAATGCCATTGATGGTCCTGTTGCGACCTAGGCTAAATATAATGGAATACGTTCAAAATAACATTCACTATGAATATTCGGAACAGAATAGCCCGTACGGTTTATGAATGCCGTGGCTAATCTAAGAAGGTCATCAGGATGATGACTAATAATGATTAAATCTTGGTGATTGGTACCAAGTTTCGAGTATGGAAAACTCGAATGAGGTAAACGACAGTCGCAATACTATTAATGCGACGAATGTTAAAAAAAAAAAAAAAAAAAAAACTACAAACGTAAACCTCAATATTAATGGAGTTAATCTTCAGATATTAAACATAAAAAAAAAATGGTGGAACTGGCCGTCCCCGGATTCGAACCCGGGTCTAGGCCGGCCGCACCCTTTCGCGCGCCTAACCAACTGAGCTAGGTGCCTAGTTTGTGAAAATCTCCATTCTAATTAAATATAAGCACTTGTACAATAAACTTCCTTATCATTTATCAATGATAATTTCTGCTAAGGGTCCTGTTTTTAATACAGGCAATAATAAATCTTCATGAACCATAAACTTAGCAAATTTTTATCATCCACAAGGTATAAATTACCAAGGAAACCATAGTAACCGATTCTTCTAGTATCGGCAAGTAATCCTTCCGAAAATCTAAGAGTACTCTTTCTTCGCATAGAGTACGACAACATATGTTATTTTAATTATTTTTCTCATTGTTTTCCATCGCCTGCGAATGCCAAACTATGTTTGATAAAAGTGTCATATGAGGATTGGCGTATCCTAGTGTGTCCCATAGATTATTTCCATGTCTGATCAGCATGGAGGTTTAATACATGGAACCCCTGAAATATCCCAATGGTCATATTGTGCTAAAATCAACTAATGGTATTCAAAGAAGATATCCAGAATAGAATTGTCCAAATAAATATTCCTTGGTAACGGAATATGTGGACTCATAACATGAATGTGTCACTTATCAGACACAAGCGTTGTTGAGTGAACTGGAGCTTGAGATATGGAAATCTCTGTAACCTCCTTGTACCTCGATTATCTTCTCCTAAGATTACCCTGCTTACCCCAGGGAGGCAGGTAGAATTAAGAATTATATCCCATTAAGGCTGTATTATTACGAAATCTCCAAGACGGATAGTACCATAATTGGGAGAACCCAAAACCTGATTAAGTAAACTTTAAGGTAGGAGATTCATATAGCCTAACTCGATATTCTGAGAGTTGAAGTTGTTAGATAAGAAAGACGGTTCATTTTGCTTATGCACTAATTACCGCAACCCTATTTTAACAACGATTAAGAATAACCATCTCACCTTAAGATCAGCTATTCTATAATAGTTAGGATAAAGGCGTCAAGGCTGCTCCTTGGAGACCTTGTAAAGATGGAATGTTAAACATCTGTTGTTAGAACAATAGATTGGTAAGTCCAATATTTAGGATCTGAAAGATGCATTGGAAACAACAAACAAGATCATACAAATTTCTAATCATCTGTTAGATTGCCATTTTTAGGCAGAGAATACTTCCTTGTTTAAGTAAATCTCGGGTCGAGATTTATTTTAAGGGGGTGAGGATGTAACACCTCGAAAATTTCGGGTTCAATAATAAAACGACACGTGTCATGTAAGACAAAACGCGTTGTAAACCCGGGTTTAATAAAAATGTTTGACAGGATTTAAAAGTGTCGCCATGTTAACTTTTGCACCTCTGAACGACCTCGTAGAAAATCCCAAGACTCAAACATGTTAAAAACATTTAGTATATGTTCAAGTTCAGTGAATCATAACGTTGAATGATTCGTAAATTGATATGGTGGACTCCTACGAAGAAAAAGAGCGGTAACCCTTTGTTTCGGGTCTTGTATATGCATTCATTGGAAACAATACATAATGGTAGGGTATGAAACTATTTTAGACACATTATGGAGGTCCCTAAGTGTTATTTGAGGTCACAAAGTCGAATAGTGGGATTGCCCCTTCGAAATGCCAAGGAACAGTCAACTTTTGAGGCTGAAGACAAGCTTACGGACCGTAACCTTGGTGACCTTACGGTCCGTAAGGTAGTGCCCAGCTATCAGAAACCTTCTGCAGCCGGTTTTACGCGATTCTGACCGATTTCTTAGGTATTTCTCACTATTAAAAGACCCCTAAAATGCTCCTAACATCTAGGACCAGGTGTTAATCAGTTGTGGTTGATCCTAGACCTTGTTGTCAAAGATTTGTGGTGAGAATGTTACTATAAAAGGCCTTGTTTGTGCAACATTGTTCTTCACACATTCCTGCATTCTTGGATCAATTCTGGAGCTCTCAAGGAGGTCCAACTGATCATAAGTCGTGCATAGGACTTCAGTAAGTGTTCTAATCTTTCTCTAATTGCTTTTAGCTTAGTTAATTAGCTAAAAGTCAAACCGTCGTAATTACGGTTTGACTTCGAGATTAGTCTATAATGGCTCAGCCATATCTCGAATTGAAAGTAGTTATAGGTTGGTATTTATGAGGGTAATAAAACCCCAAAAGGGTTTCCCCTGATCACCATCCTAACCAGGTCAAATGTCGGGTCAAACCTTTAATTAAAAAGTCAACAGGATGCTTAAAATGTCATTTATACATAATTAGTTATCTAGATCATATACAACCTGTTTGATCATTGTTATAACTTAGTAATAAGCGTAAGAACATGTCCAAACATGTTCGACCCGACTATTTCCTGTCTAGACCCGGTTCGGAACCGAAAGTCGCAAAGCTTTGACTTTTGCTTTGACTTCAATTCTGACCCGTTTAGGTATGTTTTAGAAATACCTTAGAGCTTCTTTTGGACCAGGTTACATGCTAGTATAACCCTCTGTGATTATACACCTCGGTTCATTAGTTATCCGATTAATACGCATGATTCCGTTAATTGCTCATATGTTGACCATTATGCCCTTTACACCTTAAAACGAGATTTATGAAAATGTAAAAGTGTAGAAACCTTAGTTACTGATATATAAACTTGTATGCAAAGTTTGACATCAGTTTGACTTGTAGATTAAGAGTTATGCTCAATATCGCAAAACTAATGCTTTATGTTAACATAATGGCGTAATTAGCGTATAGCCTAGTTAAACATACTTTTTGGTATCAAATCTTTTACCCACTGATATAATATATTATTTTATGATTTTTAAAGATTTTTAATTAATTTTAGGCTGAGCATAACTCGTAGTCGTAGGCTTAACTCGGTAATTGTCGGTTTTGCCCTTACGGGCCATAAAATGAGTTTTACACATCTAAACGATTCCAAACCTTTTGCTACTGAATAATTATGATAAATAAATTATTTTAAGCCTTCTGGAAATATAAAAATACCAGATTTAAGTATCGAACCCGGTAATGGCCTTTAATCGCCTAAATTAGCGTTTTTAACGCATAGTATGTTTTAAAAACATATTGGACATACCCGGGTTGATACCTACTGATATATGAGGCAAATTATGATATTTTAACAGTAAGCAAAGGTTGATTAACTCAGACTTCGTTTTTGAGCTTTTCGGCTTATGTGAAATTACCAAAATACCCCTACGGGGCATAGTTTGGTTAAAGATGATAAATTCCACATATATGCTTTAGCCTACTGTTATAACTCATCAAACTAAGTATGTTTGCTGTTTACATCAGACCTGTAACTCAGTTAAACATTTAAACTCTTTTACAACCTTTAAAATGACCAAACTACCCTACGGGGCATAGTTTGTGTTTAAATTCGTTTCGGGCATAATGAAAGACATCTTACTGATGTCACAACATATTTGAGGCATAATTAACTTAGGAAACCTGTAGATGGCTCTAATGAATACCCGTTACGCTTGTTACGCATTCGGTTCGGTTTATGTAACAAGTTTACATAAATTTGCCGAGACGGGTCAAACCTTATTGGTTTTATCTCAAAATCCAGAATGTGTTGAGTTTACCCATATTATACAAGTCTCCAAACTTGTCGGGTCTAAATCACATTCTATTCCGGTCTTCGCTTAATCGTGCGTAAGAACCGTATATTCCCTTAAGACTAACCGGTCTAAGCTTAGGCTTAATTAAAGACCCGTTAGCATTCTAATTAATTATTTATACCATCATTCCAGACTAGGGCTTTCCGGTAAATTGTACCTACGCTTACTTAAGTGACTACGGCTGAGTTATTAGATTCTTGCTATTTAAGACAGGAGCTAGCTCAGGTAAATACTCTTAACTTATTTTCCCTATACGGGCTTGGGATACGGTACTATAAAAGTACCGCTTGGTCGGGTGTATGTAGTCATTTAAATCGGATTGTGATTGATGTACTTACATAACCTGTTTAATATGTATTATTTTATTATTATTTGGTGTATGGCCTTTGGGGGTTAATGACCATGTCCCGGATATCCTTGGCATCATTTTACGAGATGGCCACGACCTAAGCACGGGGTGTAGGCATACACCTGACAGATGCATTATGTAAAAACTGGTAATCCACTCGAAGGTATCATCCCTGTGGGCATTATACCGGAACTGGTAATCCACTTAGGGGATGATAGCCTGTGGGCATTATACCTGTGGCGTGTCAGTTAATCGAGTCCGGCCCTACAAACCGGCCCTGAATGGATGACAAATAAATAAAACTGTATACAAGATTATATACAAATAATTTTCCCAAGTTATAAAAGATTAATTTTGCCTCTGTGCATTTTAATCAAAGTGTCAAAAGGTTTTGTGCCTGGTGCATCTAAATCAATTTTCTTAAACTCTTTTCAAATGAGTCGGTTGAGTGTATTTACCAGTGAAAACTGACGTATTTTCCAAAAAGGTTAAGTGACAGGTACTAAACGAAATTGGCTGGAAGCTCAGGGCGCTAATAAGGAATCTTGCAAGTTCTAGGCGTTTTAAGTCTGTTGAACAAATGATATGTTTTAAAGATCCGCCTGTAGATCCTTTACTTCCGTTGTAATACTGAACATTACTTCATATTCGGAATGTAATAATAAATATCTTTTGCTTCCGCTGTGCATTCATATATATTGTGTTGTTTGACTATTATGTTGCCAACCACGTCACGATACTCCCCCACCGGGCCCACCGGTGACACGTGGAAAGTCGGGGTGTGACAGTCATCGGGTAACAACCTCACGTTCTAGGAATCTGAGTACTTAGTTCCCTTTCATCACAATAAGTAATTGCACATGAACTATGTCTATGTAGTTCTTTCTAGTGGATGATAGCACAATTGTTGAAGCAAACCGAAAACTTAGGATGGTCATTTGTCTCCAAATTGTTTACAAACTCAATTTCATTTCTCAAATTAATTAGTATTCTTAGTTTAAAACCAACCCAAACAATCCAACTCTTTGAATTTACTTTTTATTGCCATTAGTTTAATCTTAGTTAACTTAGATACACTTCTAAATAACACACATTCCACAAACTCCCTGTGTTCGATACCCTATTACCGCTATCTATATAGTTGTTTTTGGGATTAAATTTGCGTGACCACGACAATCACGTCAAATTTTGGCGCCGTTGCCGGGGAGTTGTGCGCAACGTGTGTTATTTTATTTCTTTTTAAGTTTGTTATTTTTCTGGTTTACGCTGGGTGTGTTAGTGTGCAGGTATTGACAGGTGCATGCGTACTAGAAGCTCTCACAAGCTATCACCTTTGGCATTTGATCCGGAAATTGAGCGAACGTTAAGAGGAAACAGAATTTTGCTAAGAGAGAACAGAATCAGTGATTTACCAACAACACCAACTACACCAATCACACCAATTCGATACATGGATCCACCACAACAACCACCCACTACGGGTGAACTCATACCACCATTTATACCATCATCTACTCAACCTTCACCAAATACCACCATGCCCAGTTCTACTATTGAATTTACTTCACCATTTGATATCCCACCACCCAATACTACATTACCTACCAATACTCAAACTGAACCTACCATTACCTTTAGCCCTGCTTCTACAATTCCACCACTTACCCATTTCTTCCCAGCTTCAGGTCAATCATCATCCACCTATACATTACCACAAGGCTCAACTGTTGTTCATGCTACTTCATCATTTGGAGCACCAAACCAGTCAGGTTTTCAGTATTCATCTATTCCGTTTGGGCCATCATCGGGGGGTATAGAAGGAGATGGATATGAAGAAGGATATGAAGATTTCGAGGGTTATGAGGAAGAAGGTTATGCTTATGTGGGTAGTGGAGATCAAGGGGAGTTGACTTATGTACCTGGTCAAACGCAAAGAATGTCAAGTGTTGGTGGGATTCCACAACAACAACTCATACCACAAAACATTAGATCAAGGCCACAAGGGCCACCATTGCAACGCCCTATACCATTGCAACAAGTTCGGCCACAAAACATACAACCTCAATTCCAAAGGCCGATTCAATACCCACCGATGCCCCAGCAACAATTTCAACAACCAATCGCACCACAAGGGCATATACCAAGACCTATGGGTCCTATTCGCCCAAGGGGTCGAGTGGGTGTTCCAAGAAGGCATCTTAGGGAACAAGCACGGGGGATAGAAGCACATTTCAGGCCAATCATTACTCAAAATCCTTCACTGGTGGTTATCCCTCACAATAACCAAGGGAGAACTTTTGAAGTAAGAACAAATTCGTTGCAAAGTCTACCGAAATACAAAGGGCTAGCAACGGAGGAACCGTATTTCCATCTAGAGGCCTATGACTCAATTTGCAACACTTTTGGGAGTCAAGGTTTTTCGGCCGATGATGTCAAGTTGGTCTTATTTCAGTTCTCTTTGGAGGATAAGGCAAAGAAGTGGTTTTACACTTTGCCTTCTGCATCTATTTACACATGGGGAGAAATGCAACAAACTTTCCTCGATGAATTTTATACCGCCCAAAAGACAAACGATGCTAGAAAGGGATTGAGAAGCTTCCAACAACAACATGGTGAAATGTTCCATGAGGCATTTGAACGTTTCAACATGATGATAAAAAATTGCCCTCACCATGGAATTGAATTGTGGGAATTAATGAATGCTTTTCACGAGGGGTTGAGTGCTGAAGATGCTCGTGATCTCATGTCTATTACCGGTGGGACTTTCGGTACAAACTACGAAAATGATGATTGGGAGTTTTTGGAGAACATGGCCACTACATCAAAAAGAAAAGCTCAAGCATCGAGGAGAGCTCGACCGGCCATTGCCCGACCTCAAGTGCATGCGATAGATGACGGTAATGTACAAACTTCTAATCAAATTTATGATGTTTGTGCTTTATGCAATGAAATAGGTCATGCGGCTGAAAATTGCCAAGGGATGGTGGAAGGGCAATATGAAGAGGTGCATGCGGTTCAAGGACAAGGTCAAGGAGGGGGTGGTAGAAATTACAACAACATGAATTCTAACACTTACCACCCCGGGTTGAGGAACCATCCGAATTTTCGTTATGGGAACCCTTCGAATCAATCAAACCCGAATTTCCAAGGAAACCAAGGATTTCAAAGGCAATATCAAACGGGTCAAAGCTCTTTGGGTGGAAATGAGATGATGGAGATGTTGAAGGCGATGCAAAGTGAAATGCAACGAATGAACCAACGTGATGAGGTTCGGATGCAAAAGGACGAGGTTCGTGACAAAAGCATCCAATCGTTGACCACTCAAATGGGTCAACTTGCAAGTGACGTGGCGATGTTAAAGAAAGCAAAAGGCCAGCTACCGAGTGATACGGTGCCAAATCCCAAGAACACAAAAAGCATTAACATCAATGTGGTAAGCACCGTTCCAAATACTAAATTTAATGACACATTGCTAACTTCTTCGTATCAAGTGAATGCAGGTTTGAAAAAAGATGACGAAGTCGAGAATGATAAAGAGTGTGAAGCGCCAATCGTGCCTATCCGTGTGGGAAAATTAAAAATCCCTCACGCATTATTGGACTACGGGGCAAGCATGAGTGTGCTACCAAGTGATTTATACGATATGTACGACTTTGGTCCACTTGAAGGTATAGACACCATGGTGAGCTTGGCGGATGGAAGTTGGAGGCGTCCACGGGGAATGGTTAGGAATGTTAAGATTCAGTTGGGAGAATTTGAATACCCGGTGGATTTTCTAGTTTTGGACTATGCTTCTACCAACATGGCATTACAACAAAGGGTGATTTTAGGTCGACCGTTTCTCTATACGGCAAATGCTCAAATTGATTGTAGAGAAGGAATTATTACCATGACCGAAAGGAACCGTAAGTTGTCATTTGATGTTCAGACTACGATGATTAGTTATGATTTTGTTGTGGCGAAGGATAGCGGGTTTAGTGAAAAAGTGTTACCACGAATGAGAAAAAAGCACCCACCGGACCGTGAAGAAACATATATGGGTGCGAGCAAGAGTGTATTTGATTACCCACCGAGTCAAAACAAGATAGATGCAGTTTGCTCAATGGCACAAGGAAGTGATGGAAGTGGCAGTAACCGATTCTTTGAGCCACCATAAATGGGGGTGGCTCGGTCTGGCTGAAGACTCAAAACTTAGCGCTGCTCGGGAGGCAACCCGGGGTTTTATAGTGATCTTGTTGTTTTTATCTTTCTATGTTTCAGGGCCATGGCGATATTCAAGTGTGGGGAAGATGTGAGGATATTTGTGTAAAGGTGGTGAAAGGAAATTGGATCATTTACAATATCGTTTGTGCCAAACTTTACCAGGTCAATGTACTTTTTCCTTAGACTTGTCATGTTCTTTAGCTTTGAAATATTGTTAGTTTATTAGTTTGCTTATGTTAAAAAAAATATGAAAAAAATATAAAATGAAAAAAAAAAATACCAAAAAGAAAATTGGGATTTGAGAGTATAAGCAATTGTTGATGTTCTTGGTTAAAGCGATCTCTTCCCTCAAAGCCATACATTGGGACAATGTATCCCAAGTGTGGGGATGGGGGAAATTTTTGAGAGTTTTAAAAATTTTGTAAACCCAAGCGAAAATTGTTAAAATTTGAAAACTTGATATTATGCCATTTGACACACCGACACCCATTCCTAGTCTTTTCTTGGTGAGGATTTGAGCCACACATGATTATTATAGAGATTTCATTGTTTGAGTGGCGGTGTGTGTTGTGTGTTAATAGAACTTGTGTGTGAATACTTGTTAAATCCTAGAATTAGCATGCTTTTGAAAATGATAGGGGGACTTTTAGGTAGCCTCGTCTAGATGTGTGAAAGTGCGGGATTGGTGGGTTGGACCTCATACTTTACATATATGAGCTTGGTATTGTGAGGGGTGGGGGTTTGGTCTTTAGAAAGCCATGTTTGAGCCTTATACCATTCGATTGTGACCCAAACCTACTCCCTATTAAATTTTACCCTTTTGAGATGACCCGGTTTAGGAATTTAGTTTGTGATGGTTGATGTTTTTGTATATATTGTTGAAGTTCGATATGAGACAAAAAGAAAAAAAAAGAAAAGAAAAAGAAAAAAAATATGAGAAAGATATGAGAAAAAAAAAGTATTTAGTTGCGATTGTAGTTGAGAATGTTGAAGAAATTGTGTATATATTTGGTGTTTGCTTCGTAGTAGTAGAAATAAAAACCGGGTCAAATCAATTAGCTCTTTCATATGTATTCCACCATTTTCCTACCTTTGCACCTAGCCCTGTTACAACCCGCAAGTCCCTTTGATTCTAAAGCATGCTAGATATTTGTTAGGAGGAAACTTGATTTATATACAAGCTTATTGTCACGCACACACACACGCATTGAGTGGTTTAGCATTATGCTAATAATTCTTGTTACCGAGAGATTATTGTAAGGGGTGTGTCTTGTGGTATGATTGAAAGTTAGTAAAAGGACGACATATTTAGCTTGGTTTGCATAATTGATCGCTAGTGGTTTTGAATAATTTTTGAATGGGTTGCTTGGGACAAGCAACGGGTAAGTGTGGGGATGTGACGGGTGGTCCGTAGGACAACCCTTAAGGCCTTTAAATAGACTAAAATACCATACTTTATCCGGTTATTTGCTTGAACTAGGTAATCACAAGATGTTGATGATGCAGGTGTTAAAGTGTTCAAGATGATGGTTTTAGGAAGCATGGATGGATGTTTAAAGTCGGCCAAGCAGGAGTTGAAGAAATGGTGGAGCAAAAGAAGGAAACAAAGAAAAATGCCATTCAGGGCCGTAAGCTACGCCTCCCAGCCGTAGGTTACGGCCCCTATGTTGGTTTGGAAGCATTGCCGTAAAACAGGAGCAAAGGGCCGTAAAGAATTGATGATAGCCGTAAGGTACGGCACCCAGCCGTAGCTTACGGCTCTGGGTAGCCGTAAGGTACGGCACCCAGCCGTACCTTACGCCTCCGTCTGATCCAAAATATGTAACTTCCTCATTAAATGCCATTTTCAAGTGGTTTTATGGTGGCTTTTCACTTGTTTTCGGTTATCAATCATTTGGGACGAAATTGAGAGGAATCTTGGAGACTTTTTGGCAACAACAACACTTCTAAATCATTAGTTTTATTTGTGTTTGATCTTGATGAACATGGAAACCTTTGTTAAGATGTTGTTTGAAGCCATGAGTGGCTAGTTTTCTTATGGTCATCCTAGGTTGGAGGTTTGTATGAGACAATTGTGTTTTGGATTCCATATTTCTAGAATGGTAAACTTTATCTATGTTTTGTTTATCATGGTGTGTGATTACTTATTTGTAAATTGTTGATTCTTATGATATTCTAGTTTGAAACCATACGTTCTTGGTGCCGTTGGCAATCGAGATATCATGGGTAGAATTAGGATTGGGTAAGGGTTGATTGGTCATCGGGTAACAACCTCACGTTCTAGGAATCTGAGTACTTAGTTCCCTTTCATCACAATAAGTAATTGCACATGAACTATGTCTATGTAGTTCTTTCTAGTGGATGATAGCACAATTGTTGAGGCAAACCGAAAACTTAGGATGGTCATTTGTCTCCAAATTGTTTACAAACTCAATTTCATTTCTCAAATTAATTAGTATTCTTAGTTTAAAACCAACCCAAACAATCCAACTCTTTGAATTTACTTTTTATTGCCATTAGTTTAATCTTAGTTAACTTAGATACACTTCTAAATAACACACATTCCACAAACTCCCTGTGTTCGATACCCTATTACCGCTATCTATATAGTTGTTTTTGGGATTAAATTTGCGTGACCACGACAATCACGTCAATTAGACACCAAAAAAAAACACTCAACAAAAGGCTACAATTTAAGAAATGTGTTTAGTGACGGCATCAGATTCCTAATTGATGGAGAAAGGTCTGGTGGTAAGAAAAGCTGCTTCTAGGAGGTTGTCAAGTGTTTTCGCTCGACGATTCCATTCTTGGGTGGTTGGTTTGGCCCTTGTTCCTGTAACTCGAATCCTAGCCCGATATATCACATTTTAATTTTACACCATTGTGAACCTTACGCCTTTTTTACTCTCTGATCGAGGTTCTCGGCATTGAAAAATCTTCGTAAACTAAATCACACGTGTATATGTTGACATTTAAGAGATATACATTCAAGAAAATCAAGGGCAATGGTGATATATATGCGGATTAGACACCAAAAAAAACACTCAACAAATGGCTACAATTTAAGGAATGTGTTTAGTGACGGCATCAGATTCCTAATTGATGGAGAAAGGTATGGTGGCAAGAAAAGCTGCTTCGAGGAAGTTGTCAAGTGTTTCCGCTCGACGATTCCATTCTTGGGTGGTTGGTTTGGCCCTTGTTCCTAAAACTCGAATCCTAGCCCGGTATATCCCATTTTAATTTTACACCATTGTGAACCTTAAGCCTTTTGACTCTCTGATCGAGGTTCTCGGCATTGAAAAATCTTCGTAAACTAAATCACACGTGTATATGTTGACATTTAAGAGATATACATTCAAGAAAATCAAGGGCAATGGTGATATATATGCGGATTAGACACCAAAAAAAACACTCAACAAATGGCTACAATTTAAGGAATGTGTTTAGTGACGGCATCAGATTCCTAATTGATGCAGAAAGGTCTGGCGGCAAGAAAAGCTGCTTCTAGGAGGTTGTCAAGTGTTTTCGCTCGACGATTCCATTCTTGGGTGGTTGGTTTGGCCTTTGTTCCTATAACTCGAATCCTAGCCCGGTATATCCCATTTTAATTTTGCACCATTGTGAACCTTACGCCTTTTTTACTCTCTGATCGAGGTTCTCGGCATTGAAAAATCTTCGTAAACTAAATCACACGTGTATATGTTGATATTTAAGAGATATACAGTCAAGAAAATCAAGGGCAATGGTGATATATATGCGGATTAGACACCAAAAAAAACATTCAACAAATGGCTACAATTTAAGGAATGTGTTTAGTGACGGCATCAGATTCCTAATTGATGGAGAAAGGTCTGGTGGTAAGAAAAGCTGCTTCTAGGAGGTTGTCAAGTGTTTTCGCTCGACGATTCCATTCTTGGGTGGTTGGTTTGGCCCTTGTTCCTGTAACTCGAATCCTAGCCCGGTATATCACTTTTTAATTTTACACCATTGTGAACCTTATGCCTTTTTTACTCTCTGATCGAAGTTCTCGGCATTGAAAAATCTTCCTAAACTAAATCACACGTGTATATGTTGACATTTAAGAGATATAAAGTCGAGAAAATCAAGGGCAATGGTGATATATATGCGGATTAGACACCAAAAAAAAACACTCAACAAATGGCTACAATTTAAGGAATGGGTTTAGTGACGGCATCAGATTCCTAATTGATGGAGAAAGGTCTGGTGGTAAGAAAAGTTGCTTCTAGGAGGTTGTCAAGTGTTTTCGCTTGACGATTCCATTCTTGGGTGGTTGGTTTGGCCCTTGTTCCTGTAACACGAATCCTAGCCCGGTATATCCCATTTTAATTTTAGACCATTGTGAACCTTACGCCTTTTTTACTCTCTGATCGAGGTTCTCGGCATTAAAAAATCTTCGTAAACTAATTCACACGTGTATATGTTGACATTTAAGAGATATACAGTCAAGAAAATCAAGGGCAATGGTGATATATATGCGGATTAGACACAAAAAAAACACTCCACAAATGGCTACAATTTAAGGAATGTGTTTAATGGCGGCATCAGATTCCTAATTGATGGAGAAAGGTCTGGTGGCAAGAAAAGCTGCTTCTAGGAGGTTGTCAAGTGTTTTCGCTCGACGATTCCATTCTTGGGTGGTTGGTTTGGCCCTTGTTCCTGTAACTCGAATCCTAGCCCGGTATATCACATTTTAATTTTACACCATTGTGAACCTTACGCATTTTTTACTCTCTGATCGATGTTCTCGGCATTGAAAAATCTTCGTAAACTAAATCACACGTGTATATGTTGACATTTAAGAGATATATAGTCAAGAAAATCAAGGAAAATGGTGATATATATGCGGATTAGACACGAAAAAAAACACTCAACAAATGGCTACAATTTAAGGAATGGGTTTAGTGATGGCATCAGATTCCTAATTGATGGAGAAAGGTATGGTGGCAAGAAAAGCTGCTTCTAGGAGGTTGTCAAGTGTTTCCGCTCGACGATTCCATTCTTGGGTGGTTGGTTTGGCCCTTGTTCCTATAACTCGAATCCTAGCTCGGTATATCACATTTTAATTTTACACCATTGTGAACCTTACGCCTTTTTACTCTCTGATCGATGTTCTCGGCATTGAAAAATCTTCGTAAACTAAATCACACGTATATATGTTGACATTTAAGAGATATATAGTCAAGAAAATCAAGGAAAATGGTGATATATATATGCGGATTAGACACCAAAAAAAAACACTCAACAAATGGCTACAATTTAAGGAATGTGTTTAGTGATGGCATCAGATTCCTAATTGATGGAGAAAGGTCTGGTGGCAAGAAAAGCTGCTTTTAGGAGGTTGTCAAGTGTTTTCGCTCGATGATTCCGTTCTTGGTGGTTGGCTTGGCCCTTGTTCCTGTAACTCGAATCCTAGCCCGGTATATCACATTTTAATCTTACACCATTGTGAACCTTACGCCTTTTTTACTCTCTGATCGAGGTTCTCGACATTAAAAAATCTTCGTAAACTAAATCACACGTGTATATGTTGACATTTAAAAGATATGCAGTCAAGAAAATCAAGGGCAATGGTGATATATATGCGGATTAGACACAAAAAAAACACTCAACAAATGGCTACAATTTAAGGAATGTGTTTAGTGACGGCATCAGATTCCTAATTGATGGAGAAAAGTCTGGTGGCAAGAAAAGCTGTTTCTAGGAGGTTGTCAAGTGTTTTCGCTCGAGGATTCCATTCTTGGGTGGTTGGATTGGCCCTTTTTCCTGTAACTCGAATCCTAGCCCGGTATATCCCATTTTAATCTTACACCATTGTAAACCTTACGCCTTTTTACTCTCTGATCGAAGTTCTCGGCATTGAAAAATCTTCGTAAACTAAAGCACACGTGTATATGTTGACATTTAAGAGATATACAGTCAAGAAAATCAAGGGCAATGGTGATATATATGTGGATTAGACACCAAAAAAAACACTCAACAAAAGGCTACAATTTAAGAAATGTGTTTAGTGACGGCATCAGATTCCTAATTGATGGAGAAAGGTCTGGTGGTAAGAAAAGCTGCATCTAGGAGGTTGTCAAGTGTTTTCGCTCGACGATTCCATTCTTGGGTGGTTGGTTTGGCCCTTGTTCCTGTAACTCGAATCCTAGCCCGGTATATCACTTTTTAATTTTACACCATTGTGAACCTTATGCCTTTTTTACTCTCTGATCGAAGTTCTCGGCATTGAAAAATCTTCCTAAACTAAATCACACATGTATATGTTGACATTTAAGAGATATAAAGTCGAGAAAATCAAGGGCAATGGTGATATATATGCGGATTAGACACCAAAAAAAAACACTCAACAAATGGCTACAATTTAAGGAATGGGTTTAGTGACGGCATCAGATTCCTAATTGATGGAGAAAGGTCTGGTGGTAAGAAAAGTTGCTTCTAGGAGGTTGTCAAGTGTTTTCGCTTGACGATTCCATTCTTGGGTGGTTGGTTTGGCCCTTGTTCCTGTAACTCGAATCCTAGCCCGGTATATCCCATTTTAATTTTAGACCATTGTGAACCTTACGCCTTTTTTACTCTCTGATCGAGGTTCTCGGCATTAAAAAATCTTCGTAAACTAATTCACACGTGTATATGTTGACATTTAAGAGATATACAGTCAAGAAAATCAAGGGCAATGGTGATATATATGCGGATTAGACACAAAAAAAAACACTCCACAAATGGCTACAATTTAAGAAATGTGTTTAATGGCGGCATCAGATTCCTAATTGATGGAGAAAGGTCTGGTGGCAAGAAAAGCTGCTTCTAGGAGGTTGTCAAGTGTTTTCGCTCGACGATTCCATTCTTGGGTGGTTGGTTTGGCCCTTGTTCCTGTAACTCGAATCCTAGCCCGGTATATCCCATTTTAATTTTACACCATTGTGAACCTTACGCCTTTTTTACTCTCTGATAGAGGTTCTCGGCATTGAAAAATCTTCGTAAACTAAATCACATGTGTATATCTTGATATTTAAGAGATATACAGTCAAGAAAATCAAGGGCAATGGTTTTATATATGCGGATTAGAGACAAAAAAAAACACTCAACAAATGGCTACAATTTAAGGAATGTATTTAGTGACGGCATCAGGTTCCCAATTGATGGAGAAAGGTCTGGTGGCAAGAAAAGCTGCTTCTAGGAGGTTGTCAAGTGTTTTCGCTCGACGATTCCATTCTTGGGTGGTTGGTTTGGCCCTTGTTCCTGTAACTCGAATCCTAGCCCGGTATATCCCATTTTTATTTTATACCATTTTGAACCTTGCGCCTTTTTTACTCTCTGATTGAGGTTCTCGGCATTGAAAAATCTTCGTAAACTAAATCACACGTGTATATGTTGACATTTAAGAGATATGCAATCAAGAAAATCAAGGGCAATGGTTTTATATATGCGGATTAGACACCAAAAAAAACACTCAACAAATGGCTACAATTTAAGGAATGTGTTTATTGACGGCATGAGATTCCTAATTGATGGAGAAAGGTTTGTGGGCAAGAAAAGCTGCTTCTAGGAGGTTTTCAAGTGTTTTCGCTCGACGATTCCATTCTTGGGTGGTTGGTTTGGCCCTTGTTCCTGTAACTCGAATCCTAGCCCGGTATATCCCATTTTAATTTTACACCATTGTGAACCTTACGCCTTTTTTACTCTCTGATCGAGGTTCTCGGCATTGAAAAATCTTCTTAAACTAAATCACACGGGTATATGTTGACATTTAAGAGATATACAGTCAAGAAAATCATGGGCAATGGTGATATATATGCGGATTAGACACCAAAAAAAACACTCAACAAATGGCTACAATTTAAGGATTGTGTTTATTGACGGCATGAGATTCCTAATTGATGGAGAAAGGTCTGTTGGCAAGAAAAGCTGCTTCTAGGAGGTTTTCAAGTGTTTTCGCTCGACGATTCCATTCTTGGGTGGTTGGTTTGGCCCTTGTTCCTGTAACTCGAATCCTAGCCCGGTATATCCCATTTTAATTTTACACCATTGTGAACCTTACGCCTTTTTTACTCTCTGATCGAGGTTCTCGGCATTGAAAAATCTTCGTAAAGTAAATCACACGTGTATATGTTGATATTTAAGAGATATACAGTCAAGAAAATCAAGGGCAATGGTGATATATATGCGGATTAGACACCAAAAAAAAAACACTCAACAAATGGCTACAATTTAAGGAATGTGTTTAGTGACGACATCAAATTCCTAATTGATGGAGAAAGGTCTGGTGGCAAGAAAAGCTGCTTCTAGGAGGTTGTCAAGTGTTTTCGCTCGACGATTCCATTCCTGGGTGGTTGGTTTGGCCCTTGTTCCTGTAACTCGAATCCTAGCCCGGTATATCCCATTTTAATTTTACACCATTGTGAACCTTACGCCTTTTTTACTATCTGATAGAGGTTCTTGGCATTGAAAAATCTTCGTAAACTAAATCACACGTGTATATCTTGATATTTAAGAGATATACAGTCAAGAAAATCAAGGGCAATGGTGATATATATGCGGATTAGACACAAAAAAAAACACTCAACAAATGGCTACAATTTAAGGAATGTGTTTAGTGACGGCATCAGATTCCTAATTGATGGAGAAAGGTCTGGGGGCAAGAAAAGTTGCTTCTAGGAGGTTGTCAAGTGTTTTCGCTCGACGATTCCTTTCTTGGGTGGTTGGTTTGGCCCTTGTTCCTGTAACTCGAATCCTAGCCCGGTATATCCCATTTTAATTTTATACCATTTTGAACCTTGCGCCTTTTTTACTCTCTGATCGAGGTTCTCGACATTGAAAAATCTTCGTAAACTAAATCACACGTGTATATGTTGACATTTAAGAGATATGCAGTCAAGAAAATCAAGGGCAATGGTGTTATATATGCGGATTAGACACCAAAACAAACACTCAACAAATGGCTACAATTTAAGGAATGTGTTTATTGACGGCATGAGATTCCTAATTGATGGAGAAAGGTCTGTGGAAAAGAAAAGCTGCTTCTAGGAGGTTTTCAAGTGTTTTCGCTCGACGATTCCATTCTGGGGTGGTTGGTTTGGCCCTTGTTCCTGTAACTCGAATCCTAGCCCGGTATATCCCATTTTAATTTTACATCATTGTGAACCTTACGCCTTTTTTACTCTCTGATCGAGGTTCTCGGCATTGAAAAATCTTCGTAAACTAAATTACACGTGTATATGTTGACATTTAAGAGATATACATTCAAGAAAATCAAGGGCAATGGTGATATATATGCGGATTAGACACCAAAAAAAAGACTCAACAAATGGCTACAATTTAAGGAATGTGTTTAGTGACGGCATCAGATTCCCAATTGATGGAGAAAGGTCTGGTGGAAAGAAAAGCTGCTTCTAGGAGGTTGTCAAGTGTTTTCGCTCGACGATTCCATTCTTGGGTGGTTGGTTTGGCCCTTGTTCCTGTAACTCGAATCCTAGCCCGGTATATCCCATTTTAATTTTATACCATTTTGAACCTTGCGCCTTTTTTACTCTCTGATCGAGGTTCTCGGCATTGAAAAATCTTCGTAAACTAAATCACACGTGTATATGTTGACATTTAAGAGATATGCAGTCAAGAAAATCAAGGGCAATGGTATTATATATGCGGATTAGACACCAAAAAAAACACTCAACAAATGGCTACAATTTAAGGAATGTGTTTATTGACGGCATGAGATTCCTAATTGATGGAGAAAGGTTTGTGGGCAAGAAAAGCTGCTTCTAGGAGGTTTTCAAGTGTTTTCGCTCGACGATTCCATTCTTGGGTGGTTGGTTTGTCCCTTGTTCCTGTAACTCGAATCCTAGCCCGGTATATCCCATTTTAATTTTACACCATTGTGAACCTTACGCCTTTTTTACTCTCTGATCGAGGTTCTCGGCATTGAAAAATCTTCATAAACTAAATCACACGGGTATATGTTGACATTTAAGAGATATACAGTCAAGAAAATCATGGGCAATGGTGATATATATGCGGATTAGACACCAAAAAAAACACTCAACAAATGGCTACAATTTAAGGATTGTGTTTATTGACGGCATGAGATTCCTAATTGATGGAGAAAGGTCTGTGGGCAAGAAAAGCTGCTTCTAGGAGGTTTTCAAGTGTTTTCGCTCGACGATTCCATTCTTGGGTGGTTGGTGTGGCCCTTGTTCCTGTAACTCGAATCCTAGCCCGGTATATCCCATTTTAATTTTACACCATTGTGAACCTTACGCCTTTTTTACTCTCTGATCGAGGTTCTCGGCATTGAAAAATCTTCGTAAACTAAATCACACGTGTATATGTTGATATTTAAGAGATATACAGTCAAGAAAATCAAGGGCAATGGTGATATATATGCGGATTAGACACCAAAAAAAACACTCAACAAATGGCTACAATTTAAGGAATGTGTTTAGTGACGACATCAAATTCCTAATTGATGGAGAAAGGTCTGGTGGCAAGAAAAGCTGCTTCTAGGAGGTTGTCAAGTGTTTTCGCTCGACGATTCCATTCCTGGGTGGTTGGGTTGGCCCTTGTTCCTGTAACTCGAATCCTAGCCCGGTATATCCCATTTTAATTTTACACCATTGTGAACCTTACGCCTTTTTTACTATCTGATAGAGGTTCTCGGCATTGAAAAATCTTCGTAAACTAAATCACACGTGTATATGTTGATATTTCAGAGATATAAAGTCAAGAAAATCAAGGGCAATTGTGATATATATGCGGATTAGACACAAAAAAAAAACACTCAACAAATGGCTACAATTTAAGGAATGTGTTTAGTGACGGCATCAGATTCCTAATTGAAGGAGAAAGGTCTGGGGGCAAGAAAAGCTGCTTCTAGGAGGTTGTCAAGTCTTTTCGCTCGACGATTCCATTCTTGGGTGGTTGGTTTGGCCCTTGTTCCTGTAACTCGAATCCTAGCCCGGTATATCGCATTTTAATTTTACACCATTGTGAACCTTACGCCATTTTTACTCTCTGATCGAGGTTCTCGGCATTGAAAAATCTTCATAAACTAAATCACACGGGTATATGTTGACATTTAAGAGATATACAGTCAAGAAAATCAAGGGCAATGGTGATATATATGCGGATTAGACACCAAAAAAAACACTCAACAAATGGCTACAATTTAAGGAATGTGTTTATTGACGGCATGAGATTCCTAATTGATGGAGAAAGGTCTGTGGGCAAGAAAAGCTGCTTCTAGGAGGTTTTCAAGTGTTTTCGCTCAACGATTCCATTCTTGGGTGGTTGGTTTGGCCCTTGTTCCTGTAACTCGAATCCTAGCCCGGTATATCCCATTTTAATTTTACACCATTGTGAACCTTACGCCTTTTTTACTCTCTGATCGAGGTTCTCGGCATTGAAAAATCTTCGTAAACTAAATCACACGTGTATATGTTGATATTTCAGAGATATAAAGTCAAGAAAATCAAGGGCAATTGTGATATATATGCGGATTAGTCACCCAAAAAAAACACTCAACAAATGGCTACAATTTAAGGAATGTGTTTAGTAACGAAATCAAATTCCTAATTGATGGAGAAAGGTCTGGTGGCAAGAAAAGCTGCTTCTAGGAGGTTGTCAAGTGTTTTCGCTCGACGATTCCATTCCTGGGTGGTTGGTTTGGCCCTTGTTCCTGTAACTCGAATCCTATCCCGGTATATCCCATTTTAATTTTACACCATTGTGAACCTTACACCATTGTAAAATTAAAGTGGGATATACCGGGCTAGGATTCGAGTTATAGGAACAAGGGCCAAACCAACAACCCAAAAATGGAATCGTCGAGCGAAAACACTTGACAACCTCCTAGAAGTAGCTTTTCTTGCCACCAGACCTTTCTCCATCAATTAGGAATCTGATGCCATCACTAAACACATTTCTTAAATTGTAGCCATTTGTTGAGTGTTTTTTTTTGGAGTCCAATCCGCATATATATCACCATTGCCCTTGATTTTCTTGACTGTATATCTCTTAAATGTCAACATATACACGTGTGATTTAGTTTACGAAGATTTTTCAATGCCGAGAATCTCGATCAGAGAGTAAAAAAGGCGTAAGGTTCACAATGGTGTAAAATTAAAATGGGATATACCAGGCTAGGATTCGAGTTACAGGAAAAAGGGCCAAACCAACCACCCAAGAATGGAATCGTTGAGCGAAAACACTTGACAACCTCCTCGAAGCAGCTTTTCTTGCCACCAGACCTTTTTCCATCAATTAGGAATCTGATGCCGTCACTAAACACATTCCTTAAATTGTAGCCATTTGTTGAGTGTTTTTTTTTGTGTCTTATCCGCATATATATCACCATTGCCCCGGATTTTCTTGACTGTATATCTCTTAAATGTCAACATATACACGTGTGATTTAGTTTACGAAGATTTTTCAATGCCGAGAACCTCGATCAGAGAGTAAAAAAGGCGTAAGTTTCACAATGGTGTAAAATTAAAATGGGATATAACGGGCTAGGATTCGAGTTACAGGAACAAGGGCCAAACCAACCACCCAAGAATGGAATCGTCGAGCGAAAACACTTGACAACCTCCTAGAAGCAGCTTTTCTTGCCACCAGACCTTTCTCAATCAATTAGGAATCTGATGCCGGCACTAAACACATTTCTTAAATTGTAGCCATTTGTTGAGTGATTTTTTTTGGTGTCTAATCCGCATATACAACAACATTGCCCTTGATTTTCTTGACTGTATATCTCTTAAATAACAACATATACACGTGTGATTTAGTTTACGAAGATTTTTCAATGCCGAGAACCTCGATCAGAGAGTAAAAAAGGCGTAAGGTTCACAATGGTGTAAAATTAAAATGGGATATGCGGGCTAGGATTCGAGTTACAGGAACAAGGACCAAACCAACAACCCAAGAATGGAATCGTCGAGCAAAAACACTTGACAACCTCCTAGAAGCAGCTTTTCTTGCCACCAGACCTTTCTCCATCAATTAGGAATCTGATGCCGTCACTAAACATATTCCTTAAATTGTAGCCATTTGTTGAGTGTTTTTTTTTGTGTCTAATCTGCATATATATCACCATTGCCATTGATTTTCTTGACTACATATCTCTTAAATATCAACATATACACGTGTGATTTAGTTTACGAAGATTTTTCAATGCCGAGAACCTCGATCAGAGAGTAAAAAAGGCGTAAGGTTCACAATGGTGTAAGATTAAAATGGGATATACCGGGCTAAGATTCGAGTTACAGGAACAAGGGTGAAACCAACCACCCAAGAATGGAATCATCGAGCGAAAACACTTGACAACCTCCTAGAAGCATCTTTTCTTGCCACCACACCTTTCTCCATCAGTTAGGAATCTGATGCCGTCACGAAACACATTCCTTAAGTTGTAGCCATTTGTTGAGTTTTTTTTTTGGTGTCTAATCCGCATATATATCACCGTTGCCCTTGATTTTCTTGACTGTATATCTCTTAAATATCAACATATACACGTGTGATTTAGTTTACGAAGATTTTTCATTGCCGAGAACCTCGATCAGAGAGTAAAAAAGGCGTAAGGTTCACAATGGTGTAAAATTAAAATGGGATATACCGGGCTAGGATTCGAGTTACAGGAACAAGGGCCAAACCAACCACCCAAGAATGGAATCGTCGAGCGAAAACACTTGACAACCTCCTAGAAGCAGCTTTTCTTGCCACCAGACCTTTCTCCATCAAATAGGAATTTGATTTCGTCACTAAACACATTCCTTAAATTGTAGCCATTTGTTGAGTGTTTTTTTTTTGGTGTCTAATCCGCATATATATCACCATTGCCCTTGATTTTCTTGACTGTATATCTATTAAATATCAACATATACACGTGTGATTTAGTTTACGAAGATTTTTCGATGCCGAGAACCTCGATCAGAGAGTAAAAAAGGCGTAAGGTTCACAATGGTGTAAGATTAAAATGGGATATACCGGGCTAGGAATGGAGTTACAGGAACAAGGGCCAAACCAACCACCCAAGAATGGAATCGTCGAGCGAAAACACTTGACAACCTCCTAGAAGCGGCTTTTCTTGCCACCAGACCTTTCTCCATCAATTAGGAATTTGATTTCGTCACTAAACACATTCCTTAAATTGTATCCATTTGTTGATTGTTTTTTTTGGTGTCTAATCCGCATATATATCACCATTGCCCTTGATTTTCTTGACTGTATATCTCTTAAATATCAACATATACACGTGTGATTTAGTTTACGAAGATTTTTCGATGCCCAGAACCTCGATCAGAGAGTAAAAAAGGCGTAAGGTTCACAATGGTGTAAGATTAAAATGGGATATACCGGGCTAGGATTCGAGTTACAGGAATAAGGACCAAACCAACCACCCAAGAATGGAATCGTCGAGCGAAAACACTTGACAACCTCCTAGAAGCAGCTTTTCTTGCCACCAGACCTTTTGTCACACCCCCAAAATACCACGTGCGAAAACCCCCGCGAGGCGTGTGATATACCAGGATCCAAGCCACCAATCACATTGAACTCATCATCATAATTAAATAAAACTTTCATTTATTAACATAAAGCAATACAAACGTTACATATCATTCATTGTATACAGCGGAAGCATAAATCATTTGTTAAGTGTTTAGTAAACCAAGAGTACATAAACCATTAAGCTTGTATTGGGATTCTATGTATCTCGACCCATGACCACTCCAGCCTTACAGACAACAAGTTCCAAATAATACAAGCATATAGACCTGCAAGGCATGTAACAACGAGTCAACAACAAAGTTGAGCGAGTTCACAGTTGGTGTTCATTTTAAAGTTGTTCAAAACCATGAGTTCGTTTGTAAACCATAAGTTAATCCGTTTCCTTGTTCCCAAACCATGTCCATAACCAGTGGGGGCTTCCCCATGTGAACCACTAGACCCGTTTACCATATCGACCACTGACTAAAGTAAGTTGGTGCCCTAGCGTCAATGTCTATCATCATTGACGTGCCCAGATCCATTAGTTCACGCCCGTCCTCTGCGGCACGGTGTGAGGCTTGTCAAACCTAAATAGCGCTATCTAACTAATGACCCGCTCGCCATTGGCCCGGCGATTAAGTCGATATAAAAGGAGGGACTTCATGATAGAGATTTTGGTCTAGTATCCGTGTTGTCACCCTTCAATAAAGAGGGTGTGTACGAAATCCCCAAACCAGGAGATTACGTAGGTTCCAATCAATCCCTTATCGCATGTTGTCACCCTTCAATAAAGAGGGTGTGTACGTGTTCCAAACCAGGAGATCACGCAGTTTCAGTTTAAATCATTTACCCATTCCCAGCCCTTGGGAATCCCATGCCTTGTGGAAAGTGTGAACTCACCTTGGTTTGCTCGGTTTGATAGTATACTTCTAATGTTCGTTAACTGTTATGTCCGTTACACGCAACCTAAGGTATGGTAAGTGTAAGTACACGTATGTAGGGTCATGCAACACTCTAATGTCCAAACAACTCGTGTTTATTTAAATCAGAATGCAAACTATCATATAGTAACACATAGAATTCACAATGGGTTTCTCTTATTCTATAATTCGAGGTAATAGGCCCACATTGTTACATATATTGTAAATGTATAATCACTTCTCTTAATCAGTTAATCCTATCATTCATACACATACTAAACAAATTATGACTAGCATACATGTATTTATTTCAATCCACATCATGTAAACTAAATTGATTTATGACATCACTTCCTTAAAAGGAACATAATCACTTCAAGTTGTTTTACTGATCATTACAATTCACATATATTTTATATATATATTTTTTAACATCGATGCCTCCTACCACATGCACATGCATGAACCTTTATTAATATCCTAACCTTTCCTAAACTCTCACATAGTAAACGTAGGTGTTGACCACTGATTTTATACATTATGATCTATACACAATCATTAGATTCTAACAATTTAATAAGCACCATGTGCGGCCCACTCAAAGTTATTATCGGCCCACTTCAAATGATCAGCCAACAACGACATCAGCCTCAATTTCAAAGGCACCTTATTTAACTTATGGGACTTTATTCCAATATCAAATTCAGACTAACACATATAATACATTAACCAACAATGCTTGATTCTAGGTAAGTAACCCGATAGATTTCTACAAACAATCCATTAGTTTATTGATTAATATTAACCTATCACTAACAAATCTGATTGAAATCATAATCACAACATTCATTATGCCATCATATATTCAAGCAATAACAAGTTACCATTTAGCGATTAGGTTGACATTCAGATCAAGTATCAACCATATTATTGAGTAACAATCATGATTTCACAGTATTTGTGGTTCGCTAATACCCCTAATCGTTACCGAATCGTTAGCGTATGATAAAAATCAAATCAAATCAACACAATCTAAGAGGTAACGAAACAGTGATTGGAAATCCCTTTATTAATTGCCCATAAGTGTCGTTTACAACATGTTAATAGATCAATCATGCTCAATTCAATTTGCAAAAAATATTCTAACTCATGCTTTTACCCTACACATGCACATAAGGTATGATGAATACTTGTTAGATGAATTAGGAGAAATGTGATGATGATATGTTTGATGTTTATTTGGGAATGATACATGATGATTAGTAGTAGGTTTTGATGGGTTATGTATGAGTTTAGAAGATTTATGCATGAATTAGTTGTACGTTATGCTTAAAAGGTAGTATGCACATCAAGTGTATGATGAAATGTATATAGTGTCGTCTGTATAGTCGATTATGATGTTATGAGTATATGATGATAAGTCGATAGTTATATATGGTTAATAGTTGACTCTTGAAAGTCAACTAAGTATAAGAAACATGATTTGACTCGTTGTTGTAAAAGCAGGATTATATAATCAGAAACAATCAAAGATAATAGCATACTAGCCGATTGCTAGGCTAAGAAAGAGTTGACCCTTCGATGGAGAGGGCTTCGATTGATCAGAAGGGCTACCAACGTTCACGTGTGGGAGGGAGTTTAGCGTTTGTGATTATGAGAATGGTAACTTAAGAAAACCACGTACAATCTACTTATGTGCGTGCGTGTATATACCAATTCCATACTAACCGGCCCAATTCTAAACTACCCGGCCCACTTCCAAACTTTGTTTGGACTTTACATAGCCCATACATGATTGTGGTATAACTATGCGTGTGTGTGTGCTCGGGTTGGGCTCCGGGTATGTGGGCCGAGATGGTTTAAAGATATGTGTGACCCAAGCTAACTACTTGTTAGGATCTGAGGCTCTCATGATTGTGCTTGTTTGTGTAAATTGAACAGTCAATGAATATGAAAACATGTTAAGTGCAGCGGAAATGAACAACAAATTTTATAAACACAATCAAAGAGGAAAATAGTTTGATAAACACATGATTTGCATTAATCGAAAGATTACAAAGTCAATCTAAAGATTACAAAGCATGCTTACAAGCTAAGCTCCCCCTCAGCCTGATACCCCAAGGATGGTTGCACACAAGATGAAAGGATTGGACTAGAGGAGAAGAACTCGCTCAGTCAATCAAATGTAACAGTACAGGGTACTGTTACATTTATAGGCAAACCAAACCACTGAGGTATCTCAGCTGACGTCACCATGAAAGCGACGTCTAACAGCCTAACAACCTGTATCTACTGTACTTACACAAACACTGCTAACCTAACCACTGACTATACATAAAACAAACAATTCACTAAACAGCTGCTCTTCCTTTATGTCAGTGCTTTACTCAAGGTTGATCAGTCCTTGACTGGGCAGTGCTTTATCATCGGTAGATAGGACCAGCAGTGTTGGATATTTCAGGGTTTTGATCAGCAGTTGAAGGACCAGCAGTAGTTGTATCTGATCAGCGGATAAAGACCATCAGTTGTTATAAATCACTTTCAAGGGGAGAGCAAAGTGTAAACTGCTGTTTATTGTGAATCCTCTGTTGTGACCTGGTTTTGGCTTTACATTATCTGTTCCTCTGGTAGGGTTCAATCCCAACAATCTCCCCCTGGAACAGATAATGCCAAAACCTGTCATTATTCTGGATCTTTATTACTCATCAGTAGTTCCCTTGCTTGAATTTTAAATTCTTCTTCAAATGCTTTGGAACTTGTATCATCTTCATCCCGGCACAGTGTAAGTTCAAGGAGATCCTACAAATCTTGAACACTAAGGCCTAGTGCTTCTTTCCTTGATATGTACTTCACATTTCCATTGGATCTGACAATAGTCAATACATGGGTCTTTTGGTCAGACATCCACTTTAGTACTTTCGAACCCAATGGATTTCTTGGGAGAGATTTATTTGCTGATGAGTTGAGGGATGTTGGCCTTGAAAACACCTGCAGACTTTCAGACATTCTTTTGAAAGCTTCTTCAATGACTTTGTCTGCTGCAGCTATATCTTCGGCAGTTTCTTGTTCAATAAGTTCTTGTCTTTCAACTTCTGTCTTGTTTTTTGCAGTGTTTGGAGACGCAGGTTTGTTTAATACCTTCTTAAAAAGGTTTTGAAGCTTTGATGAGCTGTCTTCATTCAGACCCATTTTTAAGATGGCTCCCTTGAGATACTCTGCTTCTTTTTCTATTACCTCTTCTTCAGTCAGCTGTTTGCCTTCAACTTGGTTTGACACAAGAGTAGAACTGTCTGCTGATTTTAACATTGTCATGAGGTTTTCAATTTTCTGTTCAAGCTTCATCATATGTTCTCGCTTCTTTGAAGTGCTTGAAACAGTTATCTTTCTTTTCTTTAGCCTTTCATAGGCTTCATCGGTCTGCTGTTATGACCATTTTGATATGGCTTCAGCAGTATCCATTTTCGCATCCACCAGCTCCTTTTTCTTTCTCTTATATTCAGCGGTTAAGTCAGCAATGAGCTTTTCATATTTTCTCCAGTTAGGAGCATTCCTCTTCTTCGTAGGATCATTCTTAATCTTCTCAATCCTTTCTGCCTCACGCTTAAGAGCTACTAATGGCCATTCTTTGAACTGTTGTTCTTCAGCAGGATAGAATTTCTCTTTCATGATGTAGGCTAGATATTGTTTTCTTAACTCTTTCTTTTGATCAGCCTTTTCTTTGTTTAGGTCTTGTGCAAACTCTTCTATCTGCTTTACTTTTGTGAAGTAGAACTCCAATCTTTTAGCAATGCCATCTTCGCTTAAACGGTCACGTTCACTTTCAAATTTAGCTCTTAGTTTAGCTTGCCTTGCCTTGATTTTAAGGTAGTCATCCATATCATCTGGTGGCATGTAGCCTATGAGTGAGGAGAATCTTCTTTTTGAAGGATCTTCTTCTGTATAGAATTGCCTCATCTCATTTTTGATAGCTTCAAGTTCCAGTGGATGTTGTGCAGCATTAGGATCATGTATACCCTCATCGGCAAGGATTGGCTTTCTTTTTCTGTTGAAGAGCTTTGGTTGTGATGTAGAAAGGGTGAGAGCAGTGGTGGATGACTGACTAACAGCTGTTGAAACAACTGGTGTCTCAACATCTGTTGTCATTACAACTGCTGATATGTCAGCAGTTGTCTTCTGCTTTTGAGCAGGGGATGGAAGTGGTGAGGTAGTTTTTGATGGTGGTGATGGTGGTGGTGAATCATCATCTGATATGAGATTCCTTCTCCTTTTTAATGAAGAAGGAGCAGATGATGTTTTGGGTGGATCAGTGGTGGTAGATTGGATAGCAGTGGTTTGTGACAGTGATTGACTGACAGTGATTGAAACAACTGGTGTTTCAATCACTGTTGTCATTACAGCAGATGTTGTAACATCTGTTGTCTTCTGCTTTATGGCAGGAGGCAGTGATGATGGTGTGATTGTAGATGATGGTGGTAGAGCAGTAGTTGTGGTGGTGTGTGTTGAAAGTGTGTGTGTTGATGACATGGCAGCTGTTTGGCTACTGATAGCAGTTTTTGAAACTACTGGTGTATCAGCTGTTTGACTAACAGGTTTTGAGACCTGCTTTTCTTTTTCTTTTTCTTTTTCAGGCTCAATATGAAGGCCATGTTCTATTCCCTTCTTCTTCATTTGCTTCATTATCTCCCCCTTTTTGGCATTATCTGCAAGGGGGTCATCAAAGAATAGTAAAGTTGAAGGAGCCTTGCCAGTGGTAGTTTGGATACTGGCCTTAATAGCCTTGATATCTGCTTGAGCGTCCTTGAACCTTGATTCCACCATGTTGGTCAGCATTTGTACTTGAATAGCATGCTTTTGATCAGCCATTTGTTGCTGTTTTTCAAGCATGGGTTGGAAAATATTCCAAAGCTCATTTGCAGCAGGTGCTTGTTGTGGAGCAGGTGCTTGAGCAGGAACAGCATTGGATTGTGCTTTCTGAGCTTTTAAAATCTCTTGCACCATCTCCTTTATTTCAGAAACTGATTCTTCAAGTTTTTCCACTCTGCCCGTCAATTCCTGATATCTTGAATCATCCCCCATTTTACTGGGATTATCTGAATCCCCACCAGCAGTGGTTATATCAATGTGTGACTTAGGAACAGAATCCCAAAAATCACCCATTGATGCCCCTTGTTCTTGGTACTGGGGACTTCTTTCTTCAGCATTCGATAAACCTTTGATGGTACCAGTGGTTAGATCCAACTCACTGGTGGTTACCGAAGTTGCCATGGAAGAAATTGCCTTCAAGGGAATCTTACTTATGAAACAACTGTCCAACTGAGGATCTGTTGATCCACCAGTTGTAGTTGCTGCTCCACTTGAACTACCACCGAGAGTTACTTGTAACTCAGGGGGTGTAACCTCCTCAATTGTTGCTGGGATAGCAGGAGTAGTAGCATCAGACCCAGTCACCTGTGGGGGTATACTCTCAGTGACAGGTGATAGAGAGGAACTGGTTTGTGTTTGAGCTATAGCAGCTGCATGCAACAAGGGTAGCATGGATTGTGGCATTATGATTGGTGAGGGTATGGGAGTTGAAAGAGACATGTCCTTGGGATCAGGACTGAGGAAGATGGATCCGAGTGGATTCAGAGCTTCATATTGTGGTGTCCCTGTGCTTACAACCTGATCCTTTTGTGAGGATGCAGGAGGAGTTTCAGGCATGGGTTGAGATCTTTCTTCCAACTGCTGTGAGGAAGTAGCAGCAGTGGTTTGTGGTGACTTTTGTGTTGTCACAGGAAATTGCTCTAGGATCTCATCTTCCAGAGTTGCCTTTGTTTTGGGTTTGGTGGGTTTTCTGGATGTTTTTCTTTTGGTCTTTTTGGTGATGTCAGGTGTGGGTTTCAAAGCAGTGGTTGTGCTGCTCTGATCACCTGGAGCAGTGGGCTCAGCAGCAGATGCCTGAGGAGCAGTTGTAACCGCTAAAATCTGCTCAGGTACCCCTGCTTTTGTTTTTATTGGTGCCATCATTCTGGAAAATGTTTCTTTTGTTAAGCCTTTTATTTGACAATGAACACCTTGTTTGAGCAAATTTACATTTTCCTTTTCAAATTTTTGTTCAAAATAGTAACTCAAAAATCTTGGAAAAAGTAAAAATGCATTACTTTCAACGTTTTTTACCATGTCATTGAAAATCTCCTGGGAGTAGTTGTAGTCCTTATTATTCAAAATAGCATAACCCAGGCATTGAATTTTCAATGGTATTTCGTTAAAAGATGTTGTTTTATTCGAAACACACATCAGAAGTGTGTGAAATAAAAACCTAGGTGCAGAAGGGAAATAACCTTTTTGTAAGGTATCTACCTTTGATTCTTCTGCATATCCCCTTTTTATGAAATCAGTTTTCATCTCGGCTTTATCAAAAGAGATTTTACCTTCCTGATCGTCAAGATTAAAGACTTCGGAGATTGATTGTGGTGTGATTCGAATCACTTTACCCTGTAACGAGGAGTTAATGGCTATGACTTTATCGTCTTGTTTTTCAAGCGTCGCCTTTTTCCAAAACTCTCTCTGGGTTTGAAGATAGATGGGAGCATTTGCTGTTAACAAAGTTTTGTACTTTGATGCAGATAATGTATCAATGATGGTGTCAAAGGTGTGATTATCAGTAGGTTTTGTGAGTAAACCCAGATAGTTGTGAGATTGTTTGTAAGGTATTTCGATGGGTTCTTCGGCCGTTTGAGCGACCTCTTTTGAAGATGGTGGTGATTTTGGTTTTGGTTGTGATTTTGATTTTGACTTTGATTTTGTCATTTTTGCAGAGAAGAACGAAGAATGATTTTGAAGTTTTTGAGAAGAAGGGTTGGAAACTGCTATGATAAGAGAATTTTGGAATTCAATTCGACAGTGTAAAACCCTGTTTGGGGTTTAGGGCAGGGTTTTATTTTGAAAAAAAAATGATCGCTGATGTGGCAGCGGTTATTACGATCTGAGGGCTAAAAACTGACCACGTGTCAAGCACAGATGAAACGGATGGAGTATGGAGAACAGTTGTTTTAAGAGCCACTGACTTATCAAGTATCAGTGGTTACAACGGTAAAAATTGTGGGCAGTGGATGATTTTTACTATCAGTGGATAGCATATCAGTGGATAAGACACTGATTTTGAACATCAGTGCTTTTCAAGAGAAGGAGGGATCAGTGGTTAACTTTCAGCAGTGGACAGTGTTTAGAGATCAGACATTGGAACAAAACAGTGGTTAGGGTAAATGGTACAGATCTTGAAGGACAGGTGTTTCAGCAACAGTTTTGAAGATTTTCATTCAAGGTTTTGCCACATGTCAATTTTGAAAGACAGTGGTTTAGTACCCTAGATGATGAAAACTTTTTGCTAAGGCAACTCATTTTCGTTTAATATTCAATTAAAACATGAGTACCCTAGTAATTCAAGCACGGTTTGCAATCAATTTTTGATGAAAATTTAGGAGCAAACCTGAGTATGATATGATCATGACATATGTACCATTTCCTTTTGACCCATTTATGAGGACACTAATACCATCAAAAATAAAGTATTACATCCTGACAGGAGCTGAAACTATTGCCAACAAAAACAAGCATAAGTTCCAATATATTATTCAAAAAATGAACAATATATCCTGATTATTCAAGAAAATCCTTTGAAAAAAAATGGTTAAAGGATTTTCAGAGAATAGCATAAAAAAGGATTTGGTATAATTTCAATAAAGCACATAATCACATCATTCTCAAGTTATTGAAAATGGTCAGTGTTTTGACTGCAGTGGTAGAATACTTTAAAAACATTTTGACCACTGCTTGGTACCATTTTCTTTGTCAGTTGATTACAAACATGAGGACACAAGGACACATGAGTTTTGAAGATCATGTTGTAGATCTAGTTACTATGTGATGATTTTGAAAATTTGTCTAGTCCTTTTGTAAGTTCAATCACTGGGAACACTAATGTCACCTGAACTTTCTTGAACCAATGAGCACAAACAGTTGCTTAATGACCATTATTACCCCAAGCTTTTGACTCTTAAATGTTTTAAGTTTATACTCTTCTCTTTTGAATTCAAAAGTTTTTTTTTTTTTTTTTTTTTTTTTTTTTTTTTTTTTTTTTGTGAGATAAACACACTTCAGAGTTTCTGTGAATATTAGTCCAAAATCACTTTGCAGTAATGTTTTGAGAGACTTGGTCATGTTTTCATAACTTTTTCAACCAATCTCACACTACATATGATACGGACTCTGTTGACCCTTGATTTTCTTAATGTATTATTAACAGAGTTGATTTGTTCCTTTTGAGGATCTCAACCTGTTTTCAACACATAAGATCTGAATGACTAAAGTCTTAATTTCCCTCTTTTTATGTTAACAAAACAACAATGTTTTTATGAACATAGGTTTTGTTAATTTGAGGTTCAGACTTTAGTATTTATGGAAGACATCACAAATTACACAACAACAATTGAGATCAATTTAAAAATAGAAATGATCTCATAGTTTAACAGATATAGTTTCAGATCTAGAAACCATGAGTGTATTATGCATGAATTCACTTGTTGTGTGAAATTTGTGTGTCATATGATATCTTGGTTGATTTACCGAGTTTTTGAATAACCATTTTGATCATGATTTACTCACAACTCTGTTTTTCAACTGAATACAACCAACCTTAGTATCAATGAATTTTGAGCTGAACTATTATGTCAAATTGATTGTTAGATCGAATTTGACTGTCCGGGCTCTGATACCAATTGTTAGGATCTGAGGCTCTCATGATTGTGCTTGTTTGTGTAAATTGAACAGTCAATGAATATGAAAACATGTTAAGTGCAGCGGAAATGAACAACAAATTTTATAAACACAATCAAAGAGGAAAATAGTTTGATAAACACATGATTTGCATTAATCGAAAGATTACAAAGTCAATCTAAAGATTACAAAGCATGCTTACAAGCTAAGCTCCCCCTCAGCCTGATACCCCAAGGATGGTTGCACACAAGATGAAAGGATTGGACTAGAGGAGAAGAACTCGCTCAGTCAATCAAATGTAACAGTACAGGGTACTGTTACATTTATAGGCAAACCAAACCACTGAGGTATCTCAGCTGACGTCACCATGAAAGCGATGTCTAACAGCCTAACAACCTGTATCTACTGTACTTACACAAACACTGCTAACCTAACCACTGACTATACATAAAACAAACAATTCACTAAACAGCTGCTCTTCCTTTATGTCAGTGCTTTACTCAAGGTTGATCAGTCCTTGACTGGGCAGTGCTTTATCATCAGTAGATAGGACCAGCAGTGTTGGATATTTCAGGGTTTTGATCAGCAGTTGAAGGACCAGCAGTAGTTGTATATGATCAGCGGATAAAGACCATCAGTTGTTATAAATCACTTTCAAGGGGAGAGCAAAGTGTAAACTGCTGCTTATTGTGAATCCTCTGTTGTGACCTGGTTTTGGCTTTACATTATCTGTTCCTCTGGTAGGGTTCAATCCCAACACTACTAGACACTAAAATAACTCAAGTATATACTCAATCGTACCCAATTACATCCACGTCTAACAAGTTTAACATAGCGAGGAACATTAAAGAGAAATAATGAGAGAAGTTAGGATCACGAGACTAAACGGCACTAACCTAGAAAGTTCGGGTTGTCACATCATCCCCAACTTGAAAGAAATTTCGTCCCGAAATTTAGCACGTAGTTACTGAGGAAGCTAGTTAGGTTGCATGGTTTTTCCTGGTTTTCCTGGGGTGTCACATCATTCCCCCGTTGGTTTGGAATTTCGTCCCGAAATTCCGTAGTAGCTTCCGCCTCAGTAGTGGTTGCATTTTTCTCAAACAATTGGGGATACTTGTGTTTCATATGGTCTTCTCGTTCCCAGGTAAACTCTGGGCCACGACGGGAGTTCCAATGAACTCGAACAAGGGGTATTCTGGTACGTTTGAGAATCTTAACATCCCGGTCTGTAATCTCTACAGGTTCCTCGACGAATCGCAGCTGATCGTCGATAGTGAGCTCCTTGAGAGGAACTACGAAGGTCTCATCTGACAAACACTTCTTCAGATTCGACACATGGAATACGTTGTGAACTCCGCTGAGTTCTGCAGGTAGATTCAGCGTGTAGGTCACCTTGCCAATTTTCTCAATAATATCATAAGGTCCGACGTAACGCGGGTTGAGTTCGCCTCGTTTACCAAAATGAACTACACCTTTCCAAGGTGAGACTTTAAGTAGTACTCGATCCCCAACCTGGAATTCGAGTGGTTTCCTGCGCTTATCAGCGTAGCTTTAGCTCTTTCGAACATCGATTCACGGGAGGCCCTTGTGATCGGTCTAGGTAACGCATTCGGTACCGTCCAAATAATGCCTCCAAGTAAATCCAAAGACCACGGTTTCCACCGCCGGTTGTGTCGTGCAGTTCCTCTTGTAACTCCGTTACGTAAGTCATCCCTCTCTTGTGTTGAATCGACTTGTAACTGGGACTCTGATTCGAACCATAAGGATATACCACTGAATCACCCGCACCCTCGGGTAGAGACGATGCTCAGTGCATTGCAGAGTTGGGATTCGAAAGCTGAAAAAAAACGTCCTCCTGTTCTGTCTTTCACGAACACAGCACCCTGCTGTGCTAGAGAGATATAAGTTGTGCGATCTTCAAAAATCCTATGATGCATCTGCGACAGCAGCTGGTGAAACCAAGAAATTGCTGTATCCTCGAAGGGGTCTTTGGTGTCGATCAGTTTCTAATCAAAACGGGTCTTAGCGAGATCCACGTGTATTCCCACTTCGTTGATTATATGACCAAAAAGGTATCCCTCGCATCCAGAAGTTAAATTTATCAAGACTTCGCGCGGTGTGGCTCCTCCTTCAGGAGCTCTCAAATAAGATACAAAGCTGCCCAGGATGTTCCTTTCTCCTGGAAATGATTCAACATGTCGTCAATAAGCATGTTCGATTCATGCGATCCATACAGCTGCTGGTGTGATGATTAGTTCGAAGGTCTTGGAATACAACGTCGAAATGGCCGCACTGCGCTTGGTATGCCGTTGCAGGCACATTCTCCCCTTAGACTACCTTCTGACAATAGCTCATTTGATATTTAATCCTCGAATGGAAGCTCGACCTCCGCAACTGGTCGTCAGGTTGTCAATATATGGTCGTGGCAAACGGTTCTCAACTGTCGCCTTATTGAGTTCTTGATAGTCAGTACGCATACGAAAAAGGCTTCTCTTTATGGGTATAGCGAGGGCTCCTTAGGGCGAAAACTCCTGTCCGACAGTTCCTGTAGTTGGTTAAACAGCTCCTGCAACCCTCCTGGTGCAAGACGGTAAGAGTGCGTGTAGTCAGGGCTGCCTCTGGCGCGAGATCAGACTGAGATTTCGCCTAACTGTTGTGGAAGTAAACCCGAAAGTTCGTTGGGTAGCACACCGAAAGGAATCACGAACAACTGGTGGATCCCCGATCCTCTTTCCTAACCTTACGTCTATAACAGTTGCTAACATAGCGGGGTAATCCCTCCATAGACACTCCTGGCTTTCCTTGCTAAAATGACGCTAACCGTTGTGCCACTCTGACGCGTTAGAGCAGATAACAATCCTCCACGAAGGAGAGGGATACGAAGAATCGTCTCCTCACAGGGTACATCAATCAAGAACACAGAGGAAAGGTCGATGTCGAACACTCGTCCCACAAGGTCGAGTTTGCATTCCAAAGGACGTCTGAGGTTTCATTTGGCTTTCCGTCAGTTGATTCCACAACAGAATCGGTTTCAAGAAGCGTCAGGGTTAAACAGAACAAGGACGAAGTGATTAGCTACTCATACAAGCTATCATGCTGCTATTATGCCTGGCGTCGCCTAAGCCAATCCTGAATACCCTCCTGTGAGCATTACTACTAGTGTTGCTGCTACTGTTGCGAGGATTCCCATTACTGTCTTGGTTCCTTGGGTTGTTGTCGTCTTGACTTAACACAGTCAATCTTTGTCGAGGTCACCTTCGTTTCCATACTGTAAGCTACGATCACGAGTACCCTGATGTTGCCGCGACTGTTGCCTCTAATATTGTTGCCTGTAACGGTGTCCTGCGTCCTTTCACCAACAAGGTCCATCTTTTCACATTCCGTGCCACGTCCTAAGGCACTACTCATGGTGCGGGCAGTTACACATTCCGCTCTACAATCAATCGTCATCGATTTTGTCCCGAGTGGTTCGTAAGAGTCGACTCCCATGAGTCGCTGGCTGGGGTTAAGGATTCAATTGGAGTCACATCGCTGTTGTTCGTTGCCGGTAACTAGGGTCGTTCAAATGCTGAAGTCAGTAAGGTACTCCGTTTACCCTCTTGTCCATCGTTCTTGCAAGTTGACTGAGTAATACACGGTATGTCGCGAGAGTGTTGCAGAAGTGATCGCACTTCGGGATTTAAGACGTCAATACGTTAAGTTCCAGAAAACGAAGAAAAGTGAGAAAGGTATAGACCAATCATTGTCGTTGCAACATTCAACTCAAGGATGTTCGTACAAGCACCTAACATTCTACACAGTTCGCTAGGCGTTCAGGTGGGTGTTCAGGTAATACTCGATAGCATCGAGATTCGAAAGGATCCAGAGAGGAATGAAAAGTTCACGTTCGAGTAGGGGACAATCACTGCTATGACCCCTATAGGTTTGTTATGTTTCACATCGATCAAATAACGGAAAGGAACCCCCTTTTTCACTTGTTAAGCCTCACTGGGACTTGCATGCACCCCATATTATTATTATGTGTGCACCCACAATAATATTGTGATTTGCAAGCTCATCTCAGCTCCTCTTAACTCATGTTAAATGGTTCCTCAAACTCGAGTAGCAAACAAAGAGCATCACGAAGCGTAAGTCATGAAGGTTTAGGGAAATACCACCCTATCAGTCACATAACCCATGCAAGTAATACATGAATTCATACTGTGGTGCTAAACGTGCAATCACATGCAATATCATATGTAAGTGTTCACTAGTTATGCAGTATAATGAGTATACGAGAGACGAACCTTGCAATCTGGAGCTGAGTGTCATGGTCGTATTCATGTTTTCAGAACTGTTCGGTTATAGTATGGTTTTACAAAAACGTTTTTCCCCTTTTTAAAACCAAGTTCACTATAACCAATGGCTCTGATACCAATCTGTCACACCCCCAAAATACCACGTGCGGAAACCCCCGCGAGGCGTGTGACATACCAGGATCCAAGCCACCAATCACATTGAACTCATCATCATAATTAAATAAAACTTTCATTTATTAACATAAAGCGTTACAAACGTTACATATCATTCATTATATACAGCGGAAGCATAAATCATTTGTTAAGTGTTTAGTAAACCAAGAGTACATAAACCATTAAGCTTGTATTGAGATTCTATGTATCTCGACCCATGACCACTCCAGCCTTCCAGACAGCAAGTTTCAAATAATACAAGCATATAGACCTGCAAGGCATTTAACAACGAGTCAACAACAAAGTTGAGCGAGTTCACAGTTGGTGTTCATTTTAAAGTTGTTCAAAACCATGAGTTAGTTTGTAAACCATAAGTTAATCCGTTTCCTTGTTCCCAAACCATGTCCATAACCAGTGGGGGCTTCCCCATGTGAACCACTAGACCCGTTTACCATATCGACCACTGACTAAAGTAAGTTGGTGCCTTAGCGTCAATGTCTATCATCATTGACGTGCCCAGATCCATTAGTTCACGCCCGTCCTCTGTGGCACGGTGTGAGGCTTGTCAAACCTAAATAGCGCTATCTAACTAATGACCCGCTCGCCATTGGCCCGGCGATTAAGTCGATATAAAAGGAGGGACTTCATGATAGAGATTTTGGTCTAGTATCCGTGTTGTCACCCTTCAATAAAGAGGGTGTGTACGAAATCCCCAAACCAGGAGATTACGTAGGTTCCAATCAATCCCTTATCGCATGTTGTCACCCTTCAATAAAGAGGGTGTGTACGTGTTCCAAACCAGGAGATCACGCAGTTTCAGTTTAAATCATTTACCCATTCCCAGCCCTTGGGAATCCCATGCCTTGTGGAAAGTGTGAACTCACCTTGGTTTGCTCGGTTTGATAGTATACTTCTAATGTTCGTTAACTGTTATGTCCGTTACACGCAACCTAAGGTATGGTAAGTGTAAGTACACGTATGTAGGGTCATGCAACACTCTAATGTCCAAACAACTCGTGTTTATTTAAATCAGAATGCAAACTATCATATAGTAACACATAGAATTCACAATGGGTTTCTCTTATTCTATAATTCGAGGTAATAGGCCCACATTGTTACATATATTGTAAATGTATAATCACTTCTCTTAATCAGTTAATCCTATCATTCATACACATACTAAACAAATTATGACTAGCATACATGTATTTAATTCAATCCACATCATGTAAACTAAATTGATTTATGACATCACTTCCTTAAAAGGAACATAATCACTTCAAGTTGTTTTACTGATCATTACAATTCACATATATTTTATATATATTTTTTTAACATCGATGCCTCCTACCACATGCACATGCATGAACCTTTATTAATATCCTAACCTTTCCTAAACTCTCACATAGTAAACGTAGGTGTTGACCACCGATTTTATACATTATGATCTATACACAATCATTAGATTTTAACAATTTAATAAGCACCATGTGCGGTGCACTCAAAGTTATTATCGGCCCACTTCAAATGATCAGCCAACAACGACATCAGCCTCAATTTCAAAGGCACCTTATTTAACTTATGGGACTTTATTCCGATATCAAATTCAGACTAACACATATAATACATTAACCAACAATGCTTGATTCTAGGTAAGTAACCCGATAGATTTCTACAAACAATCCATTAGTTTATTGATTAATATTAACCTATCACTAACAAATCTGATTGAAATCATAATCACAACATTCATTATGCCTTCATATATTCAAGCAATAACAAGTTACCATTTAGCGATTAGGTTGACATTCAGATCAAGTATCAACCATATTATTGAGTAACAATCATGATTTCACAGTATTTGTGGTTCGCTAATACCGCTAATCGTTACCGAATCGTTAGCGTATGATAAAAATCAAATCAAATCAACACAATCTAAGAGGTAACGAAACAGTGATTGGAAATCCCTTTATTAATTGCCCATAACAGCCGTTTACAACATGTTAATAGATCAATCATGCTCAATTCAATTTGCAAACAATATTCTAACTCATGCTTTTACCCTACACATGCACATACATTCAACACATAAATGTATAATCAGAAACAATCAAAGATAATAGCATACCAGCCGATTGCTAGGCTAAGAAAGAGTTGACCCTTCGAAGGAGAGGGCTTCGATTGATCAGAAGGGCTGCCAACGTTCACGTGTGGGAGGGAGTTTAGCGTTTGTGATTATGAGAATGGTAACTTAAGAAAACCACGTACAATCTACTTATGTGCGTGCGTGTATATACCAATTCCATACTAACCGGCCCAATTCTAAACTACCCGGCCCACTTCCAAACTTTGTTTGGACTTTACATAGCCCATACATGATTGTGGTATAACTATGTGTGTGCGTGTGCTCGGGTTGGGCTCCGGGTATGTTGGCCGAGATGGTTTAAAGATATGTGTGACCCAAGCTAACTACTAGACACTAAAATAACTCAAGTATACACTCAATCGAACCCAATTACATCCATGTCTAACAAGTTTAACATAGCGAGGAACATTAAAGAGAAATAATGAGAGAAGTTAGGATCACGAGACTAAACGGCACTAACCTAGAAAGTTCGGGTTGTCACACCTTTCTCCGTCAATTAGGAATCTGATGCCGTCACTAAACACATTCCTTAAATTGTAGCCATTTGTTGAGTGTTTTTTTTGTGTCTAATCCATATATATATATCACCATTGCCCTTGATTTTCTTGACTGTATATCTCTTAAATATCAACATATACACGTGTTACTTAGTTTACGAAGATTTTTCAATGCCGAGAACCTCGATCAGAGAGTAAAAAAGGCGTAAGGTTCACAATGGTGTAAAATTAAAATGGGATATACCGGGCTAGGATTCGAGTTACAGGAACAAGGGCCAAACCAACCACCCAAGAATGGAATCGTCGAGCGAAAACACTTGACAACCTCCTAGAAGCAGCTTTTCTTGCCACCAGACCTTTCTCCATCAATTAGGAATCTGATGCCGTCACTAAACACATTCCTTAATTTGTAGCCATTTGTTGAGTGTTTTTTTTGTGTCTAATCCGCATATATATTACCATTGCCGTTGATTTTCTTGATTGTATATCTCTTAAATATCAACATATACACGTGTGATTTAGTTTACGAAGATTTTTCGATGCCGAGAACCTCGATCAGAGAGTAAAAAAGGCGTAAGGTTCACAATTGTGTAAGATTAAAATGGGATATACCGGGCTAGGATTCGAGTTACAGGAACAAGGGCCAAACCAACCACCCATGAATGGAATCGTCGAGCGAAAACACTTGACAACCTCCTAGAAGCAGCTTTTCTTGCCACCAGACCTTTCTCCGTAAATTAGGAATCTGATGCCGTCACTAAACACATTCCTTAAATTGTAGCCATTTGTTCAGTGTTTTTTTTTTGGTGTCTAATCCGCATATATATCACGATTGCCCTTGATTTTCTTGACTGTATATATCTCTTAAATATCAACATATACACGTGTGATTTAGTTTACGAAGATTTTTCAATACCGAGAACCTCGATCAGAGAGTAAAAAAGGCGTAAGGTTCACAGTGGTAAAAAATTAAAACGGGATATACCGGGCTAGTATTCAAGTTACAGGAACAAGGGCCAAACCAACCACCCAAGAATGGAATCGTCGAGCGAAAAAACTTGACAACCTCCTAAAAGCAGCTTTTCTTGCCACCAGACCTTTCTCCATCAATTAGGAATCTGATGCCGTCACTAAACACATTCCTTATTTTGTAGCCATTTGTTGAGTGTTTTTTTTGTGTCTAATCCGCATATATATCACCATTGCCCTTGATTTTCTTGACTGTATATCTCTTAAATATCAACATATACACGTGTGATTTAGTTTACGAAGATTTTTCAATGCCGAGAACCTCGATCAGAGAGTAAAAAAGGCGTAAGGTTCACAATGGTGTAAAATTAAAATGGGATATGCGGGCTAAGATTCGAGTTACAGGAACAAGGACCAAACCAACCACCCAAGAATGGAATCGTCGAGCAAAAACACTTGACAACCTCCTAGAAGCAGCTTTTCTTGCCACCAGACCTTTCTCCATCAATTAGGAATCTGATGCCGTCACTAAACACATTCCTTAAATTGTAGCCATTTGTTGAGTGTTTTTTTTTGTGTCTAATCCGCATATATATCACCATTGCCCTTGATTTTCTTGACTGTATATCTCTTAAATATCAACATATACACGTGTGATTTAGTTTACGAAGATTTTTTAATGCCGAGAACCTCGATCAGAGAGTAAAAAAGGCGTAAGGTTCACAATCGTGTAAGATTAAAATGGGATATACCGGGCTAGGATTCGAGTTACAGGAACAAGGGTCAAACCAACCACCCAAGAATGGAATCGTCGGGCGAAAACACTTGACAACCTCCTAGAAGCAGCTTTTCTTGCCACCACACCTTTCTCCATCAATTAGGAATCTCATGCCGTCACTAAACACATTCCTTAAATTGTAGCCATTTGTTGAGTGTTTTTTTTTTGGTGTCTAATCCGCATATATATCACCATTGCCCTTGATTTTCTTGACTGTATATATCTCTTAAATATCAACATATACACGTGTGATTTAGTTTACAAAGATTTCAATGCCGAGAACCTCGATCAGAGAGTAAAAAAGGCGTAAGGTTCACAATGGTGTAAAATTAAAATGGGATATACCGGGCTAGGATTCGAGTTACAGGAACAAGGGCCAAACCAACCACCCAAGAATGGAATCGTCGAGCGAAAACACATGACAACCTCCTAGAAGCAGCTTTTCTTGCCACCAGACCTTTCTCCATCAATTAGGAATCTGATGCCGTCACTAAACACATTCCTTAAATTGTAGCCATTTGTTGAGTGTTTTTTTTTGTGTCTAATCCACATATATATCACTATTGCCCTTGATTTTCTTGACTGTGTATCTCTTAAATATCAACATATACACGTGTGATTTAGTTTACGGAGATTTTCCGATGCCGAGAACCTCGATCAGAGAGTAAAAAAGGCGTAAGGTTCACGATGGTGTAAGATTAAAATGGGATATACCGGGCTAGGATTCGAGTTACAGGAACAAGGGCCAAACCAACCACCCAAGAATGGAATCGTTGAGCGAAAACACTTGACAACCTCCTAGAAGCAGCTTTTCTTGCCACCAGACCTTTCTCCGTCAATTAGGAATCTGATGCCGTCACTAAACACATTCCTTAAATTGTAGCCATTTGTTGAGTGTTTTTTTGTGTCTAATCCATATATATATATCACCATTGCCCTTGATTTTCTTGACTGTATATCTCTTAAATATCAACATATACACGTGTTACTTAGTTTACGAAGATTTTTCAATGCCGAGAACCTCGATCAGAGAGTAAAAAAGGCGTAAGGTTCACAATGGTGTAAAATTAAAATGGGATATGCGGGCTAGGATTCGAGTTACAGGAACAAGGACCAAACCAACCACCCAAGAATGAAATCGTCGAGCAAAAACACTTGACAACCTCCTAGAAGCAGCTTTTCTTGCCACCAGACCTTTCTCCATCAATTAGGAATCTGATGCCGTCACTAAACACATTCCTTAAATTGTAGCCATTTGTTGAGTGTTTTTTTTTTGTGTCTAATCCGCATATATATCACCATTGCCCTTGATTTTCTTGACTGTATATATCTTAAATACCAACATATACACGTGTGATTTAGTTTACGAAGATTTTTTAATGCCGAGAACCTCGATCAGAGAGTAAAAAAGGCGTAAGGTTCACAATGGTGTAAGATTAAAATGGGATATACCGGGCTAAGATTCGAGTTACAGGAACAAGGGTCAAACCAACCACCCAAGAATGGAATCGTCGAGCGAAAACACTTGACAACCTCCTAGAAGCAGCTTTTCTTGCCACCACACCTTTCTCCATCAATTAGGAATCTCATGCCGTCACTAAACACATTCCTTAAATTGTAGCCATTTGTTGAGTGTTTTTTTTTGGTGTCTAATCCGCATATATATCACCATTGCCCTTGATTTTCTTGACTGTATATATCTCTTAAATATCAACATATACACGTGTGATTTAGTTTACAAAGATTTCAATGCCGAGAACCTCGATCAGAGAGTAAAAAAGGCGTAAGGTTCACAATAGTGTAAAATTAAAATGGGATATACCGGGCTAGGATTCGAGTTACAGGAACAAGGGCCAAACCAACCACCCAAGAATGGAATCGTCGAGCGAAAACACATGACAACCTCCTAGAAGGAGCTTTTCTTGCCACCAGACCTTTCTCCATCAATTAGGAATCTGATGCCATCACTAAAAACATTCCTTAAATTGTAGCCATTTGTTGAGTGTTTTTTTTGTGTCTAATCCACATATATATCACCATTTCCCTTGATTTTCTTGACTGTATATCTCTTAAATATCAACATATACACGTGTGATTTAGTTTACGGAGATTTTTCGATGCCGAGAACCTCGATCAGAGAGTAAAAAAGGCGTAAGGTTCACAATGGTGTAAGATTAAAATGGGATATACCGGGCTAGGATTCGAGTTACAGGAACAAGGGCCAAACCAACCACCCAAGAATGGAATCGTTGAGCGAAAACACTTAACAACCTCCTAGAAGCAGCTTTTCTTGCCACCAGACCTTTCTCCATCAATTAGGAATCTGATGCCGTCACTAAACACATTCCTTAACTTGTAGCCATTTGTTGAGTGTTTTTTTTGTGTCTAATCCATATATATATATCACCATTGCCCTTGAATTTCTTGACTGTATATCTCTTAAATATCAACATATACACGTGTTACTTAGTTTACGAAGATTTTTCAATGCCGAGAACCTCGATCAGAGAGTAAAAAAGGCGTAAGGTTCACTATGGTGTAAAATTAAAATGGGATATACCGGGCTAGGATTCGAGTTACAGGAACAAGGGCCAAACCAACCACCCAAGAATGGAATCGTCGAGCGAAAACACTTGACAACCTCTTAGAAGCAGCTTTTCTTGCCACCAGACCTTTCTCCATCAATTAGGAATCTGATGCCATCACTAAACACATTCCTTAAGTTGTAGCCATTTATTGAGTGTTTTTTTGTGTCTAATCCGCATATATATCACCATTGCCGTTGATTTTCTTGACTGTATATCTCTTAAATATCAACATATACACGTGTGATTTAGTTTTCGAAGATTTTTCGATGCCGAGAACCTCGATCAGAGAGTAAAAAAGGCGTAAGGTTCACAATGGTGTAAGATTAAAATGGGATATACCGGGCTAGGATTCGAGTTACAGGAACAAGGGCCAAACCAACCACCCATGAATTGAATCGACGAGCGAAAATACTTGACAACCTCCTAGAAGCAACTTTTCTTGCCACCAGACCTTTCTCCGTCAATTAGGAATCTGATGCCGTCACTAAACACATTCCTTAAATTGTAGCCATGTTTTCAGTGTTTTTTTTTGGTGTCTAATCCGCATATATATCACCATTGCCCTTGATTTTCTTGACTGTATATATCTCTTAAATATCAACATATACAAGTGTTACTTAGTTTACGAAGATTTTTCAATGCCGAGAACCTCGATCAGAGAGTAAAAAAGGCGTATGGTTCACAATGGTGTAAAATTAAAATGGGATATACCGGGCTAGGATTCGAGTTACTGGAACAAGGGCCAAACCAACACCCAAGAATGGAATCGTCGAGAGAAAACACTTGACAACCTCTTAGAAGCAGCTTTTCTTGCCAACAGAGCTTTCTCCATCAATTAGGAATCTGATGCCGTCACTAAACACATTCCATAAATTGTAGCCATTTATTGAGTGTTTTATTTTTGTGTCTAATCCGCATATATATCACCATTGCCGTTGATTTTCTTGACTGTATATCTCTTAAATATCAACATATACACGCGTGATTTAGTTTACGAAGATTTTTCGATGCCGAGAACCTCGATCAGAGAGTAAAAAAGGCGTAAGGTTCACAATGGTGTAAGATTAAAATGGGATATACCGGGCTAGGATCCGCGTTACAGGAACAAGGGCCAAACCAACCACTCAAGAATGGAATCGTAGAGCGAAAACACTTGACAACCTCCTTGACGCAGCTTTTCTTGCCACCAGACCTTTCTCCGTCTATTAGGAATCTGATGCCGTCACTAAACACATTCCTTAAATTGTAGCCATTTGTTGAGTGTTTTTTTTTTGTGTCTAATCCGCATATATATCACTATTGCCTTTGATTTTCTTGACTGTATATCTCTTAAATATCAACATATACACGTGTGATTTAGTTTACGAAGATTTTTCAATGCCGAGAACCTCGATCAGAGAGTAAAAAAGGCGTAAGGTTCACAATGGTGTAAAGTTAAAATGGGATATACCGGGCTAGGATTCGAGTTACAGGAACAAGGGCGAAACCAACCACCCAAGAATGGAATCGTCAAGCGAAAACACTTGACAACCTCCTAGAAGCAGCTTTTCTTGCCACCAGACCTTTCTCCGTCAATTAGGAATCTGATGCCGTCACTAAACACATTCCTTAAATTGTAGCCATTTGTTGAGTGTTTTTTTTTGGTGTCTAATCCGTATATATATATCACCATTGCCTTTGATTTTCTTGACTGTATATCTCTTAAATATCAACATATACACGTGTGATTTAGTTTACGAAGATTTTTCAATGCCGAGAACCTCGATCAGAGAGTAAAAAAGGCGTAAGGTTCACAATGGTGTAAAATTAAAATGGGATATACCGGGCTAGGATTCGAGTTACAGGAACAAGGGCGAAACTAACCACCCAAGAATGGAATCGTCGAGCGAAAACACTTGACAACCTCCTAGAAGCAGCTTTTCTTGCCACCAGACCTTTCTCCATCAATTAAGAATCTGATGCCGTCACTAAACACATTCATTAAATTGTAGCCATTTGTTGAGTGTTTTTTTTTTGGTGTCTAATCCGCATATATACCACCATTGCCCTTGATTTTCTTGACTGTATATATCTCTTAAATATCAACATATACACGTGTTACTTAGTTTACGAAGATTTTTCAATGCCGAGAACCTCGATCAGAGAGTAAAAAAGGCGTAAGGTTCACAATGGTGTAAAATTAAAATGGGATATACCGGGCTAGGATTCGAGTTACAGGAACAAGGGCCAAACCAACCACCCAAGAATGGAATCGTCGAGCGAAAACACTTGACAACCTCTTAGAAGCAGCTTTTCTTGCCACCAGACCTTTCTCCATCAATTAGGAATCTGATGCCGTCACTAAACACATTCCTTAAATTGTAGCCATTTATTGAGTGTTTTTTTGTGTCTAATCCGCACATATATCACCATTGCCGTTGATTTTCTTGACTGTATATCTCTTAAATATCAACATATACACGTGTGATTTAGTTTACGAAGATTTTTCGATGCCGAGAACCTCGATCAGAGAGTAAAAAAGGCGTAAGGTTCACAATGGTGTAAGATTAAAATGGGATATACCCGGCTAGGATTCGAGTTACAGGAACAAGGGCCAAACCAACCACCCATGAATTGAATCGACGAGCGAAAATACTTGACAACCTCCTAGAAGCAACTTTTCTTGCCAGCAGACCTTTCTCCGTCAATTAGGAATCTGATGCCGTCACTAAACACATTCCTTAAATTATAGCCATGTTTTCAGTGTTTTTTTTTGGTGTCTAATTCGCATATATATCACCATTGCCCTTGATTTTCTTGACTGTATATATCTCTTAAATATCAACATATACAAGTGTTACTTAGTTTACGAAGATTTTTCAATGCCGAGAACCTCGATCAGAGAGTAAAAAAGGCGTAAGGTTCACAACGGTGTAAAATTAAAATGGGATATACCGGGCTAGGATTCGAGTTACTGGAACAAGGGCCAAACCAACCACCCATGAATTGAATCGACGAGCGAAAACGCTTGACAACCTCCTAGAAGCAGTTTTTCTTGCCACCAGACCTTTCTCAGTCAATTAGGAATCTGATGCCGTCACTAAACACATTCCTTAAATTGTAGCCATTTTTTCAGTTTTTTTTTTGTGTCTAATCCGCATATATATCACCATTGCCGTTGATTTTCTTGACAGTATATATCTCTTAAATATCAACATATACACGTGTTACTTAGTTTACGAAGATTTTTCAATGCCGAGAACCTCGATCAGAGAGTAAAAAAGGCGTAAGGTTCACAATGGTGTAAGATTAAAATGGGATATACCGGGCTAGGATCCGAGTTACAGGAACAAGGGCCAAACCAACCACCCAAGAATGGAATCGTCGAGCGAAAACACTTGACAACCTCCTAGACGCAGCTTTTCTTGCCACCAGACCTTTCTCCGTCAATTAGGAATCTGATGCCGTCACTAAACACATTCCGTAAATTGTAGCCATTTGTTGAGTGTTTTTTTTTTGTGTCTAATCCGCATATATATCACCATTGCCTTTGATTTTCTTGACTGTATATCTCTTAAATATCAACATATACACGTGTGATTTAGTTTACGAAGATTTTTCAATGCCGAGAACCTCGATCAGAGAGTCAAAAAGGCGTAAGGTTCACAATGGTGTAAAGTTAAAATGGGATATACCGGGCTAGGATTCGAGTTACAGGAACAAGGGCGAAACCAACCACCCAAGAATGGAATCGTCGAGCGAAAACACTTGACAACCTCCTAGAAGCAGCTTTTCTTGCCACCAGACCTTTCTCCGTCAATTAGGAATCTGATGCCGTCACTAAACACATTCCTTAAATTGTAGCCATTTGTTGAGTGTTTTTTTTGGTGTCTAATCCGCATATATATATCACCATTGCCTTTGATTTTCTTGACTGTATATCTCTTAAATATCAACATATACACGTGTGATTTAGTTTACGAAGATTTTTCAATGCCGAGAACCTCGATCAGAGAGTAAAAAAGGCGTAAGGTTCAGAATGGTGTAAAATTAAAATGGGATATACCGGGCTAGGATTCGAGTTACAGGAACAAGGGCGAAACCAACCACCCAAGAATGGAATCGTCGAGCGAAAACACTTGACAACCTCCTAGAAGCAGCTTTTGTTGCCACCAGACCTTTCTCCATCAATTAAGAATCTGATGCCGTCACTAAACACATTCATTAAATTGTAGCCATTTGTTGAGTGTTTTTTTTTGGTGTCTAATCCGCATATATATCACCATTGCCCTTGATTTTCTTGACTGTATATATCTCTTAAATATCAACATATACACGTGTTACTTAGTTTACGAAGATTTTTCAATGCCGAGAACCTCGATCAGAGAGTAAAAAAGGCGTAAGGTTCACAATAGTGTAAAATTAAAATTGGATATACCGGGCTAGGATTCGAGTTACAGGAACAAGAGCCAAACCAACCACCCAAGAATGGAATCGTCGAGCGAAAACACTTGACAACCTCTTAGAAGCAACTTTTCTTGCCACCAGACCTTTCTCCATCAATTAGGAATCTGATGTCGTCACTAAACACATTCCTTAAATTGTAGCCATTTATTGAGTGTTTTTTTGTGTCTAATCCGCATATATATCACCATTGCCGTTGATTTTCTTGACTGTATATCTCTTAAATATCAACATATACACGTGTGATTTAGTTTACGAAGATTTTTCGATGTCGAGAACCTCGATCAGAGAGTAAAAAAGGCGTAAGGTTCACAATGGTGTAAGATTAAAATGGGATATACCGGGCTAGGATTCGAGTTACAGGAACAAGGGCCAAACCAACCACCCATGAATTGAATCGACGAGCGAAAACACTTGACAACCTCCTAGAAGCAACTTTTCTTGCCACCAGACCTTTCTCCGTCAATTAGGAATCTGATGCCGTCACTAAACACATTCCTTAAATTGTAGCCATTTTTTCAGTGTTTTTTTTTTGGTGTCTAATCCGCATATATATCACAATTGCCCTTGATTTTCTTGACTGTATATATCTCTTAAATATCAACATATACACGTGTTACTTAGTTTACGAAGATTTTTCAATGCCGAGAACCTCGATCAGAGAGTAAAAAAGGCGTAAGGTTCACAGTGGTGTAAGATTAAAATGGGATATACCGGGCTAGGATCCGTGTTACAGGAACAAGGGCCAAACCAACCACCCAAGAATGGAATCGTCGATCGAAAACACTTGACAACCTCGTAGACGCAGCTTTTCTTGCCACCAGACCTTTCTCCGTCAATTAGGAATCTGATGCCGTCACTAAACACATTCCTTAAATTGTAGCCATTTGTTGAGTGTTTTTTTTTGTGTCTAATCCGCATATATATCACCATTGCCTTTGATTTTCTTGACTGTATATCTCTTAAATATCAACATATACACGTGTGATTTTGTTTACGAAGATTTTTCAATGCCGAGAACCTCGATCAGAGAGTAAAAAAGGCGTAAGGTTCACAATGGTGTAAAATTAAAATGGGATATACCGGGCTAGGATTCGAGTTACAGCAACAAGGGCGAAACCAACCACCCAAGAATGGAATCGTCGAGCGAAAACACTTGACAACCTCCTAGAAGCAGCTTTTCTTGCCACCAGACCTTTCTCCGTCAATTAAGAATCTGATGCCGTCACTAAACACATTCATTAAATTGTAGCCATTTGTTGAGTGTTTTTTCTTTGGTATCTAATCCGCATATATATCACCATTGCCCTTGATTTTCTTGACTTTATATCTCTTAAATATCAACATATACACGTGTGATTTAGTTTACGAAGATTTTTCAATGCCGAGAACCTCGATCAGAGAGTAAAAAGGCGTAAGGTTCACAATGGTGTAAAATTAAAATGGGATATACCGGGCTAGGATTCGAGTTACAGGATAAAGGGCCAAACCAACCATCCAAGAATGGAATCGTCGAGCGAAAACACTTGACAACCTCCTAGAAGCAGCTTTTCTTGCCACCAGACCTTTCTCCGTCAATTAGGAATCTGATGCCGTCACTAAACACATTCCTTAAATTGTAGCCATTTGTTGAGTTTTTTTTTTTGTGTCTAATCCGCATATATATCACCATTTGTGACAACTCGAAATTTAGAACCTTTCGTTGTATGCTTAGACGTGTGAATAGTTAACTTGTGTGATAATGACAAACGAACCTCTTATCTGACTATGTGATTTTTAGGTGTTATGTTATGCCTATGTGTATGTATGCGAGTATGTCTATGAACCGAAACAACAAGAACCCGACTCGAGACCGTGTGGTCTCGAGTGAACTAGTGAAACAATGGGCCGAATGAGCCATACACCTCACTTAACCCAACCGAGAGCCCATTAGGGTGCATACTTGGTGCGGATATATATACACTTGATAGATGGCCATGTTATCATTTTGAACAACATTCATACTCTCCAACACACACTCTCCACTCTCTCACACTAAAACCCTAAACACTAAACATCACACTCTTCTCCCTTCTTTTCGGATCAAACCAACCGGCCACAAGAAGGCTTTCTCGGATTTGGCTTGTTCACACTAAACAAAGCTTCATCTTTTACCACCTCACAACCGGTTAGTGAATCTATGATGTTTGATAGTACACATTGATGTTAAGTTAGTGTTCAAGAAATCGGTTCATAAATATCCTATGTTATGAGTTTACATTCGGTTAATAATGATTGTATGTTTATGATGTTGATGTTACAAATGATATAATTTAACTAGTGTAGTGGTATGATTGATGATGTTTTGTGAATCGATTTGTGGGTAATATTGATAATCGGAACATGCTTGATTTCGGATATGTGGCATAATGAACTCATGATGTTTTGTGTCTAAATGTAGTCTAAAACACTAGTTGTTGATGTTCATATAAATCGGATTGTGTATTCTTGTGTTAAGAACCGAAAGCTTGCCAACTAGGGTGATTGTTGATAAGTTGTTCATGATTCTTGTTAGACTTAGGTTCATATGAATGAAGATGAGTTACTTGAATATTTGAATGATGATGAACATGATGAATGTGTGAAGAACAACTTGAATATCATATGAACATGTTGAATATTTGAATTCTGATTTGTTTGATCCATTTTTGGTAAATTGCTAGACAAGGAACATGTTTAAGGATTTTGGTTGGTTAGTACAAACTGCATGAAATCAGAATGTTAAGTGGATAGTACACTGTCCGAATCAGCCCCTATCCACTCGTAACCATCGGTTGCGACTCGAAACCAAGCACAACGAGTCGAAATCTCCCGGTTGCGAAATCAGTTGCGAGTCGCAAACACCCGGTTGCGACTCGAAACCACATCGGATCAAGCCCCAAACCTTGTGACTCGAAACCACCGTTGCGAGTCCAGTTACGACTCGTAACCAAAACAGTATGGACCGAAACCATGGTTGCGACTCCGGTTGCGAGTCGCAAACGCCTAGTTGCGACTCGAGACAATACGCGGATACACACTGTTGGACTTGTTTAATTATGGGCTTAGTGTTTGGGCCGGACCTTGGACTTTGTTTAATTCTGGGCATGATACTGTTCAACTCGTATGCATTACTTGCTAACTGCCATGATTAAACGTGTATGCCATACGTGCACTACTTGAATACGAACCTGATTGTATGATACAACTATGATAGGACGTGAGTAGCCTCAACGTTGCTTGTTTGACTTTTCTGTGTTTTCTACCGAGCAAACCAAGGTGAGTTCACACCCTCTACAAAGCATGGGATTCCCAGGGGTCGGGAATTGGGGTTAAGGAACTGGGTTCCTCGTCCTCCTTGGGTAGGACAGCAAAGGTTCAGGAATGTAATTCCTCATCCTCACGGACAGATAACTCGTACTAGACCAAAACTCTATCACGAAGTCCCTCATTTTTATATCGACTTAATCGCCGGGCCAATGGCGAGCGGGTCATTAGTTAGATAGCGCTATTTAGGTCTGACAAACCTCACACCGTGCCGCAGAGGACGGGCGTGAACTAATGGATCTGGGGCACGTCAATGATGATAGACATTGACAGTTTCAGGGCACATAAACATGACTACAGTCAGCAGTCGATATGGTAACGAGTCTAGTGTATACATGGGGTAGCCCCCACGGCCGAAATGCCAGATAACTAACACGGGGTAGCCCCCACGGCAGGATTGCCAGAGTAACCGGGAATAAACAAGCCACGTTTTTAACTATGGGGTAACCCCCACGGCAGGATGCCAGCTAAAGGAAACTGTTTTCGAAACAACTTAAAACGAACACCCAACCGTGAACTCACTCAACTAGTTGTTGACTCGTTACTACATGCTTTGCAGGTCCTTAGGTTCTTAAGCTGGAGCTTGCATGGAGGAGGATCGTTGTGGGACATGGACGACTGCGTGCCATGTTAAACTATGAAACAATTAAACTTATGTTTTGATTTAAGACTTATGCTTCCGCTTGCGACTTAACTATGTGTTTGTTTGGACACCAATTGTATTGGTTAAACTTTTATATCTTTTAACTCACATGTTCAATATGATTGGTGGCTGGATCCTGGTCAGTCACGCCTCCAAGCGGTAGTACTCCGCGGGTGGATTTTGGGGGTGTGACAGATTGGTATCAGAGCCATTGGTTATAGAGAACTTGGTTTTAATAAAGGGGAAAACGTTTTTGTTAAAACCAGACTATAACCTGTACAGTGCTCAACGGTCCACAACGATGCTTCACTCCACATGCAAGGCTCGACATTCTAGGTGATATGATCTAGGTATATATTGCCTACTTGTTAGTTACGTAGTATATTGCTCATGGTATGCTTGGTTAGTATAACTACTGTTGCTTGAACACGTGTGTGCTTACTCTATTTTATCGTCGTACTATCGCGAACCCCTCTCACTCACGTTCTTCTTGGTATGAAGATCATGTCTGGACGCGTTAACCTGACACAAGCCCAGTTGACGGCTCTGATCAACGAACGAGTTGCCGCAGCACTTGCAGCTGCACACGCAGGAGGTATATCCTGCAGTCCGAACTCGCTCTAGGATCTTTAGAATCCTACTCTCGTGAACCAACCTTTGTGTTAAACTCTGTCTTTTCTTTCACCTACGATAGGTCATCACGTTCAGCCACCCGTGTGCACTTTTAAGACTTTCATGGACTGCCGACCAACTACTTTTAGCGGCACTGAAGGAGCAGTAGGCCTCCTACACTGGTTTGAGAAGCTAGAATCTGTGTTCGAAATGTGCGAATGCCCTGAGGCGCGCAGGGTGAAGTATGCTACTGGTACTCTCGAGGGATTAGCCCTCACATGGTGGAACGCTCAAGTTCAGATGCTAGGGTTGGTTGCTGCCAACGCCACCCCATGGGAAACTTTTAAGGAAATGATCAAGGAAGAATACTGCAGTCGTGATGAGATTCACAAACTCGAGGTGGAGTTCTTCAACCTCAAGATGACGGGGTCGGAAATTGAGGCTTATGTGAAAAGGTCGAACGAACTGGCAATTCTGTGCCCTACTATGGTGGATCCTCCCATCAAACGCATCGAACTATTTCTTCAGGGCTTAGTGCCGGAAATCCAAAGTCATGTGACTTCAGCAAACCTCGCTACCTACCAGCAAACTGTTCAGTTGGCTCACCGTCTCACGGATCAGGCGGTGGAGCAGAACAAGTTACCAAAACGCATTGGCGCTGCAACTACTTCTGGTACCTCTAGTGACAACAAACGGAAATGGGATGGAACTTCGAGTAAGGGTTCGGCTTCTGTTCAGTCCCAGTCTCAGCAGAGAAAGACTGAGGACTACAAGAGCCCTAATCAGCAATCGTCTGGTGGCGGATACAAAGGAAATCACCCCAAATGCAATCGCTGCAGCCTGCACCACAGCGGACCATGCACCAGGGGCAACTGTCATCGGTGCAACAAGCCTGGTCACGCTGCAAAGGATTGTAGGAGCTTATACCCCGCCAACCAGAATCGTCAGCAAGCTCAACAGAACCAGCGCCAGCAACAGCAACAGGGCGATAACAAAGGGTGCTTTCAGTGTGGAGCTGAGGGCCACTTCAAGAGAGATTGTCCTCAACTGAACAGGAACCAGAACAACAACAACAACAATAACAACAATCAGGGGAATGGTAACAATGGGAACAACAACAACAATGGCGCCAGGGGGCGAATGTTTGTGATTGGCCAAGGTGAAGCAAGGAATGACCCCAATGTTGTGGCGGGTAAGTTCCTTCTCGACGACTTTTATGTTTCAGTTTTATTTGATTCGGGTGCCGATACTAGCTACATGTCACTAGAAGTTAGTCGAATGCTTAAGCGTATTCCAACACCTTTGAACAACAAGCACACCGTAGAGCTAGCAAATGGTAAGAGCTTAGAAGCCACACACGTAGTCAAGGGTTGTAAACTTATTCTCGCTGACCAAACCTTCTCTATCGACCTCATTCCTATTGTCTTGGGTAGTTTCGACGCTGTCATTGGGATGGATTGGTTATCCCAACACCGCGCAGAGATTCTTTGCAACGAGAAGGTTGTCCGTATTCCAGGTCCCGGTGGTGAACCTCTCATGATTCATGGCGACAAGAGGAGTGCTGTTGAGAACGTCATTTCTCTCCTTAAGGCCCAAAAGTACTTGCGAAAGGGCCACATTGCCATTTTGGCTCTCGTTACTGACACCTCGAAAAAAGATAAGAAGATAGAAGATTTTCCAGTTGTACGCGATTATCCAGAGGTATTTCCTGAGGAATTACCTGGTCTTCCACCTCATCGCCAAGTCGAGTTTCAGATCGAACTAGCTCCTGGAGCTGCGCCAATAGCCCGTGCACCTTATCGTTTAGCCCCATCAGAGTTGAAGGAACTCTCTACACAACTACAAGAGCTCCTGGATAAGGGTTTTATTCGTCCAAGCTCATCGCCCTGGGGAGCTCCAGTATTATTTGTAAAGAAGAAGGACGGTACCTTCAGAATGTGCATCGACTACCGAGAACTCAACAAGGTAACGGTGAAGAATCGTTATCCTCTACCGCGTATCGACGACCTGTTCGACCAGCTGCAAGGGTCGAGCTACTATTCGAAGATCGATTTGAGATCGGGTTATCACCAGCTGAGAGTCCGGGAAGAGGACGTCTCCAAAACAGCTTTCAGAACTCGATACGGGCATTATGAGTTTTTGGTCATGCCTTTTGGGATGACAAACGCACCTGCGGTTTTCATGGACTTGATGAACCGAGTGTGCAAACCTTACCTGGACAAGTTTGTTATAGTCTTCATCGACGACATCCTGATCTATTCCAAGAGTCGGGAGGAACACGAGCAGCATCTGCGACTTATTCTGGAACTCCTTCGAACAGAACAGCTTTACGCAAAGTTCTCGAAATGCGACTTCTGGCTTCGAGAAGTCCATTTCCTAGGCCACGTGGTGAACAAGGATGGGATTCACGTTGATCCATCCAAGATAGACTCGATTAAGAACTGGCCTGCACCTCGTACACCAAAGGAAATTCGCCAATTCTTGGGTTTGGCGGGATACTACCGGAGATTCATAAAAGATTTTTCTAAGATTGCACAGCCTCTCACCTCACTAACGCAGAAGGGCGTTGTTTATCGCTGGGGAAACGCACAGGAGTTAGCATTTCAGCACCTAAAGGATAGACTTTGTAGCGCACCTATCCTTTCCTTGCCGGAAGGCACAGACGACTTTGTAGTATATTGCGACGCATCAATTCAGGGTCTTGGTTGCGTGTTGATGCAACGAGATAAAGTTATAGCCTACGCCTCACGCCAACTCAAGGTTCATGAAAAGAACTACACTACGCACGATTTAGAGCTGGGAGCTGTTGTTTTTGCACTTAAGTTGTGGCGGCATTACCTGTATGGTACCAAGTGCGCGATCTACACCGACCACAGGAGCCTCGAGCATATCTTCAAGCAGAAGGAACTGAATATGCGGCAACGACGATGGGTCGAGCTACTGAATGACTACGAGTGCTCAATCAGGTATTACCCGGGCAAGGCCAATGTTGTGGCCGACGCCCTCAGTCGGAAGGACACTGCGCCTAAGCGCGTGCGAGCTTTACAACTCACGATCCACTCTAGTCTCCCTTCCCAGATACGAGCAGCTCAGATAGAAGCACTGAAACCAGAAAACGTCAGGGCTGAAGCCCTACGCGGATCAAGGCAACGATTGGAACAGAAGGAAGACGGTGCTTACTACGTGACGGGACGCGTTTGGGTCCCACTCTATGGCAACCTACGAGAGCTTGTGATGGATGAAGCACACAAGTCTCGCTACTCGGTACATCCTGGATCGGATAAAATGTACCACGACATCAAAACTACGTATTGGTGGCCTAGCATGAAGGCCCACATAGCAACTTACGTCAGCAAGTGTTTGACTTGTGCGAGAGTCAAGTCCGAATACCAGAAACCATCAGGCCTGCTCCAACAACCAGAGATACCTCAATGGAAATGGGAGCAAATTTCCATGGATTTTGTTATTGGCCTACCTAGATCCCAGCGCGGGAACGATACTATTTGGGTGATCGTGGATCGACTCACAAAATCTGCACACTTCTTGGCTATCAAGGAGACGGACAAGTTCTCCACTCTTGCAGAAATTTACCTCAAGGAAGTTGTTTCGAGGCACGGGGTGCCCACCTCCATCATCTCGGATCGAGATGCACGTTTTACTTCAGAGCTGTGGCAAGCAATGCACAAATCTTTCGGCTCACGATTAGACATGAGCACGGCGTACCATCCTCAGACGGACGGGCAGTCCGAGCGCACCATTCAAACCTTAGAAGACATGCTTCGTGCATGTGTAATTGACTTTGGCAACCGCTGGGAAAAGCATCTGCCACTTGTGGAATTCTCGTACAATAACAGCTACCACACCAGCATTGGAGCTGCTCCGTTTGAGGCATTGTACGGACGTAAATGCCGGTCTCCCCTTTGCTGGGCAGAGGTGGGAGAAAGTCAGATCACTGGTCCAGAATATGTGGTAGATACAACCGAGCAGATCGCTCAGATACGAAAACGCATGACAGCCGCTCGCAAACGTCAGAAAGTTTACGCCGACATGGGCAGGAAACCACTTGAGCTCCAGGTTGGGGAGCGGGTACTACTCAAAGTTTCACCCTGGAAGGGTGTGGTTCGTTTTGGTAAACGCGGCAAACTCAACCCACGATACGTTGGACCTTTCGAGGTCATTGAGAAAATAGGCAGGGTGGCCTACAGGTTGAACTTACCAGCAGAACTCGGTGCAGTTCACAACGTTTTTCACGTGTCGAATCTGAAAAAGTGTCCGTCAGATGAGACCCACGTAGTTCCTTTGAAGGAACTCACGATCGACGAGCAGTTACGATTCGTCGAGGAACCAGTGGAAATCACGGACCGGGATGTTAAGGTCCTCAAGAGCACTAGAATACCTCTCGTTCGAGTTCGTTGGAACTCACGTCGCGGCCCAGAGTTCACCTGGGAGCGCGAAGATCAGATGAAACAAAAGTATCCCCAACTGTTCGCAAACAGTACACCCACTACTGAGGCCGAAGCTACGGAATTTCGGGACGAAATTCCAGATCAACGGGGGGTGGATGTGACACCCCAGGAAAACCGGGAAAACCAAACAACTTAACTAGCTTCCTCAGTGAGTGCTTACCAAATTTCGGGACGAAATTTCTTTCAACTTGGGGATGATGTGACAACTCGAAATTTAGAACCTTTCGTTGTATGCTTAGACGTGTGAATAGTTAACTTGTGTGATAATGACAAACGAACCTCTTATCTGACTATGTGATTTTTAGGTGTTATGTTATGCCTATGTGTATGTATGCGAGTATGTCTATGAACCGAAACAACAAGAACCCGACTCGAGACCGTGTGGTCTCGAGTGAACTAGTGAAACAATGGGCCGAATGAGCCATACACCTCACTTAACCCAACCGAGAGCCCATTAGGGTGCATACTTGGTGCGGATATATATACACTTGATAGATGGCCATGTTATCATTTTGAACAACATTCATACTCTCCAACACACACTCTCCACTCTCTCACACTAAAACCCTAAACACTAAACATCACACTCTTCTCCCTTCTTTTCGGATCAAACCAACCGGCCACAAGAAGGCTTTCTCGGATTTGGCTTGTTCACACTAAACAAAGCTTCATCTTTTACCACCTCACAACCGGTTAGTGAATCTATGATGTTTGATAGTACACATTGATGTTAAGTTAGTGTTCAAGAAATCGGTTCATAAATATCCTATGTTATGAGTTTACATTCGGTTAATAATGATTGTATGTTTATGATGTTGATGTTACAAATGATATAATTTAACTAGTGTAGTGGTATGATTGATGATGTTTTGTGAATCGATTTGTGGGTAATATTGATAATCGGAACATGCTTGATTTCGGATATGTGGCATAATGAACTCATGATGTTTTGTGTCTAAATGTAGTCTAAAACACTAGTTGTTGATGTTCATATAAATCGGATTGTGTATTCTTGTGTTAAGAACCGAAAGCTTGCCAACTAGGGTGATTGTTGATAAGTTGTTCATGATTCTTGTTAGACTTAGGTTCATATGAATGAAGATGAGTTACTTGAATATTTGAATGATGATGAACATGATGAATGTGTGAAGAACAACTTGAATATCATATGAACATGTTGAATATTTGAATTCTGATTTGTTTGATCCATTTTTGGTAAATTGCTAGACAAGGAACATGTTTAAGGATTTTGGTTGGTTAGTACAAACTGCATGAAATCAGAATGTTAAGTGGATAGTACACTGTCCGAATCAGCCCCTATCCACTCGTAACCATCGGTTGCGACTCGAAACCAAGCACAACGAGTCGAAATCTCCCGGTTGCGACATCAGTTGCGAGTCGCAAACACCCGGTTGCGACTCGAAACCACACCGGATCAAGCCCCAAACCTTGTGACTCGAAACCACCGTTGCGAGTCCAGTTACGACTCGTAACCAAAACAGTATGGACCGAAACCATGGTTGCGACTCCGGTTGCGAGTCGCAAACGCCTAGTTGCGACTCGAGACAATACGCGGATACACACTGTTGGACTTGTTTAATTATGGGCTTAGTGTTTGGGCCGGACCTTGGACTTTGTTTAATTCTGGGCATGATACTGTTCAACTCGTATGCATTACTTGCTAACTGCCATGATTAAACGTGTATGCCATACGTGCACTACTTGAATACGAACCTGATTGTATGATACAACTATGATAGGACGTGAGTAGCCTCAACGTTGCTTGTTTGACTTTTCTGTGTTTTCTACCGAGCAAACCAAGGTGAGTTCACACCCTCTACAAAGCATGGGATTCCCAGGGGTCGGGAATTGGGGTTAAGGAACTGGGTTCCTCGTCCTCCTTGGGTAGGACAGCAAAGGTTCAGGAATGTAATTCCTCGTCCTCACGGACAGATAACTCGTACTAGACCAAAACTCTATCACGAAGTCCCTCATTTTTATATCGACTTAATCGCCGGGCCAATGGCGAGCGGGTCATTAGTTAGATAGCGCTATTTAGGTCTGACAAACCTCACACCGTGCCGCAGAGGACGGGCGTGAACTAATGGATCTGGGGCACGTCAATGATGATAGACATTGACAGTTTCAGGGCACATAAACATGACTACAGTCAGCAGTCGATATGGTAACGAGTCTAGTGTATACATGGGGTAGCCCCCACGGCCGAAATGCCAGATAACTAACACGGGGTAGCCCCCACGGCAGGATTGCCAGAGTAACCGGGAATAAACAAGCCACGTTTTTAACTATGGGGTAACCCCCACGGCAGGATGCCAGCTAAAGGAAACTGTTTTCGAAACAACTTAAAACGAACACCCAACCGTGAACTCACTCAACTAGTTGTTGACTCGTTACTACATGCTTTGCAGGTCCTTAGGTTCTTAAGCTGGAGCTTGCATGGAGGAGGATCGTTGTGGGACATGGACGACTGCGTGCCATGTTAAACTATGAAACAATTAAACTTATGTTTTGATTTAAGACTTATGCTTCCGCTTGCGACTTAACTATGTGTTTGTTTGGACACCAATTGTATTGGTTAAACTTTTATATCTTTTAACTCACATGTTCAATATGATTGGTGGCTGGATCCTGGTCAGTCACGCCTCCAAGCGGTAGTACTCCGCGGGTGGATTTTGGGGGTGTGACACCATTGCCCTTAATTTTCTTTACTGTATATCTCTTAAATATCAACATATACACGTGTTACTTAGTTTACGAAGATTTTTCAATGCCGAGAACCTCGATCAGAGAGTAAAAAAGGCGTAAGGTTCACAATGGTGAAAAATTAAAATGGGATATACCGGGCAAGGATTCGAGTTACAGGAACAAGGGCCAAACCAACCACCCAAGAATGGAATCGTCGAGCGAAAACACTTGACAACCTCATAGAAGCAGCTTTTCTTGCCACCAGACATTTATCCATCAATTAGGAATCTGATGCCGTCACTAAACACATTCCTTAAATTGTAGCCATTTGTTAAGTGTTTTTTTTTGTGTCTAATCCGCATATATATCACCATTGCCCTTGATTTTCTTGACTGTATATCTCTTAAATATCAACATATACACGTGTGATTTAGTTTATGAAGATTTTTCGATGCCGAGAACCTCGATCAGAGAGTAAAAAAGGCGTAAGGTTCACAATGGTGTAAGATTAAAATTGGATATACCGGGCTAGGATTCGAGTTAGAGGAACAAGGTCCAAACCAACCACCCAAGAATGGAATCGTCGAGCGAAAACACTTGACAACCTCCTAGAAGCAGCTTTTCTTGCTACCAGACCTTTCTCCGTCAATTAGGAATCTGATGCCGTCACTAAACGCATTCCTTAAATTGTAGCCATTAGTTGAGTGATTTTTTTTGTGTTTAATCCGCATATATATCACCATTGCCCTTGATTTTCTTGACTGTATATCTCTTAAATATCAACATATACACGTGTTACTTAGTTTACGAAGATTTTTCAATGCCGAGAACCTCGATCAGCGAGTAAAAAAGACGTAAGGTTCACAATGGTGTAAAATTAAAATGGGATATACCGGGATAGGATTCGAGTTACAGGAACAAGGTCCAAACCAACCACCCAAGAATGGAATCGTCGAGCGAAAACACTTGACAACCTCCTAGAAGCAGCTTTTCTTGCTACCAGACCTTTCTCCGTCAATTAGGAATCTGATGCCGTCACTAAACGCATTCCTTAAATTGTACACATTAGTTGAGTGATTTTTTTTGTGTCTAATCCGCATATATATCACCATTGCCCTTGATTTTCTTGACTGTATATCTCTTAAATATCAACATATACACGTGTTACTTAGTTTACGAAGATTTTTCAATGCCGAGAACCTCGATCAGAGAGTAAAAAAGGCGTAAGGTTCACAATGGTGTAAAATTAAAATGGGATATACCGGGATAGAATTCGAGTTACAAGAATAAGGGCCAAACCAACCACCCAAGAATGGAATCGTCAAGCGAAAACACTTGACAACCTCCTAGAAGCAGCTTTTCTTGCCACCAGACCTTTCTCCATCAATTAGGAATCTGATGACGTCACTAAACACATTCCTTAAATTGTAGCCATTTGTTGAGTGTTTTTTTTTTTTGGTGTCTAATCCGTATATATATCACCATTGCCCTTGATTTTCTTGACTGTATATCTACTAAATGTCAACATATACACGTGTGATTTAGTTTACGGAGATTTTTCAGTGCCGAGAACCTCAATCAGAGAGTAAAAAAGGCGTAAGGTTCACAATGGTGTAAGATTAAAATGGGATATACCGGGCTAGGATTCGAGTTCCTGGAACAAGGGCCAAACCAACCACCCAAGAATGGAATCGTCGAGCGAAAACACTTGACAACCTCCTAGAAGCAGCTTTTCTTATCACCGGACATTTCTCTATCAATTAGGAATCTGATGCCGTCACTAAACACATTCCTTAAATTGTAGCCATTTGTTGAGTGTTTTTTTTTTTGTCTAATCCGCATATATATCACCATTGCCCTTGATTTTCTTGACTGTATATCTCTTAAATATCAACATATACATGTTTGATTTAGTTTACGAAGATTTTTCAATGCCGAAAAACTCGATCAGAGAGTAAAAAAGGCGTAAGGTTCACAATGGTGTAAAATTAAAAAGGGATATACCGATGCCGCCACTAAACACATTCCTTAAATTGTAGCCATTTGTTGAGTGTTTTTTTTGGTGTCTAATCCGCATATATATCACCATTGCCCTTGATTTTCTTGACTGTATATCTCTTAAATATCAACATATACACGTGTGATTTAGTTTACGAAGATTTTTCAATGCCGAAAACCTCAATCAGAGAGTAAAAAAGGCGTAAGGTTCACAGTGGTGTAAAATTAAAGTGGGATATACCGGGCTAGGATTCGAGTTACAGGAACAAGGGCCAAACCAACCACCCAAGAATGGAATCGTCGCGCGAAAACACTTGAAAACCTCCTAGAAGCAGCTTTTCTTACCACCAGACATTTCTCCATCAATTAGGAATCTGATGCCGTCACTAAACACATTCCTTAAATTGTAGCCATTTGTTGAGTGTTTTTTTTTGTGTCTAATCCGCATATATATCACCAGTGCCCTTGATTTTCTTGACTGTATATCTCTTAAATATCAACATATACACGTGTGATTTAGTTTACGAAGATTTTTCAATACCAAGAACCTCGATCAGAGAGTAAAAAAGGCGTAAGGTTCACAATGGTGTAAGATTAAAATGGGATATACCGGGATAGGATTCGAGTTACAGGAACAAGGGCCAAACCAACCATCCAAGAATGGAATCGTCGAGCGAAAACACTTGACAACCTCCTAGAAGCAGTTTTTCTTGCCACCAGACATTTCTCCATCAATTAGGAATCTGATGCCGTCACTAAACACATTCCTTAAATTCTAGCCATTTGTTGAGTGTTTTTTTTTGGTGTCTAAGCCACATATATATCTCCATTGCCCTTGATTTTCTTGAATGTATATCTCTTAAATGTCAACATATACACGTGTGATTTAGTTTACGAAGATTTTTCAATGCCGAGAACCTCGATCAGAGAGTAAAAAAGGCGTAAGGTTCACAATGGTGTAAAATTAAAATGGGATATACCGGGATAGAATTCGAGTTACAAGAATAAGGGCCAAACCAACCACCCAAGAATGGAATCGTCAAGCGAAAACACTTGACAACCTCCTAGAAGCAGCTTTTCTTGCCACCAGACCTTTCTCCATCAATTAGGAATCTGATGACGTCACTAAACACATTCCTTAAATTGTAGCCATTTGTTGAGTGTTTTTTTTTGGTGTCTAATCCGTATATATATCACCATTGCCCTTGATTTTCTTGACTGTATATCTATTAAATGTCAACATATACACGTGTGATTGAGTTTACGGAGATTTTTCAGTGCCGAGAACCTCAATCAGAGAGTAAAAAAGGCGTAAGGTTCACAATGGTGTAAGATTAAAATGGGATATACCGGGCTAGGATTCGAGTTCCTGGAACAAGGGCCAAACCAACCACCCAAGAATGGAATCGTCGAGCGAAAACACTTGACAACCTCCTAGAAGCAGCTTTTCTTATCACCGGACATTTCTCTATCAATTAGGAATCTGATGCCGTCACTAAACACATTCCTTAAATTGTAGCCATTTGTTGAGTGTTTTTTTTTTGTCTAATCCGCATATATATCACCATTGCCCTTGATTTTCTTGACTGTATATCTCTTAAATATCAACATATACATGTTTGATTTAGTTTACGAAGATTTTTCAATGCCGAAAAACTCGATCAGAGAGTAAAAAAGGCGTAAGGTTCACAATGGTGTAAAATTAAAAAGGGATATACCGATGCCGCCACTAAACACACTCCTTAAATTGTAGCCATTTGTTGAGTGTTTTTTTTGGTGTCTAATCCGCATATATATCACCATTGCCCTTGATTTTCTTGACTGTATATCTCTTAAATATCAACATATACACGTGTGATTTAGTTTACGAAGATTTTTCAATGCCAAAAACCTCAATCAGAGAGTAAAAAAGGCGTAAGGTTCACAGTGGTGTAAAATTAAAGTGGGATATACCGGGCTAGGATTCGAGTTACAGGAACAAGGGCCAAACCAACCACCCAAGAATGGAATCGTCGCGCGAAAACACTTGAAAACCTCCTAGAAGCAGCTTTTCTTACCACCAGACATTTCTCCATCAATTAGGAATCTGATGCCGTCACTAAACACATTCCTTAAATTGTAGCCATTTGTTGAGTGTTTTTTTTTGTGTCTAATCCGCATATATATCACCAGTGCCCTTGATTTTCTTGACTGTATATCTCTTAAATATCAACATATACACGTGTGATTTAGTTTACGAAGATTTTTCAATACCAAGAACCTCGATCAGAGAGTAAAAAAGGCGTAAGGTTCACAATGGTGTAAGATTAAAATGGGATATACCGGGATAGGATTCGAGTTACAGGAACAAGGGCCAAACCAACCATCCAAGAATGGAATCGTCGAGCGAAAACACTTGACAACCTCCTAGAAGCAGTTTTTCTTGCCACCAGACATTTCTCCATCAATTAGGAATCTGATGCCGTCACTAAACACATTCCTTAAATTCTAGCCATTTGTTGAGTGTTTTTTTTTTGGTGTCTAAGCCACATATATATCTCCATTGCCCTTGATTTTCTTGAATGTATATCTCTTAAATGTCAACATATACACGTGTGATTTAGTTTACGAAGATTTTTCAATGCCGAGAACCTCGATCAGAGAGTAAAAAAGGCGTAAGGTTCACAATGGTGTAAAATTAAAATGGGATATACCGGGCTAGGATTCGAGTTACAGGAACAAGGGCTAAACCAACCACCCAAGAATGGAATCGTCGAGCGAAAACACTTGACAACCTCCTAGAAGCAGCTTTTCTTACCACCAGACCTTTCTTCATCAATTAGGAATCTGATGCCGTCACTAAACACATTCCTTAAATTGTAGCCATTTTTTGAGGGTTTTTTTGGTGTCTAATCCGCATATATATCACCATTGCCCTTGATTTTCTTGACTGTATATCTCTTAAATGTCAACATATACACGTGTGATTTAGTTTACGAAGATTTTTCAATGCCGAGAACCTCGATCAGAGAGTAAAAAAGGTGTAAGGTTCACAATTGTGTAAAATTAAAATAGGATGTACCGGGCTAGGATTCGAGTTACAGAAACAAGGGCCAAACAAACCACCCAAGAATGGAATCGTTGAGCGAAAACACTTGACAACCTCCTAGAAGCAGCTTTTCTTACCACCAGACCTTTCTCCATCAATTAGGAATCCGATGCCGTTACTAAACACATTCCTTAAATTGTAGCCATTTGTTGAGTGTTTTTTTTTTGGTGTCTAATCCGCATATAATGTTGGTGCATATGTCTGTAGACTTCGTCTTGTATCATGTCTTGTAATAGTGTAGAAAGATAAGGGAACGAAATACGAGAAATACATGAAATATGTGTGTTAGGACCATTTCGCACGAAATGAATACTGCCCATTTCGCACGAAATGAAGTTTGGTCATTTCGCACGAAATGCCATTTCGTATGAAACTGATTCGTGCGAAATGGTGAGCCTATAAATAGTTGCCTTGACCATTTCGTTTGTAAGGTTCTGATTCCGGTAGCGAAGCTCTGCCGAAGTGTCTCCAGCATTGTAAAACGATTTGATATCAATACAGAGACAGTTTTAAAGTGATTCTGTGTGCAATTCAGCAAAAATAACTATGATACGTCTGATTCCGCCTTTCGTATTGGATAGAATTCTTCTGAACGACTCGTTTTGGTCGTGCAAACGATCCTACAAGTGGTATCAGAGCTCAGGAGGAACAGTTCTTACCATTTCAGCTGAAAATTCTGATTTCTACACCTTCTTTTCAAAATTAACTGAGATTTCACTGATAAAATGGCTTGATTTTTACATATAACGTGTGAAACACTGTTTTAACAAAGCCTTGAAAGAATTAGACCTTAAATCAAGGTAAAACTTGATCATTTTGTTCAAAAACTGTCCAATTCGTGTGACGTCAGCTCCATTTCGCACGAATTGATATCATTTCGTTTGAACTTGCACCATTTCGCACGAAACAGGCATCCATTTCGCACCAAAGTGTCAATTCGTTTGAAAATTTGTCATTTCGTACGGAATCACCCTTTTCGCTTGAAAGTGATTGCATTTCGTACGAATTGGTATCTCATTTCTCTTGGAAGTGCCATTTCACACCAAATCGTTATTTCGTGTGAAAGTGTTCCCCATTTCGCTTGAAAGGAGTTCATTCTGTTTGAGAAGTGCATTTCGTTTGAGAAATCCATTTCGTTTGAAAGTTTATGTTTGGGAAGTTTTGATAATCGAATCATGGATAACGAGTTCTACAATGCCTTTGCTAGTCCGATTACTATTACTCAGAACACGATGCTAGAAAATGAAACGGGCACCACGCAAAAACCGCCTAAGCTAATGAGTATTGAGGAGTACAGTGGATGGGCAGAACGTTTTGAAAATGGGGTTCAAGCATATTACCTAGATGCATGGGATTATACTGAATTTTGATATATTAGACCGGTTAAGGACAACGGACAGAAAGTTGACATTAGAGATCTAGATGTTGATGAGAAAAAGAAATACAAAAATGAAAAGTTGATGGTTAGTCTCTTACAGCAAGCTATTAAGGAAGAAATCTTGATTTTACTTCAACACAACGGAAGTTCTCATTCGATATGGAAATAATTAAAATCAAAGTTTGTTGGAAGTAAAGAAATGATCAAGAACAATATGTCGCTTTTGAAGAAAGAATTTGATTTATTCCGTGGATTAAGAACTGAAAACACCAAGCAGATTATAGAAAGATATTGCAATTTGGTGAAGAATATGCAAAGATTGAACATAAATAAAGACAAAGAAGAATTGATTGAAAAATTGGCCGATGCGTTGCCACATGATGTTTAGGGAACGTATATTATGATGTTGAAAAATAAACCTGAATTTGACAATCTAACGCTGAGTGATTTTATTGAACAACTCGAAGCTCAAGAGATGGAACAAAGAAAAATAGCGAGAATGAAGAACTAGGATGGTGAACAAGACATTGGTTTGTATTACAAAGGAGGTGTTAGTGATAAGACCAACATTGCACCAAAGATCGAAAGTGCTTTCAATGCTAAAAGTTCTTCTGAAAGTTCATCTCAAGGATCAAGTAGCAAAACGGGATTTTCTTCATATCCTTCGTTTGATCCAAATTTTTCAGCAACCAAGAGTGGCAAGGTTCTACAACGCAACATTGCACTAAATCTTGAGAATGATCAAAATTACTCGGAAGAAGTTGCAAAAAGTCACATGTCTTTGTTGGTGACTGTGTTAGAATCGTATGGGAGTTTAGTTGCAGGAAGGATCGGAAATCCAATGTTGACAAAAGAGGATTACGATCAGATTGATGGTGAGGAGATGGAATTAATGGATATAAAGTGGTGTTTGGCAAGCGTGTTGAGAAGAGCTGAAAAGTTTAAACAAATTACAGGAAGAGATGATTTCCGTGATGCTAATGTTTCTACTTTAGGCTTTGATAAATGTAAAGTTACTTGTTTTCGTTGCAGGGAAAAGGGCATTTCAAGCGAGAATGCACAAACCGCGAAGCAAGTGGAGCTCAAAATCCTTTCAACAACAATGATTATTATCAAAAAGCGATTTATCATCAAGTTGCTCAACAGCCGTATCAACAACAATCACAAACTGCTCATGCTAAGAAGGAGATTGAGGAATCAAAGAAAGCTTATCTTGTTAATCAAGATGATGGAAGATCGTCAAAAGGTTTCAGTTGGGACAAATATATTTCAGACGAAAGTAAAGCATGTTTGATAGATCAAGATGACGAAAGGCTTCCAAAAGAGTTCAGTTGGGATGATTTTGACCCTAACAAAACTTCAGATCATAAAGTTTTTGTTGCTCAAGTTGTTGAAGATGATGATAATGATTATTGGGCAAATAGTATGAAAAAGCATCTAAAATATCTAGCCGAGAGAGATGCTGAGAGAAAAGCTGAAAATGCTCGAATGGCAAAGAAGAAAGTTGAAAAACAAGATGATCGTGATGATGGTTATTCGTATGAGGCAGAAAGAATGAAAGAGCTTTTAAAATTTCCAGCTTTTGAGATTAAAAAGGAAGCTGTTGCAGAAAAGGTGTCTGAGAATTGTGAAAATTGTGAGACAATGAAAAAGCAAAACAATGAGTTGATTCACAACATGAACAGACTGAAAGAATCGTATGATGTCTTGAACAAAGCCATGAATCAATACAACGAGTCAAGCAGTGAACAAGCTACAGCCATGAAGACACTCAATGGAGCATACATGATAAAGCAAGAAATGATCAATTACTACATTGATATGTGTGCTGAGCTTGAAAAGACGTTGGAAATTCAGAGGATAGAAACAGAAGGAGTAAACAAGTTGTTGAATAGTTACTCATGTTCTTCTTATGTGATTGACAAGATTTATCCTATAGTGGCAGGTATGAAGACGTTTGAAGAAGAAACGTCTAAAGTGAAGAATTCCGAAACAAAAGAGGATACAGAAGTGAAGAATTCTGGTAAGAAACAAGGTGTTAGTTATAACAAGTGTCCACCTCCGTTTGAAAATGCATATTCTCCACGAAATGCTAATTCAGAAAGAGTCAAAAAGGCAACCAACTTACAGTGGGAATCTGAGCCTTCAGATAATTTGCCAGAAAATATTGATGTCACTTTCACATCATCTGACACTGATCATGAGTCCGAGTTAATAAAGAAAGTGGTCAATCAGGTGTTAGATAAAGATAAAACGGAGGAGTCAAAGTCAAAGTCGGAGTCAAACTCAGAGTCAAAATCCAACATGTCAAGTTCAACAGTCAAAAAGGGCAAACGGGTTTACAATAAAGAATTTCTGATGTCAAAGAATAATTTGAATGACGAAACATTCAAAGTAGCATGAACCTTGAATGATTCTGACAAATTATATTCTGATGAAGAATTTCCAATAAGATGTGTTAAAACTGAAATGATTAAAAAGGTTTTCAAACTAACAGAAATTAATATTTCTGAAATAAAAGATGTAAATCTTTCTGAAAAACCTAAAAAATACACCTCAAGAGATCAACAAAGGTTAAACAACAAAAGGGTTACAGTTCTGGTTCAGGTTATCGAAAGAAACCAAACCATAACGGTAATTTCAAAAAGAAGGGATTGGGTTTTATTTCACCAGAAAATCATAAAAATGAGAAAACTTATAAACCAAAAACTGTATTTGTTTCAAGATCAAGCTCGAAAGAAGAGGAAAAGAGTTCATTCTGGAAGCAAACGAACAAAGAATTCCTTGCGAAGAAGCAAGAGGGAATGAAGAATGAAGCTGTTCAGAAGAAGAAGGAGACAAGAACCTGTTTTCAATGCAAAATAGTTGGTCACATTGCCAGGAATTATCCAAAGACAATCCAAACAAAACAGGGAGTCTCTAATAAGCTGAAAGAAAAAGTTGTTGAGAAAAGTAAACCACCAACCAAACGATTTAAAGTTTTTGAAAACTCAACATTTGAGGTTGGAGAATGTTCAAAAAGGGTTTACAAGAGAAAAGTTAATCTTGACAATCACAAGTGATTTGTTAAGAAATCAGATGATAGTTTTGGCAATGAATCTGATTCCACAAAGTCAGATGAGCCACAAGTTGAATCAAAAGTTGAAAAGTCAGTTCCGCCAATGGATGATGCAAATTTTCCACCATTGCGAGCTGAGAATTTTAAGCAAAAAGTTGGAAAAGTTGAGATTTCAAACCAATTTTTTTCTGAAAAGAAAGATTTTGATGTTGAAAAGGCATTTAACCCCAAAGTGAAGCATATTTTTGGTAAAATGATTGAAGGGGAGGTCAAAGGGGTTAAAGAATTTTATGAAAAGAAAACGAAGAAACCAGATGAAGATGGGTCATCCCAGGTTATTAACTGGGATAGAACCTATCACGACTAAAAATCTGGACTTGCCGGAACTCCCAAGTTGGTAATCGTGGAGCAGGAATCGACATCTTTCTTGAAAAATATCACTTTTGTGCATAGTGGTTAAATGATATTTTGACTTTCCAGTGGTATTTTTATTCTTGAAAATTGTTATATTTCTACAAGTGGTGTTGTTGATAGAACCGAAAAATGTTTAATTTTTCAAGTGGTTAAAGGAAAACAATGTGATGAAACCCCAACAAAGCTAATTTTCCGAAAAAACCATTTGATTAAAACAAACTTAAGTGTTTTGAAATCATAATAGGAAAATAGTTTGTTGCCAGGGGGAGTTCTGATTGTTTATGCCAAGTGGATGGCGATTTGAAGTAATTCACGTCATGTTGTCATGTTTTGTACAGTTTATTGCTTTCTTTGTCAAATTTTCCCAGAAAATCAAAATTGAGACATATTTTGATTTTAGGGGGAGTAAAAAAATTTTAATTATTTCGAAAATTTGAAAAATAAAAAAACATGATAAAATCTATAAAGCCAAAAACATTGAAAAAATTCAAAAATGAGTTTTGTTGTGAAAAAGAGGAAATGATAGTACATCAGTTAGACTGTCACAGTACGCTAAAGAAATGGAAAGTTAAAATGTGATAAACTGCTGGTGCATGTTTGTGACAACAGCTTAGATTTGGTCTTTGGATATCTTGTAATTAGATAAACGATAAACAGTTAGCGGGTTTTAGCTTTGTAATAGTGAGTTGTAATTGTTTGGGCTAACCAAAACCCATATTGGGTGATGGAGGCGAATTGGGCCTGTCCAATTCGCAGTCCATGTTTAACCTTGGCCCAAGTTGCAACCTTGTGTTATATAAACAAGGTTAGGCTTTAGGGTTTAGGTTAATCAGCTAATCAGCCAAAACAATATTTGTGAGAATTTCGTGAGAGCTCCTAAAGCTTGGACGAAATTGTTAGTTGGTTAGGGTTTGATTGATTGTAAAACGTTAGTTTGGATAATCAATAGAAACCCGGTTTGAAAGTGAATTGATGTTTCTGTTTTCTACTTGTTTCTGTGATATTCTGATCAAGAGGATTCCGCACTCTTGATTGGAAAGACAATTCTGTTGAAGATCCATACGAATAGGGGACCTACAATTGGTATCAGAGCATTAGGCTCTTGAAGGCTCGGTTCAGAATTGTTCTGCAGAAACAGGGAGTATTTAGAATTTTTTTGTTAAACTTGACAATTAGGGTTTCGAATTTTCTGGCTTGTTTGATAAAAAATTTCGAAATTATTGGCTGTTTTGATCTTCTGGTTTTGTTTGTTTGGTGTTTTTGCAGGATTTTTGGGAAGTTTTTGCTGATTTTGGATGAATTTTTGGCTGAAATCCGAAAACTGTTCTTGGTTTTGTTCATAAAGTTCATCAATTTTGAAAAAAAAGTTGCTGATTTGCTGCATAGATTGTGCAGAAACTGTTTGAAGAATCCAGAAAATCTTCAAAATTTACGAAAAGATTAAGTTTCCAAAGTTAACTGGACCAGCGAATTTGACTCTAGGCGATTTTAACAGATTCGCAGACTGATCAGCGAATTTGGGACTTATATCTCGGTGAACGGCGAAGTTAAATCCAAAGGCGACTTTGGTAACCGTATAATTTTCCACAGCGAAATTATCACGGTTTTCGGCGATTTTGCAGGTCGTCGTAATAGCGAAATTGACCAGCGAAATTGAACTGTTGAGCGAAATTGACCTGACAGCATAATAAGCAGCGAAATTAATCTTATCAGAGGAATAACCAGCGAAATTAACTGACTGAGCAGCGAAATTAACTGAGACCCAGCGAAATTATCTGATTGACCAGCTTAGCAGCAAATTTAAAAAGGGTGGAATATTTTCTGGCAAGCGTCGATAAAATTTCAGAGTTTTGCAAATAGAAATTGATCCGTAGCTCGTTAGACAGAACCGTTTGGACCGTTGAATTCCTTTGAAAAAAAAAAAAAAAAAAAAAAAAAAAAAAACCGTTTGGACTCTGGAAAATCCCGAATACGGTTTTTGACATTTTATATCATTGGATTCGTCTTTTCGAGACGATTCTAAAGGTGTAATTTGGTAACCACTGTTTTCGGAGAAATTTTGTACGGTTTTTATCGGTACGGTTACGGTAAAACGTGTTTAAAGATGGTCAGAATGGATAAGTTCAATGAGACTGTTAAGAATTGGCCAAAGCTTGCAAATGTTAAAGAGTATGCTGTTTGGAAGGAGGAGTTTGAATCAGTTGTGAAAAGTGAGGATTTTAGAATGTGGTGTTGTATGATTGATGGATATGTTGCTCCTACACGTCGTGTCGAAGGAAGGGTTATACTGATGTCTTATGACAAGATGGATGAATCTGAGAGACAGGTGGTTGAAGCTGAGAAGAAAGCTTTAGCTGTGATCAAGAAATCCTTACCTGAGGGCATTAAGAATACCTTCAAGAACTATGGGAATTCTAGAGATCTGTGGGAAGCTTTAGAAAAACGTTATCAGATTCCATCAAAAGTGAATACTTGTGATCAAGCATTGGTAGCTGAGTTTGCAGCTGTGAAGATTGGAGAGGGAGCTGCTGAGATAGAAGAGAAGAAGGAAGCAGATGAGGAGAATGCTCAAAAGATGGGTGCAGAAGTTTCAAAGGGCTTGAAGGATGTGAACGGACTTACAGCAGAGGTAAAGGTATCATCAGAATCTGTAAGTCATACATGTCTAAATTGCACTGAACTACAGGTTAAAGTTGACAGACTATCGGAGCAAAACAACATTCAGTCAGCTGAATTAGAAAAGTTAAAAGAGTCAAATGTTCTTTTGATTAAACGAGAGTCAGATTGTTTTACAAAACTCAAATCAAATGAACAAGAAATTAGCAGTTTAACAAGCAAAGTCAATGAACTGTTACAGGTCATTGATTTAGCTTGTGAAACTGTGAAAGAAAAGACTAACGAGCTTTCAGAAAAGTGCACAGAATTGGCTGATGCACAAGCCAAAATTGTTGCACTTCAGGGGAAGTTAAACGATTTTGGGAATTCTTCGTTAGTCAGAACTCAAATTCAAAAAGGTTTAAAAAGAAGTAATGATAAAACAGGGGTGGGGTTTACTAAAGCTTCATCTTCTGGAAATCAAGACTACTCATTTTTACCAACTGAAGATGAGCTAACTGAGTTTGTAACCACTGCACAAGTAGTAGTGGATCCGATAGCTGTGGACTTGCCAGATAGTCCAGTTTCTTTGAAAGAATCTGTTGGGTCTAACGGTACACCTCATAAAGTGGATGAGGATACCAAAGACAAAACGGCCAACACATTTAAAAAGGGATCCAACAGAAAGAAAAGTTATAAGAAGAGATCCTGTTTTAAATGTCACAACATAGGGCATGTGGCAAGTTGTTGTCCTTTGAAGAAAGGTAAACAAAAGGTTGATGAGGTTAAGGATGAGAATCAGGTTGGGTCAAGCAATAGTGTAAAAACAAGTTGTCAGACAAAGAAACCTGAATCTCAACCAAAACCCTCAACTTCGAAAAGATTTGATAGACCAAGAAGTATTACACCACAATTTAGTCATTATAATGGTAAATCAAGTCAGTTTCAAAGTCAACATAGAAATTTTGGATATCAAAATCGATACCAGACATCTGTAAATCGAAATTTTCAAACAAGAAATGGACATAGGGGTTTTAGTAACTCGAATGTTCAACAATATCCAAAATTTTTCCAAAATTCATGGTATAATAATGGGAGAAGCAGGTATCCAGATAATCCACTGAAGTGTGATGGATATTGGATGGATGTACCTGTAATGGATGAATTTGGAAAACCCAAGACTATCAGGGCTTGGGTTCTTAAGACTAACTGAGTTGTTGAGTGTGTGCAGGAGCTGCTAAGGAGGATTATCAACTTATGTTGATAATGGCTGCTCTAGGCATATGAAGGGGGATGTGAGATTGTTGATATATTTATATTGGTTGATTTAAATTGAAGTTCAAAGTGCTGAGTTGACACACTAGATAACCTGGCAGATCTTTATACTAAAGCTTTTGACAGGGCTCGCTTTGAACACTTAGTCGAACTCAACGGGATGAGGAATCCTGAATAACTGGTTTTTCATAAGAATTTTTGTAAATAGTTTAGTGCTTTTCTTAAAAATCAAAAATACAAAAACATTAAAAAATCAAAAACATAAAAAAAAATAGAAAATCAAAAATGAGTTATCACTGTGTGAAAAAGAAGAAATGATAGTACATCGGCAAGTTAGACTGTCACACTGAAACTGAAATTAAAATGCTTAAGTGTGATAGCAGCTTCATCATATGATGTACCAGTAGGCAAAAAGCATGAAATAATCAACTTACCAATGTGATATAAATCTAAATGAATTGTGTATGAGTGGGGAACACATCAGTGGTGTATGGTTTAATGACCTTAAATCTTGCGTTGATAGATTGCCAAAATCTGAAGTTTTGGGTCTTTATACTGTTATTTCATCTGGGGATATCTTGGCTGTTCGTCTGTTCAGAACTAAAATTGTACATGACCCCAGGAAAGAAAGTCACTTGGAATTAGCACATTTCTATTTGAATGTCTGTATGTTGTCCCGATACACACAATTTTGATCTGATTCTGAAATCTTCTCTGAAAAAATTCGTGTACCTCCTCTGCTGCATCCAGATATATGCTGACCTGGAGGTGCTAGGCAACGACAGCTTCTGCTGCATCCAGATACATGCTGACCTAGCTGTACGTTGTCGCGCTATAGATCTAATACACCCGAAAGAGGCCCTCTAGTGCCCAAAAGAAACCCAATAAACCTATATCAAACTGAGAAAACTCATTTGATCTGTATATTATACCATCTCTACTAAAGATCTATTCTGTTCTCTTCTCAACCTATTCCCAGTTAAGATTTCAGAAATCTGGATTGGACTTGTGAAATATGTGGTAGGGAAGATACTTGCATGATAGAGTGTGTTGTTTATATTTCCAGGATTTGATTACTATTTATTTGGGTGTTCATTGTTAAGCAATCAAAACATGATAAAACAGATTATATGCAGACCTAGTCACTGTCAGGATATCTTAAAGGATGACATCAGTATACTCACCTACTACGATGAATCTTTGTGCATACCTTGATCGCGGGGGTATATCCTGAAGTGGGACACACTAGTATATCAGAATTAAAATTACCTTAATGTATCATATGGTAATGGTACTTGAAATGTTCATGCATTTTGTTTAAGAGGACAAACATACTGGTAATCGTCTTGGACTGCTTTTCACGAAAAATTACATAAAGAATTATCTAATAGTGTGAAAACAGTTTGATTGTGCTGATATGATCTTCTTACCGGTGTTTCTCACAAAAATAGAGTGTTTATTGCTTTTCGTATTTACTTGCTTTCAGAAAATATAAAAATCCAAAAATAGTGTCTTTTTCTGTTTAAAATTCTTAATGTACGGAAAACTGTTATTCTTGGAGGAATTGTTACTGATAGGGGGAGACGGTGTTAGAAAGTGAGTTCAAAATTTTAAATCATGCGGGTTATAGGGTGTGATTAAAAAGTTTTGCGTGTTGGTGATAAATTGGAAAATGCTTAATCTGTTATACAGTTTAACAAATCTCTTGAATAATAATAATTTGTTTAACTTATGTTGAAAAATTCTTATGGTTTCTCGAGATGTTTGTTTTATAGTAAACAGATTGAAGCAGTGTGTTGCTGAGAAGTTGCTGTGTTGCTGAGAAGTTGCTGTGAAGATGAGAGTTTGATTGGATGCATGGTAGAACCTCCTTTCTATATTGCAGACAAAGTTGAAGAGTTTGAAGATTGCTATACATATGCTGAACTGGAGTTTACTCAAACGCTAAAGTTTTTGAAGATTTGGTGATTGGATGCATCAGCTTAGGGGGAGTCTGTTGCTGACAAAGCTGTTGAAGCTGAAGCTATCCAAAGACCAAAGACAGTGCAAGACTACATGAAGATTGCAAGATGACTGAAGACAAAGTTATTTTATGAAGCTATTGTCAAGGGGGAGTTTGTTGGTGCATGTTTGTGACAACAGCTTAGATTTGGTCTTTGGATATCTTGTAATTAGATAAACGATAAACAGTTAGCGGGTTTTAGCTTTGTAATAGTGAGTTGTAATTGTTTGGGCTAACCAAAACCCATATTGGGTGATGGAGGCGAATTGGGCCTGTCCAATTCGCAGTCCATGTTTAACCTTGGCCCAAGTTGCAACCTTGTGTTATATAAACAAGGTTAGGCTTTAGGGTTTAGGTTAATCAGCTAATCAGCCAAAACAATATTTGTGAGAATTTCGTGAGAGCTCCTAAAGCTTGGACGAAATTGTTAGTTGGTTAGGGTTTGATTGATTGTAAAACGTTAGTTTGGATAATCAATAGAAACCCGGTTTGAAAGTGAATTGCTGTTTCTGTTTTCTACTTGTTTCTGTGATATTCTGATCAAGAGGATTCCGCACTCTTGATTGGAAAGACAATTCTGTTGAAGATCCATACGAATAGGGGACCTACATAAACGGTCTCACTAAAGATGTGACGATAGGCTCAGCTAGATTAGTAGATTTGTGATAACGATACAAACTTAAATAAACAAGCCTAGTTCTAGTGGGAAACGCGGTTGAAAGCATAGTACTTAGTTTTATCTTTCATGACTGTGTACCTACTCAGTAATCGCTGAAAGCTAAAAGAGCATAAAAACCGGTCAGTTTGTGAACTTTCACAACTTACTGAAAAAGTCACTTTGATTGTGCATTTCATTTTGCAAAGATTTAAACTTGTTTGATTTCTTTATTTTGTTTAAGCATTGGACATCCTCTGCGTATACGAAAGTATCGAACTGGATGTTAGTGCCTAAACGTTCTGCTTTATTTTTCTTGGTGTTTCATTTAAATCTTGGATCACCTCTGCGTATATGTGAATATCGAACTGGTGGTTAAGATCTAAACATTTTCAACTTGTTTTTATTTCTTATTTTGTTTAAACACTGGACTTTCTCTGCGTATCGAAAGATCGACCTGATTGTTAATGTTTAAACATTCTGCATTGTTTTTGCACATATCACAGTTGATGAAAGTTTAAAGGCATTACTTAAGTCAGTGTATTGCATGATGAGGGGATATGCTGAGATCGTGGGGTCCATAAGAACTTAGTGCAAAATTAATATACCTTAACGTATCGGTAAGCATTTCAAAAGTTTTTAGATTGAGTTTAAGAGGACAACAATATCGTTAATCTATGTGAATCGTTTAGAACTTAAAATGTTTAATGCTTAACGGTGCTAGTGATGTGTCTCAAAAACTGATATGATCCTCTTACACAAGCTCACAAAAATATTGTCTAAATATTTCTTTACTGATTTTCATTAAAAACAAAATCCAAAAAGATTTTAGTGTGTTTTAGCATAAAATTTTGAAAAATACAAAAAGATGTTCGACAACTGACGTTGGAAAGCTGATTTTCAAAATTCCAAGTGCTAAACATGATGAACAAAGGTTTGGGTGAATTTGTTTGAGAAGTGAGAAATCATTTTGAAATGTTTAGAAGGTTCATTAATTTGAATCAAAATTTTGAATAGTTCAAATGTGAAAAGTTTATCAAATGTAAAAATTTGTTTATCTTACAAGTGGTAGAGGATTGTGCAGGATAACGACTATGGGAGAGCTAGGTTCCGATACCTGAGGACTTTTCGCATAAAACCTGAACAGTGTTTAGAGCCAGGTTTTCAATCCAAAATCTGTTAGAGTGCTATTCCAGACTGCGATCCCAGCTGATTGATAGGGGGAGTCTGAAGACGTAAGAGCCAGCATCAGATCTTGGAAATGTGTTCGAGATATAATCTGCTGATGAACTTAAAGAATCAAGAGACCTGATCAAGAGAGGATTGAGCCAGGTTGCGATTCTAATAGAGAAAGAGAGAAAAAAAGAAGAGATTGATTAAGGATGCTTACAATGGAGAATAATTTGGAAGAGAGCATGAAGACTGATAAAGATTGAAGACTCGTCATACTAAAGACTTGTACTGAAGACTCGTCGACATCCAAGGGGGAGTCGGTTGGTGCATATGTCTGTCGACTTCGTCTTGTATCATGTCTTGTAATAGTGTAGAAAGATCAGGGCACGAAATACGAGAAATACATGAAATATGTGTGATAGGACCATTTCGCACGAAATGGAATTATACATTTCATACGAAATGAATACTGCCCATTTCGCACGAAATGAAGTTTGGTTATTTCGCACGAAATGCCATTTCGTATGAAACTGATTAGTGCGAAATGGTGAGCCTATAAATAGTTGCCTTGACCATTTCGTTTGTAAGGTTCTGATTCCGGTAGCGAAGCTCTGCCGAAGTGTCTCCAGCATTGTAAAACGATTTGATATCAATACAGAGACAGTTTTAAAGTGATTTTGTGTGCAATTCAGCTAAAATAACTACGATACGTCTGATTCCGCCTTTCGTATCGGATAGAATTCTTCTAAACGACTCATTTTGGCCGTGCAAACGATCCTACATATATATCACCATTGCCCTTGATTTTCTTGACTGTATATCTCTTAAATGTCAACAAATACACGTGTGATTTAGTTTACGAAGATTTTTCAATGCCGAGAACCTCGACCAGAGAGTAAAAAGGGCGTAAGGTTCACAATGGTGTAAAATTAAAATGGGATATACCAGGCTAGGATTCGAGCTATAGGAACAAGAGCCAAACCAACCAACCAAGAATAGAATCGTCGAGCGAAAACACTTGACAACCTCCTAGAAGCAGCTTTTCTTGCCACCAGACCTTTCTCCATCAATTAGGAATATGATGCCGTCACTAAACATATTCCTTAAATTGTAGTCATTTGTTGAGTGTTTTTTTTTGTGTCTAATCCGCATATATATCACCATTGCCCTTGATTTTCTTGAGTGTATATCTCTTAAATGTCAACATATACAGGTGTGATTTAGGTTACGAAGATTTTTCAATGCCGAGAACCTCGATCAGAGAGTAAAAAGGGTGTAAGGTTCACAATGGTGTAAAATTAAAATGGGATATACCGGGCTAGGATTCGAGTTACAGGAACAAGGGCCAAACCAACCACCCAAGAACGGAATCGTCGAGCGAAAACACTTGACAACCTCCTAGAAGCAGCTTTTCTTGCCACCAGACCTTTCTCTATCAATTAGGAATCTGATGCCGTCACTAAACACATTCCTTATATTGTAGCAATTTGTTGAGTGTTTTTTTTTGTCTAATCCGCATATATATCACCATTGCCCTTGATTTTCTTGACTGTATATCTCTTAAATATCAACATATACACGTGTGATTTAGTTTACGAAGATTTTTCAATGCCGAGAACCTCGATAAGAGAGTAAAAAAGGCGTAAGGTTCATAATGGTGTAAAATTAAAATGGGATATACCGGGCTAGTATTCGAGTTACAGGAGCAAGGGCCAACCCAACCACCCAAGAATGGAATCGTCGAGCGAAAACACTTGACAACCTCCTAGAAGCAGCTTTTCTTGCCACCAGACCTTTCTCCATCAATTAGGAATCTGATGTCGTCACTAAACACATTCCTTAAATTGTAGCCATTTGTTGAGTGTTTTTTTTGTGTCTAATCTGCATATATATCACCGTTGCCCTTGATTTTCTTGACTGTATATCTCTTAAATGTCAACATATACACGTGTGATTTAGTTTACACAAAAAAAAAACACTCAACAAATGGCTACAATTTAAGGAATGTGTTTAGTGACGACATCAGATTCCTAATTGATGGAGAAGGGTCTGGTGGCAAGAAAAGCTGCTTCTAGGAGGTTGTCAAGTGTTTTCGCTTGACGATTCCATTCTTGGGTGGTTGGTTTGGCCCTTGTTCCTGTAACTCGAATCATAGCCCGGTATATCCCATTTTAATTTTACACCATTGTGAACCTTACGCCTTTTTTACTCTCTGATCGAGGTTCTCGGCATTGAAAAATCTTCGTAATCTAAATCACACGTGTATATGTTGATATTTAAGAGATATACAGTCAAGAAAATCAAGGGCAATTGTTATAAATATGCGGATTAGACACAAAAAAAACACTCAACAAATGGCTACAATTTAAGGAATGTGTTTAGTGACGGCATCAGATTCCTAATTGATGGAGAAAGGTCTGGTGGTAAGAAAAGCTGATTCTAAGAGGTTGTCAAGTGTTTTCGCTCGACGATTCCATTCTTGGGTGGTTGGTTTAGCCCTTGTTCCTGTAACTCGAATCCTAGCCTGGTATATCCCATTTTAATTTTACACCATTGTGAACCTTACGCCTTTTTTACTCTCTGATCGAGGTTCTCGGCATTGAAAAATCTTTGTAAACTAAATCACACGTGTATATGTTGACATTTAACAGATATACAGTTAAGAAAATCAAGGGCAATTGTGATATATATGCGGATTAGACACCAAAAAAAACACTCAACAAATGGCTACAATTTAAGGAATGTGTTTAGTGACGGCATCAAATTTCTAGTTGATGGAGAAAGGTCTGCTAGCAAGAAAAGCTGCTTCTAGGAGGTTGTCAAGTGTTTTCGCTCGACGATTCCATTCTTGGGTGGTTGGTTTGGCCCTTGTTCCTGTAACTCGACTCATAGCCCGGTATATCCCATTTTAATTTTACACCATTGTGAACCTTACGCCTTTTTTACTCTCTGATCGAGGTTCTCGGCATTGAAAAATCTTCGTAATCTAAATCACACGTGTATATGTTGATATTTAAGAGATATGCAGTCAAGAAAATCAAGGGCAATTGTGATATATATGCGGATTAGACACCAAAAAAAACACTCAACAAATGGCTACAATTTAAGGAATGTGTTTAGTGACGGCATCAGATTCCTAATTGATGGAGAAGGGTCTGGTTGCAAGAAAAGCTGCTTCTAGGAGGTTGTCAAGTGTTTTTGCTCGACGATTCCATTCTTGGGTGGTTGGTTTGGCCCTTGTTCCTGTAACTCGAATCCTAGCCCGGTATATCCCATTTTAATCTTACACCATTGTGAACCTTACGCCTTTCTTATTCTCTGATCAAGGTTCTCGGCATTGAAAACTCTTCGTAAACTAAATCACACGTGTATATGTTGACATTTAAGAGATATACAGTCAAGAAAATCAAGGGCAAAGGTGATATATATGCGGATTAGACACCAAAAAAAAACACTCAACAAATGGCTACAATTTAAGGAATGTGTTTAGTGACGGCATCAGATTCCTAATTGATGGAGAAAGGTCTGGTGGCAATAAAAGCTACTTCTAGGAGGTTGTCAAGTGTTTTCGCTCGACGATTCCATTCTTGGGTGGTTGGTTTGGCCCTTGTTCCTGTAACTCGAATCCTAGCCCGGTATATCCCATTTTAATTTTACACCATTGTGAACCTTACGCCTTTTTTACTCTCTGATCGAGGTTCTCGGCATTGAAAAATCTTCGTAAACTAAATCACACGTGTATATGTTGACATTTAAAAGATATACTGTCAAGAAAATCAAGGGCAATGGTGATATATATGCGGATTAGACACAAAAAAACACTCAACATATGGCTACAATTTAAGGAATGTGTTTAGTCACGGCATCAGATTCCTAATTGATGGAGAAAGGTCTGGTGGTAAGAAAAGCTGCTTCTAGGAGGTTGTCAAGTGTTTTCGCTCGACGATTCCATTTTTGGGTGGTTGGTTTGGCCGTTGTTCCAGTAACTCGAATCCTAGCCCGGTGTATCCCATTTAAATTTTACACCACTGTGAACCTTACACCTATTTTACTCTCTGATCGAAGTTCTCGGCATTGAAAAATCTTCGTAAACTAAATCACACATGTATATGTTGACATTTAAGAGATATACAGACAAGAAAATCAAGGACAATGGTGATATATATATATGGATTAGACACCAAAAAAAACACTCAACAAATGGCTACAATTTAAGGAATGTGCTTAGTGACGGCATCAGATTCCTAATTCCTAATTGATGGAGAAAGGTCTGGTGGGAAGAAAAGTTGCTTCTAGGAGGTTGTCAAGTGTTTTCGCTCAACGATTCAATTCTTAGGTGGTTGGTTTGGCCCTTGTTCCTGTAACTCGAATCCTAGCCCGGTATATCCCATTTTAATTTTACACCATTGTGAACCTTACGCCTTTTTTACTCTCTGATCGAAGTTCTCAGATTCGAAAAATCTTCGTAAACTAAATCACACGTGTATATGTTGATATTTAAGAGATATACAGTCAAGAAAATCAAGGGCAACGGTGATATATTTGCGGATTAGACACCAAAAAAACACTCAACAAATGGCTACAATTTAAGGAATATGGTTAGTGACGGCATCAGATTCCTAATTGATGGAGAAAGGTCTGGTGGCAAGAAAAGCTGCTTCTAGGAGGTTGTCATGTGTTTTCGCTCGACGATTCCATTCTTGGGTGGTTGGTTAGGCCCTTGTTCCTGTAACTCGAATCCTAGCCTGGTATATCCCATTTTAATTTTACACCATTGTGAACCTTACGCCTTTTTTACTCTCTAATCGAGGTTCTCGGCATTGAAAAATCTTCGTAAACTAAATCACACGTGTATATGTTGATATTTAAAAGATATACAGTCAAGAAAATCAAGGGCAATTGTGATATATATGCGGATTAGACACCAAAAAAACACTCAACAAATGGCTACAATTTAAGGAATGTGTTTAGTGACGGCATCAAATTTCTAGTTGATGGAGAAAGGTCTGCTAGCAAGAAAAGCTGCTTCTAGGAGGTTGTCAAGTGTTTTCGCTCGACGATTCCATTCTTGGGTGGTTGGTTTGGCCCTTGTTCCTGTAACTCGAATCATCGCCCGGTATATCCCATTTTAATTTTACACCATTGTGAACCTTACGCCTTTTTTACTCTCTGATCGAGGTTCTCAGCATTGAAAAATCTTCGTAATCTAAATCACACGTGTATATGTTGATATTTAAAAGATATACAGTCAAGAAAATCAAGGGCAATTGTGATACATATGCGGATTAGACACCAAAAAAAAACACTCAACAAATGGCTACAATTTAAGGAATGTGTTTAGTGACGGCATCAGATTCCTAATTGATGGAGAAGGGTCTGGTGGCAAGAAAAGCTGCTTCTAGGAGGTTGTCAAGTGTTTTCGCTCGACGATTCCATTCTTGGGTGGTTGGTTTGGCCCTTGTTCCTGTAACTCGAATCCTTGCCCGTTATATCCCATTTTAATCATACACCATTGTGAACCTTACGCCTTTCTTATTCTCTGATCAAGGTTCTCGGCATTGAAAAATCTTCGTAAACTAAATCACACGTGTATATGGTGACATTTAAGAGATATACAGTCAAGAAAATCAAGGGCAATGGTGATATATATGCGGATTAGACACAAAAAAAAAACACTCAACAAATGGCTACAATTTAAGGAATGTGTTTAGTGACGTTATCATATTCCTAATTGATGGAGAAAGGTCTGGTGGTAAGAAAAGCTGCTTCTAGGAGGTTGTCAAGTGTTTTCGCTCGACGATTCCATTCTTGGGTTGTTGGTTTGGCCCTTGTTCCTGGAACTCGAATCCTAGCCCGGTATATCCCATTTTAATTTTACACCATTGTGAACCTTACGCCTTTTTTACTCTCTGATCGAGGTTCTCGGCATTGAAAAATTTTCGTAAACTAAATCACACGTGTATATGTTGATATTTAAGAGATATACAGTCAAGAAAATCAAGGGCAATGGTGATATATATGCGGATTAGACACAAAAAAAAACACTCAACAAATGGCAACAATTTAAGGAATGTGTTTAGTGACGGCATCAGATTCCTAATTGATGGAGAAAGGTCTGGTGGCAAGAAAAGATGCTTCTAGGAGGTTGTCGAGTGTTTTCGCTCGACGATTCCATTCTTGGGTGGTTGGTTTGGCCCTTGTTCCGGTAACTCGAATTCTAGCCCGGTGTATCCCATTTTAATTTTACACCATTGTGAACCTTACGCCTTTTTTACTCTCTGATCGAGGTTCTCGGCATTGAAAAATCTTCGTAAACTAAATCACACGTGTATATGTTGATATTTAAGAGATATACAGTCAACAAAATTAAGGGCAATGGTGATATATATGCGGACTAGACACTAAAAAAAACACTCAACAAATGGCTACAATTTAAGGAATGTGTTTAGTGACGACATCCGATTCCTAATTGATGGAGAAAGGTTTGGTGGCAAGAAAACCTGCTTCTAGGGGGTTGTCAAGTGTTTTCGCTTGACTATTCCATTCTTGGGTGGTTGGCTTGGCCCTTGTTCCTTTAACTTGAATCCTAACCCGGTATATCCCATTTTAATTTTACACCATTGTGAACCTTACGCCTTTTTTACACTCTGATAGAGGTTCTCGGCATCGAAAAATCTTCGTAAATTAAATCACACGTGTATATGTTGATATTTAAGAGATATACAGTCAAGAAAATAAAGGGCAATGGTGATATATATGCGGATTAGACACCAAACAAAACACTCAATAAATGGCTACAATTTAAGGAATGTGTTTAGTGACGGCATCAGATTCCTAATTGATGGAGAAAGGTCTGGTGGCAAGAAAAGCTGCTTCTAGGAGGTTGTCAAGTTTTTTCGCTCGACGATTCCATTCTTGGGTAGTTGGTTTGGCCCTTGTTCCGGTAACTCGAATCCTAGCCCGGTATATCCCATTTTTTTTACAGCATTGTGAACCTTACGTCTTTTTTACTCTTTGATCGAGGTTCTCGGCATTGAAAAATATTCGTAAACTAAATCACACGTGTATATGTTGATATTTAAGAGATATACAGTCAAGAAAATCAAGGGCATTGGTGATATATATGCGGATTAGACACAAAAAAAACACTCAACAAATGGCTACAATTTAAGGAATGTGTTTAGTGACAGCATCAGATTCCTAATTGATGGAGAAAGGTCTGGTGGCAAGAAAAGCTGCTTCTAGGAGGTTGTCCAGTGATTTCGCCTGACGATTCCATTCTTCGGTGGTTGGTTTGGCCCTTGTTCCTGTAACTCGAATCCTAGCCCGGTATATCCCATTTTAATTTTACACCATTGTGAACCTTACGCATTTTTTACTCTCTGATAGAGGTTCTCGGCATCGAAAAATATTCGAAAACTAAATCACACGTTTATATGTTGATATTTAAGAGATATACAGTCAAGAAAATCAAGGGCAATGGTGATATATATGCAGATTAGACACAAAAAAAAACACTCAACAAATGGCTACAATTTAAGGAATGTGTTTAGTGACGGCATCAGATTCCTAATTGATGGAGAAAGGTCTGGTGGCAAGAAAAACTGCTTCTAGGAGGTTGTCAAGTGTTTTCGCTCGACGATTCCATTCTTGGGTGGTTGGTTTGGCCCTTGTTCCTGTAACTCGAATCCTAGCCCGTTATATCTCATTTTAATTTTACACCATTGTGAACCTTACGCCTTTTTTACTCTCTGATCGAGGTTCTCGGCATTGAAAAATCTTCGTAAACTAAATCACACGTGTATATGTTGACATTTAAGAGATATACAGTCAAGAAAATCAAGGGCAATGGTGATATATATGCGGATTAGACACAAAAAAAACACTCAACAAAAGGCTACAATTTAAGGAATGTGTTTAGTGACTGCATCACATTCCTAATTGATGGAGAAAGGTCTGGTGGTAAGAAAATCTGCTTCAAGGAGGTTATCAAGTGTTTTCGCTCGACGATTCCATTCTTGGGTGGTTGGTTTGGCCCTTGTTCCTGTAACTCGAATCCTAGCCCGGTATATCCCTTTTTAATTTTACATCATTGTGAACCTTACGCCTTTTTTACTCTCTGATCGAGGTTCTCGGCATTGAAAAATCATCGTAAACTAAATCACACGTGTATATGTTGATATTTAAGAAATATACAGTCAAGAAATTCAAGGGCAATGGTGATATATATGCGGATTAGACACAAAAAAAACACTCAACAAATGGCTACAATTTAAGGAATGTATTTAGTGACGCCATCAGATTCCTAATTGATGGAGAAAGGTCTGGTGGCAAGATAAGCTGCTTCTATGAGGTTGTCAAGTGTTTTCGCTCGACGATTCCATTCTTGGGTGGTTGGTTTGGCCCTTGTTCCTGTAACTCGAATCCTAGCCCGGTATATCCCATTTTAATTTTACACCATTGTGAACCTTACGCCTTGTTTACTCTCTGATCGAGGTTCTCGGCATTGAAAAATCTACGTAAACTAAATCACACGTGTATATGTTGATATTTAAGAGATATACAGTCAAGAAAATCAAGGGCAATGGTGATATATATGCGGATTAGACACCAAAAAAAACACTCAACAAATGGCTACAATTTAAAGAATGTGTTTAGTGACGGCATCAGATTCCTAATTGATGGACAATGGTCTGGTGGCAAGAAAAGCTGCTTCTAGGAGGTTGTCAAGTGTTTTCGCTCGACGATTCCATTCTTGGGTGGTTGGTTTGGCCCTTGTTCCTGTAACTCGAATCCTAGCCCGGTATATCCCATTTTAATTTTACACCATTGTGAACCTTACGCCTTTTTTACTCTCTGATCGAGGTTCTCGGCATTGAAAAATCTTCGTAAACTAAATCACACGTGTATATGTTGACATTTAAGACATATACAGTCAAGAAAATCAAGGGCAATGGTGATATATATGCGGATTAGACACCAAAAAAACACTCAACAAATGTCTACAATTTAAGGAATGTGTTTAGTGACGGCTACAATTTAAGGAATGTGTTTAGTGACGGCACCAGACCTTTCTCCATCAATTAGGAATATGATGCCGTCACTAAACACATTCCTTAAATTGTAGCCATTTGTTGAGTGTTTTTTTTTTGTGTCTAATCTGCATATATATCACCATTGCCCTTGATTTTCTTGACTGTATATCTCTTAAATGTCAACATATACATGTGTGATTTAGTTTACGAAGATTTTTCAATGCCGAGAATCTCAATCAGAGAGTAAAAAAGTGTTAGGAAACTTTATTTGTAAGTATTGAAGAAAATCACAATCAACTGGATCTATGAAGAGATCACAGTCCTGAAGATCATGAACTAGAAAAAGAAGATTAGATGGGACAACTGGAATGCACAGCATCTACTTCAAAGAATCACAAGTTGATCAAGAGCTGAATTGGATTATCAGAGAAGGTCATTTCTGATGGATCTGATGATATTTCTGATGAAATATCATCAGTTTCTAACGATTCTGATCATCAGGATTTTTCTGACGATTTGTTCATCAGAATTTCTGATGAAGTGGTTTATCAGAATTCTGATGAACAACCCCACTTGTCTGAAATTGGCTCTGTCCTACCACACTTACCGAAGAAAGTTGACATTAATTGATATCATGATGAAAAAGGCAACTTGAACGTTGGATTCAATGAATATGTCAATTGGCTACTTTTTGCAGGACTTATTGCATGAATAAACTATTGTTTATTCATGCACCCAGCCTTCTATAAATAGAAGGCTCAACCAGGAGAAGCAAAGTGAGTTTGAAGCTTATCATTCATACATACATCAAAACTCCATTGCCCTCTCACCCACATAATTCAAGATTCATTTGTACTAGATAATAATCTTACAATCACCTTGTAAACCATTTTGTTTCAAAGTGATATAAACTTGATAATTCTGTAGGTCTTGTTTCTTGAAAGACTTATTTCCATTTCCGCACATCTTTTTCACATCTACTGAAATCACTTGCCATATTACTTGAAAAGAAGTTGTTTTAAGGCCATACTGGGTCCAACAATTGGTATCTGAGCAGATTGAATAAACTATTTTCAAATGATCAATCGCTCATTTTCTTTTCTCTAAATATGGCCAGCTTTCAATCCTGGAATAATGCTTTTAACATTGGTTCTATGTCCAAACCTCCGACTCTGGTCAGAGAGGAATACCCCCAATGGAAAATCAGGATGGTCAATTTCCTTAATGGTCATGACCGAGCTCTGTTTCAATCCATTGAAAGGGGTCCACATATACCAATGACAGACATACCTGCTATTCCAGCAACTGACCAATCACCAGCAATCCCTGCCTCCGGGTCTCCCAAAAGTGAAATTAACTGGAGCGTGGAAGACAAGGACCTGGTGGCTGGGGATGAAAGGGCAAAGTCACTTTTAATAATGGCCATCCCCAATCACATATTTTCACAAGTTGATGCATGTGCATCAGCTAAGGAAATATGGGATCAGTTGGAAAATCTTTGTGAAGGAGGAGAAAGGATGAGAAGAAACAAGAGAACAAACAATGTCTCATCTTATGAAAGGTTTAAAAGTTTGCCAAATGAAAGGTTAAATGATACATATCAAAGATTTACAAAACTTTTAAACGAGCTAAAGAAATTTGGAATAACAAAGTCAAATGATGAAAGAAACATAAAATTTCTTGATGCCCTTCCTAGAGAATGGAGAAGTCTAACCATGACTTTATCATCAACCTTAGAACTAGGAAACATGAGTCTTCATGACTTATACAACATCTTGATCCCCAGAGAGGAAGAAATATTTGAAGAAACCATTCAAAGAGGGGGATCTTTAGCTCTTATCTCAAACTCACAAAGATCAACAACAACTAATGATCCACAACCATCAAACAGCCAAAATCTTGAAACTTCTGATGCATCATCAGACTTTTCAGCTTTTGCTGAAGCAATAGCACTGCTCACCAAAACATTTGAGCAGCGGTTGAGGGGAGGTAGCCAGAGATACCAGAGGAGTGACAGAGGAAGGATGGATGGAAGATCTAAAGAAGAAATTAGATCTAAGGATAAAGGGAAGGCTGAAGATGTGTGTTATAAGTGCAAGCAGAGAGGTCATTATGCATCAGAATGCAAGACCAAGAAGCTGAATGATGTTGCATATTATGAGAAAAAGCTTGAAGAAGCAAAGAAACAGCAACAAGTAAGCTTAATTGCTGGAACAGATACATGGTTATCTGATGATTCTTCTGATGATGAAGAAGAAGAATTGGCAAATTTCTGCCTCATGGCACTCTCTAAAGGACTACCAGAAACTTCAGAACAAAAGGTAAATTTAGATAATCTTGATCTTGAACACAAGTTAAACAAGCTCATGTCAGATTTTCTAAATCTGCAAGAAAAACATCAATCAGATATTAGAAAATCTGATGAGTTGCAAAGGACTTTGAATAAAATCATTTTTGAAAACCAACTTCTTATAGAGGAAAGTTTAGATCAAAGAGCTAAAATTGAGTTTTATGAAGATGAAAGAAAAGATTTTTACAAGAAAATCAATGAGAAAGAAATCAATGTAAGAGGTTTTCAACAGGCTAAAGAGTTCATAAATTTTATTGAGTCCACACCAAAGAACAAAGGAGAGGGTTTAGGTTATACAAGATCTACAAGATCAAATAAACCCACTATCTTTGTAAAAGCAACTCATCATAATTCTGATAAATTTACATCAGAATCTGAATCTTGCAAAACAACATGTTCTGAATATTCTTTTGAAAAACCAAACTTCAAAACAAACAATAGTGAATGCAGTCAAAAATCTGTAAAAACTTCAGAAGCAGTTCACTCATCTTTTCAAAATTATCCACTCATTTCATCACAAGAGGAAATATCAGAAAAATCTGATAACTCTTGTATGTGTGTTGACATACTAAAGCTTGTTCAACACCATCTTCAAAAGAAAACTGTAAAATCTGTTAATGGCTCAGCATATAACAGAGTTTCTGATGAATAATCAAGAAGAAGAAGAAAGAAAGTGATTAATATTCCATCAGAAATAGTACTAAAGCATGCCTGGGTACCAAAAACCCTCTAATCATTTCATTTCAGGACCATCATGTGCAGCAGATCTGGTACTGCGACTCAGGAAGCTCCAAGCACATGACTGGGGACAGGAGCTTACTCAGCAACTTTGTTTCAAGGCTGGGTAGAATGGTAAACTTTGGAAATGGAGTGAAAGGAAGGATCATGGGATATGGATGCATAAAGTATGGATGTCTGACCATAGAGAAAGTAGCCTATGTTGAAGGCTTAAAGTATAACTTGCTGAGTTGTGGTCAATTCTGTGACAAAGGTTTTCAGGTAACCTTTTTACCAGAAAAATGCTTGCTAATAGGTATAGATGATAATAAAATCTATTTAAGTGGGAAAAGAATAAGAAAATCAATTTACTATTTTGACTTCAAAGAAGAAAGTGAACATCCAAAACTATGTTTAATTTCAAAAATCAATAAAGGTAGTAGTTGGTTATGGCACAAAAGGCTTGCTCACTTGAATTTCAAAAACCTAAGTAAACTAGCAAGCAAATGTCTGGTAAAAGGATTACCTTTAATATCCTCAAAGAAGGATAAAATTTGTGAAGCATGTGAGATGGGTAAATCCAAGAGAAGCTCACATAAATCAATTTCTGAGTCTTCTATTTCACAAAATTTGGAACTTTTACACATGGATTTGTGTGGACCCATAAGTACAGAAAGTTTTTCTGGAAAGAAATACATACTAGTAATAGTAGATGACTTTTCCAGGTACACATGGGTAGAATTTTTGAGAAAGAAAAGTGAAACTCCTGATCTGATCATTAATTTTATCAAGAAAATTGAAAATCTGTTAAAACTAACAGTCAGAAGGATCAGATCAGACAATGGAACAGAGTTTAAGAATTCAAAAATTGAGAATTTTCTGATAAGCAAAAGAATTTCTCATGATTTTTCTACTCCCAGAACACCTCAACAGAATGGGTGGTTGAAAGAAGGAATAGGACCTTGGTAGAAGCTGCCAGAACCATGCTTGCTTATGCTAAATTGCCCACTCACTTTTAGGCAGAAGCTATAGCAAATGCATGTTTTACACAAAACAGATCCATAATCAATAAAAGGCACAACAAAACACCTTACAACATTATAAATGGAAGAATTCCAAGTATAAAATTTTTGCATACATTTGGTTGTAGATGCTTTGTTTTCAATGATTTTGAAAACCTTGAAAAATTTGACAGAAAAGCAGAAAAAGGTATTTTTCTTGGTTACTCTTTGTCATCAAAAGCATATAGAATTTTTATTCTCAATACAAGGACAATCAGAGAATGTCTGTATGTCTCATTTGATGACTCACCAGAAACAGAGGTTTCTGATGAATACATGAAAGAAATAAATTTTTCTGATAAACAAGAAATGTATGAACATCTCTTTGAAATGATAAATGAAGATTTCCTAGAACATGATAATTCTTTCAAAAACAAATCAAAAGATCCATCATGTACTAACTCTGCAGAACAAAGGTGTAGTCAGAACCTCAAAATTCTGATATCTTACACATAATTGAAGCACCTGTTCAGGGGGAAACTTCAAATCCATCAGAACCAACAACTTTTCACAATAAGTTAAGATGGATCAAAGGACATGTTCATTCTGACATCATAGGCAATCCTGCAGATGGTGTCAGAACAAGATCTGCCACTGCACATGAGTGTGCATTTTCTGGGTTCTTAAGCAAGGTAGAACCCAAATCTGTCAAAGAAGCTCTGAGTGACCCAGACTGGATTCAGGCAATGCAAGAAGAGCTTGATCAGTTTGAAAGAAGCAAGGTATGGGATCTGGTACCCAAGCCAAAAGACAAATCTGTCATTGGTTCAAAATGGGTATTCAGGAATAAATCTGATGAGAATGGCATAATCACAAGGAACAAAGCAAGGTTAGTGGTCAAGGGTTACTATCAACAAGAAGGTATTGATTATGACGAAACTTTTGCACCAGTAGCTAGGTTAGAAGCTGTAAGAATTTTTCTTGCTTATGCTGCATCCAAGGATTTAAAAGTTTATCAAATGGATGTAAAATCTGCTTTTCTAAATGGTAAAATTGAGGAAGAAGTTTATGTGCATCAACCAGAAGGCTTTGTTGATCCAAAATTTCAAAATCATGTGTACAGATTAAACAAAGCCTTGTATGGGTTGAAGCAAGCTCCTAGAGCCTGGTATGAGACTTTATCAAACTTCTTACTCAATTCCGGGTTTACCAAAGGTACTATTGACACCACTCTTTTTCTCAAAACACACAAAGGTCATACTTTGCTGGTCCAGATATATGTTGATGACATTATATTTGGATCAACTAATGAAAAATTTTGTGACAAATTTCAAAAATTGATGACCAGCCACTTTGAAATGAGTATGATGGGTGAGTTAACCTTTTTCTTAGGGTTACAAGTAAAACAAAGAATTGATGGAATATTTTTGAGTCAATCAAAATATGTGCAAACAATTCTACAAAAATACTCACTTGAAAACTGCTCTGTTTCAAAAACTCCCATGGCAACAGGGAACAAGTTAGATTCTGATAAGGATGGTATAAGTGTTGATATTAAAACCTATAGAGGAATGATAGGATCACTGCTTTATTTAACTGCAAGCAGACCAGATATCATGTTTGCAACATGCTTTCTGGCCAGATATCAATGTGATCCCAAAGAGTCCCATCTAAAAGCTGTAAAAAGGGTTTTCAAATATCTCAAAGGCACATCAAAACTTGGTCTCTGGTATCCTAAGGATACAAACCTTGAATTAATTGCATTCACAGATGCAGATTATGCATGGTGCAAAATTGACAGGAAAAGCACATCTGGTGCCTGTCAACTCTTAGGAGAAAAATTGGTTTGTTGGGCAAGCAAGAAACAAAACTGTGTTGCCACATCAACAGCAGAATCAGAATATGTAGCAGCAGCAAGTTTCTGTTCACAAGTGCTGTGGATGGAAACTCAACTGAAAGATTATGGAGTAAATCTGACAAGAATTCCAATTCTATGTGACTCAAAGAGTGCTATTGCAATAACAGAAAATCCAGTTCATCACTCAAGAACCAAACACATAGATGTCAGATACCACTTCATAAAAGATCATGTGGAGAAAGGTAACATTGAAATGTATTTTGTTCCAACTGAAAATCAAATTGCTGCTATATTTACAAAGCCTCTTGATGAAAAGAGACATAATTTTTTGATCAGCAAACTAGGCATGGTTAATCTAAATGATGAAGATTTTTCAGAAAACACAATAACACAAATTGAAAACCAATTTGTTGAACATCAAAGTTCTGATACTTATAGAACAAATCAACTAGCTTCTGATGAAACAATCCATCTATCTAATGGTGTAAGTACAGGATCGGATCGTAAACGATCACTAGATCTGCGGTAGATTCGATTTAACGTGCGGAATCCGTTAAATCGAACCGTAATCGTGCGCGAAGACGTAATTAAACAACGTTTTATTACGTAACAACTACAACCGGACAGAGTTTCGACTCGATTTACACACTAGACACTCATAATCTAATCAACGTGACGAAATCGGAGCGTTCTTGATGAAGATCTGATACACCGTTGAAATCCAGCAGCACTTCGTGATCTGATACTTCTGATTACCTTGTGGTTTGCTCAAATGGCTACTATATATAGGGCATGGAGATCCGCTCCAATGAACATGTACAAATGAGCGAACCTCCATTGGACATATAAGCGGACCTATCTGGATTGACATAAAAGCGAACCTCCTAGAACCACTCAAGCGAAACCAACTAGTTGACTTTCAAGCGAACATGCAAAAATACATAAATCTGATTCTTGTTTGCATGTTATTTTTCTTGTGATGATGTAATTGATGATGTCACTTGAATGATGTCATCATCAAGAATGATGACATCATGCTTGATCAGATCCTCTCTCTTCGTATCGTGCCGTACCGTATACTGACCTGACATTTCCAAATGACACCTAGTGAAATCTCTGTCCGGTATTTTACAGACTCAAGACGCTAGACTTTACATGTACATTTAGATTTCTATCTATGGCCACACAAATAGTGCACTAACAATCTCCCCCTTGGACATAGCTAGAAATCTGTGATGTTTAGTCTTGAACTGTCTTGGATAACATCTTCAAGTGAAACCACAGTCTCCCCCTTGAAAGATGCCCCGAAATTCTAAGATTTGACGTTCAATCTTGCTCCCCCTTTCATTTAGCTTCCTGCACATTTTCTACCAAGAAATTAAAATCGAAATCTTTACGTTTTGGGTAGAAATTAATTGAAACATTCTCAAACTTTATCTTCACTTTTCATTACAAACACACTCTCCCAACCCTGTTGTTCATCATGTTTAGCACTTGGAATTTTGAAAATCAACTCTTCAACATCAGTTGTCGAAAATAAGATAAAGTAAAATCTTTTTGAATTTTCAAAATTTTATGCTAAAACACATTCTTTTTGGATTTTCAAATAAAAGTTAAACTTCTAGAAAGAACAATATTGAAATGCAGTAAAGAAATATATACATACAATATTTTTGTGAGTTTGTGTAAGAGGATCATATCAGTTTATGAGACACATCACTAGCACCGTTAAGCTTTAAACATTTTAAGTTCTAAACGATTCACATTGATTGACGATATAGTTGTCCTCTTAAGCTCAATCTAAAAACTTTCGACATGCTTACCGATACGTTAAGGTATATTAAGATAGCACTAAATTCTTATGGACCCCACGATCTCAGCATATCCCCTCATCATGCAATACACTGACTCAAGTAATGCCTTTAAACTTTTATCGATTGTGATTTGTGCGAAAACAAAGCAGAATGTTTAAACATTAACAATCAGGTCGATACTTCCGTATACGCAGAGAAAGTCCAATGTTTAAACAAAATAAGAAAATAAAAATAAGTTGAAGTTGTTTAGGCTTTAACCACCAGGTCGATACTCCCGTATACGCAGAGGTGATCCAAAGCTTAAACGAAACACCAAAGAAAATAAAGCAGAACGTTTAGGCAACAACATCCAGGTCGATACTCACGTATACGCAGAGGATGTCCGATGCTTAAACAAAATAAAGAAATAAAACAAGTTTAAATCTTTGCAAAATGAAATGCACAATCACAGCGACTTTTCAGCAAAGTGGTGAAAGTTCACAAACTTAACCAGTTTTATGTCTTTTGACAATCAGCGATTACCGAGTAGGCACACAATCACGAAGGACAAAACTAAGTACTATGCTTTCAACCGTGTTTCCCACTAGAACTAGGCTTTTCATTTAGGTTTGTATGGTTATCGCAAATCTACTAGTCTAGCTGAGCCTACCGTCACATCTTTAGTGAGACCGTTTATCACATTTGACATTTCATTTCTTTAGCATGCTGTGACAGTCCAACTGATTTACTATCATTTCCTCTTTTTTACAACAAAACTCATTTTGAATTTTTTCAATGTTTTTGGCATTTTCAAATTTTCAAATTTTTTTTTTTAATTTTCTCCCCCTAAAATCAAAATATGTTTCAATTTTGATTTTCTGGGAAAATTTGAAACAAACTGTACAAACTTGACAACTTGATAAGAATCACTTCAATTCTCCATCCACCTGGCATAAACAATCAGAACTCCCCCTCACAACAAACTATTTTCCCATTATGATTTCAAAACACTTAAGTTTGTTTTAATCAAAATGGTTTTTCCGGAAAATTAGTTTTGTGTGACGTTTCACAAACATGAGGATCTTTCATCACTTTGTTTTCTTCAATCACTTGTAAAATTTAACATTTTAAGATTCTATCAACACAAACACTTGTAGAAAATCAAGTACAACTTAATGTCCCTGATTTACCACTTGTAAGTCGAAATATCACAGTTACCAACCTGTGAATTTCTCAAGAAAGATGCCGATTCCTACTCCCCAATTACCAACCTGGGAGTTCCGGCAAGTCAGGTTTTTCAGTTACAGAATGGTGACACCCAAGCCTGACCAGTCTTGGGTGCATCCGAGTTATTTTTACTCGGTGTATCGGTATTCCTCTTTGATTCATAAAATTCCTTTACCCCTTTGACTTTTCCGTCAACCATTTTTCCAAAAATGTTTAGAACATTGGGGTTAAAGGCTTTTTCAACATCAAAATCTTTCTTTTCAGAAAAAAATTGATTTGAAATTTCAACTTCGCCAACTTTTAGTTTATAATTATCAGCTCGCAATGGTGGAAAGTTGATATCATCCATTGGCGGAACTGAATTTTCTCCTTTTTGTTCAACAAATGGCTCCTCTGATTTTGACGAGTCAGGATCATCGCCAACACGTAGCTCCTTTGTTTCCGAAGAAACAAATTCATCGCTAACCACTTCAACCTTCTTTATCTCCTCTTTTGTCCTCAGATTTGCATCTGACGAATTCGGTTTACTTGACTTTGTTGTCGAGTGAAGCGATTCATCAGCACTCTTATTTGTTGTACCCGAGGACAAAATCCTTTCAAGATACTCTCGTGCTTTCTTCCTTTTCTTTCTCAATCGATCTTTCTGCCCTTGTGAGAGTTTCACTTTTGGTTCTTTCACTTCTTGTTTTTTGTGTGTTCTGGGCTTTTCATCGACTTTTACTGATTTTGTCACCTTTTTCTGAGATTCAGCCCTCGATCTTCCCATTGATCTCATTGGGCAATCTCTGGCAATGTGACCTTTGATTTGGCATTCATAGCATCTTCTCGTCTCAAATCTCTGTCTCTGGCAGTTAACAGCAATGTGTCCTTGAAAACCACAGTTGTAACACACCCTGTTATCGTACCAATCTCCACCATCAATCCAAACACTCAAATCATAGCACTGATTTGATTTGTAGTACTCATGACTTCTCCTATAATCTTGATTTGACGCTTGAGCACTGTGGTCAAACCTGCACCACTTATTACCAACTTTTTGTGAGTTTTGATTTTCAAATTTTTGTAATTTTTCATTGCGATTGGATGATCGAACTGATGAGCTTTTATTGTTGTTTTGAAAATTTTTAACATTTTGTTTTTGTTCTACATTCTTCTTAATAGGTTTTTGCTTAGAACATTCACCTGTTTCAGTAGATTGCAAAACAATATTTTTAAATTTTTCTTTTAATTTCAAAAATATTTTCTGTTTTTCATTTTCATCATCAGTCTTATCATCATAATCCTCAATTATGACTTTGTCATAATTTGTGACATTGTCACTTATTGAAACAGAATTGATCGGTTCTGGACACACATATTGTGCAGAAATCACAAAACCTTTCAATTTATTTTCAAGCTCGTTGATTTTCTTTCGAGCTTGCTCACCTTCTTTTTCAAGTTCAATAATCTTCTGAAGATGAGAATTTATCATTTTTTGCTTTTCGATGTTGTTTTTGCTAAACACATCTCTCCTATCCTCAAGAATTTTTATTTGACTTTGAAATTCTTTACCCATTTTTACTTTTTCATTTTCTAAATTTTGTTTTTGATTTTTCAAAACATTTTCTGATTTTTTAAGATTTTCATTTTCTAATGACAAACTCTCTAAATCCCTCAAGAGTTTGGCATTTTCAGATTTCAAATTTTCACAGTTTAAGCACTTCTCTCCCGTATGAGACTTCGATTTTCTAGTCTTTTGAAACTCAAGTTCTTGAGCTTGAATCTTCTCGATGAAACCACTAAGGTTCATATAATCAAAATTTGTCTTCTTCTTTAGCCCCATCAAATAGGTATTCCACTCTTCATATGGCAATGCGTCTGCCAATTTATTGTTCCATTCCTCATTTGTTTTTGTTATTCCCAATCTCCCCATTTCCATAACTAACTTGACATACCTTTCGATCAACTCCTCTGTAGACTCTCCCTTGATACCTGTAAAATCATCAAATTTGTTCAGTGTGGTATAAATCTCGGAACCCATGTTTTGGTGTTTAAAGAATTCACAAATTTTAACTTCCACGAAGCCCACAAAATGTTTGTAACCAAGAAATCCACAAGCTAGCAGCCCACTAATCAAACCTTTTTCAATCTTGAAACCCAAACAATACAACTTGTAATAACCCAAACTTGGTAAAACAACTCGGCTCAAATGTAACCAACTCACAAAGTCCACTACCAACTTTTGAGTCCAACAACAATATGCGGCCCAATTTACTTAAAAACTCTAGACCCTAAACTGTTGTTTCATAAAATTGGCCTAACCGAATTCTTTGAATTTTTACTCTCGGCCCCAAATGTTGTTTGCCCACTTTACTTTTTAGTCCAATATCTACAACTCAGTCTCAACCCAAATAAACCCGATTCAATATTACAAACACTTTGGCCCAAAGGACAATTTTAAATTTTGACTTTTGTATTACTATTTTTATTCACAGTATGTCAATTTTTTATTTATTTATATTTTTTTTTACTTACTAACCAAAACCTTGTGTCTCAAATGACCCCTTGATTTCTTATACCACTCAGCAAACCTTCGTTTCTTTTTCAATGCAATCAGCAATCCTTCCTTTATACTAAACACATGTGTCGTATATAACACATTCAACTGCAGATTTCTGTATTGACCTTTTTACCCTTCTTCGTTCCAGATTCAATCACTCAATACTTCAGTCTCCGATGAAAACAAACCTGAATTACTTTATCAAAACTAGATCTTTTTCTATGGTTTCGAGCATAAACGACAACAAGAAATCCAGCAAAGCTTCCGTCCGAACAACAACTATTACTGCATTTTAAACTAGATCAGATTTGCTACAATTTTTTTTTAATTAACAATCTGCAGTTCAAATCGTTCAACTGTTCTATTCAAGTCATCACATTTATACACAGTTTGAACTTGTTCGAAATCAAAGTGAAACTGTTCGGAATGTATAATCTGGAACCAAAACAAACCGAATCAAACTGAGATTTAATCAAATCAGTTCTTGAATTCAGATCTCATCTTCAAATCTAAATTCGATGTATCATAACAGAAACACGTTGTTATCTATGAAAACTGTCCGAAACAATCAAAACTTTTACCAACAATTAACCGAAAATCACTCGATTCAGTCCGATATTCACTGAAACACAACCAATTTAAACAGTTTTCACCGAAAGCAATCAAAACTCAGTCCGTAATCGATCGAATTAGTCTAAAACTTATCTGAATCAGATTGAAATTTGTTTGAAACACTTCTTAATCAATCAAAATACAATCGATTTCACCGAAGATCAATCGATTCAAACCGACATACACGAACAACACGTCGAAAGACACCGAAACTCGTCCGATTCAAAACACGATTACACGCAGAGCATCCGTAGCTCTAATACCACTTGTAAGTACAGGATCGGATCGTAAACGATCACTAGATCTGCGGTAGATTCGATTTAACGTGCGGAATCCGTTAAATCAAACCGTAATCGTGCGCGAAGACGTAATTAAACAACGTTTTATTACGTAACAACTACAACCGGACAGAGTTTCGACTCGATTTACACACTAGACACTCGTAATCTAATCAACGTGACGAAATCGGAGCGTTCTTGATGAAGATCTGATACACCGTTGAAATCCAGCAGCACTTCGTGATCTGATACTTCTGATTACCTTGTGGTTCGCTCAAATGGCTACTATATATAGGGCATGGAGATCCGCTCCAATGAACATGTACAAATGAGCGAACCTCCATTGGACATATAAGCGGACCTATCTAGATTGACATAAAAGCGAACCTCCTAGAACCACTCAAGCGAAACCAACTAGTTGACTTTCAAGCGAACATGCAAAAATACATAAATCTGATTCTTGTTTGCATGTTATTTTTCTTGTGATGATGTAATTGATGATGTCACTTGAATGATGTCATCATCAAGAATGATGACATCATGCTTGATCAGATCCTCTCTCTTCGTATCGTGCCGTACCGTATACTGACCTGACATTTCCTAATGACACCTAGTGAAATCTCTGTCCGGTATTTTACAGACTCAAGACGCTAGACTTTACATGTACATTTAGATTTCTATCTATGGCCACACAAATAGTGCACTAACAGATGGAACATCAGAAAATCTGATGAATCATCAATAAATGGTCATTTTTCAGATAATCTGAAGAAATATCAGAATTTCTGGTGAAAACTCCAGAAGTTCTGATATAAAATCAGAAACTAGGTTGAATCATCAGAATTTTTTTTCATTCTCATGCATATCCCACATATTGTAATTACTTATTTTTGGTATATATTGTTTTTTTTAATTAAAAAAAACAAAAAGGGGGAAAAGTAACGTGCATACTGATGAAATTCCATACAGCTGTGATAATCAACCGTCTCAAATTTTTTTCAGATTATTGAATTTCATATTTTTTCTGCAAATGCATGCAACGTCATTTTTTCATAAGAAACTTAAGTGACACGTAGGCACTAGAATCATTAGGAGATATGAAAGTAGCCGCCTAGTCATTAAATGCTTACTCACACATGGGGCTTAGTAGACTGTCACATTCACTGTTACATTCACTGTTACATTCACTGCAACAGATATCGTCTTAATTGAAGAGAAAATGGTTGGCTGTTAACATCACTTTCATCTATAAATATTAACAACCTAAAAAGAATTTTCTTCACAAAAATCATCTCTTCAAAAGCCCTTCGACAGAATTTTTCTTATCTAAAAATGGGTCGCCCAAAATTGATGAAAGCCACTCAATTCCCTCTCCCATTTCACAGACTTCATAATCTTATATTAAGATCCAACTTGGAAGGACCTGCATGGGAGGACTGCAGGTTTGTGTACAATATGATCATGCGAAGTCCTTTGGGCTTTGCTGTATCATCACATGTCACCATTTATCCAAAACTTCTTCAAGAGTTCTGGTGGAACTCTTTAATCATTTTTAGTGGTACTTCCATGTGGATTGAGAGTGAGGTTATGTGGGTAAAAATTACCCTAAATGAGGAAACAATCAGAAATGTCCTCAAACTGGGTAATGATCATGAAACCCAATTTCTGGATAAGGCAGATGTGCAACAAACCCTGACTGAAATGGGCTATCATACACTAAACTCGTCAAGGGCTGTTAGCAAATCTGGTTTTATACCACCTTTCCAGTTTTTGGTAACACAGCTAAGTGTCTGCTTCTCCAAGAAGATTGGACACTTCAACGAGCTGCCTCATAAGATGATGGAAGTGGTTCATGCTGTTGTACAGGAAAAACCTTACAACTATGCTAAGTTTCTCATGAGAGACCTAGAAGCAAACATCCACGACCGTCAACCCTTTCTAATCTACCCTCGATTCGTAACCAAGGTGATCACAAGTCAGCTGGACTTCGGAGGAGTGAAAAGCTGCTATCCAAGGGCCATGCTGGTACTTCAAGAAAACATTAGTGAAGTCACCCTGACGCCATTAACGAATCACATCGGTCAAATAACCAGTCTTTGGTTATATGTGAAGTGCATGTACAACGTATTGGAGGAGGAAGAGGAGTAGTTGTTTTTTTTTTTGTTATGTGTTTTATATTTCCTTTATTTATATCATATCTGCTTTTATTTCTTTTCATTCAATTTTTTTTTCAATAGATCTAGGGGGAACTAACACAACATGTCTGATAAAAACAAAGAAAATCTGGTGAAACACACATGAGATCTGACAGGATTTAATGAAACTCAGAAAATCTGATAATCAATCAGAAAATCTGATGTTTATTCAGAAAACTCTTTATACGACACGAATCTGATTATTCACCAGAAACAGAGGTTTAAATTAACCAGAAAATCTGACAATGAATCAGAAAATCAAATGTTTTTTCAGAAAAATTTCTTAAAAGCCAGGAAGTTTGACTAGTCATCAGAAAAACAATGCTTTTAACCAGATTCAAAGAAACTTATGACCATCTAAAAAGTTTCTTGAAATAAGTTTCTTTCAAAATAAAATTTCTGAGGACTGAAACAAGCTATATGGAAAATACTTCCTGTATATCAGAACAAAGGTGTGGAGGTCAGAACTGCAAGACTGCAATGTAAGTAAAAATCTCGGAACTCTACTTATTCCCTCTCATCTTAAAAAAAAAAAAAAAAAAACTGAATATTCATTCTCTGTCTATGAATCAAATGAATTCTGATGATATATAAAGAAGATACAACTCTCAAAAGTTTCATTCAAAATTTTCTGATATATATCATCAAGAGGAAAACCTGGGAAGACACACAAACTCGGAAAAAGTTTCTATTGGACCTTTTAAACCAAAAGGGTCCCACATAGAGAAAAGGTGCAAGTTGGACAATAGTGCTTATCTGCAAAATCATTGGAGTCTCTAAGTCTCTTTAAAAGATTTACATTAAATTAGAGATAAACCAAAGGTTTTTCAAAAACGGTTGTTTCCTTAAAGGATTAAAACATCATAAAGGTGTCATTAATCACCTTGAACACAAACAACCCACGACAAACACTCAAAAATCTCTGTCTGCGCACACTATAAATACCTCATTCAAAAACAGAGTCTTCCATCTTCTACCTTCAAATTCGAAACCCTAGAACCCTTCTCCGAAACAAAAACCAAAACTCTCAATGGCTGCTATCAACATCAACATACCACCAACAGAACACTCTGTTCCCTTCATCACTGAAGCTGAATTTCTTCCATTAAAGAGCAACAATGAAGCAATGAATGATAACATCGAAGAGTATGATATGAAGTGTCAAATTCTCATTGAATTTCTAACCAGATGCCCTATAGCTCAAGCTCTTACAAAGACCAGAGAGGTACCATAAGAGCTCATACAACAAGTTGTAAAAACTCTCAAAATCTCAAGTCAAACTGAGCTAACAGCACATGTATGGGGAAATATCTTTATTAAAATTTCACCAGAAAAGATAAGGGAATGTTTGGAACTACCCTTAAATCAGAGCTATGAAGAAGCACCAGAAAAAGAAGATATGTTCTCACAACTTGATGCTGTAATGGGTTACAAAACAAAGATTTCAAAAATCAATGAATTCAAGAGAAACAAGCTACCTGCCTTCTAGCAAGTTTTAATGGAGATTCTAAACAAGTGTCTATCTTCAAAGATTGGAGGTACAGATCAAATAAATATGAACATTCTAACAATCATGTTCAGTCTCATTAAAGGATTGAACATTGATTTTGGAGCAGAAATATTTATTCTGATCAGAAGATCAATTCTGACAAACACTGGGAGGATAGATTCACATCTACCCTTTCCCAGATTTCTGTTAATCATAATTTCTGATGCCTTTTCAAAAAGGAACCTAGAAATTCCAGCATCAGAAAATATGTGGAAAACAGAAACTATGAGACCTTGGACTGCCATAGGATCTTGGAAGTCAGATTATGATGTGCCTGCTCAATCAGAAAGAATGATGAATCTGATACCAGAAGATTCACCATACAGAGCAGAATATCTGAAGATGTTGAATAAAAGGCCAGAGAACAGAGGAATTTTTCAAAATGTGTCCCCCATGGAGCATGATGCACAGGAGTCAAGCACACCAAGAATGGAACAGCAGGGTGAATCTGATCCTCATCCAGCTAATGAAAATATAAATATGAGTCCTGCGGCAGAAGAACATCATGCTGAAATCTCACATATGGGAGAAACAGGTGCACAACATTCCAAATTAAACATATTTCAGTTTTCTGAGAGTGATTCTGATGAATCAATTCAAGGAAAACATGAAATTTTACTTAGAGGTACTATTTCTTCAAAACAAGATGTGAGTAAAACCAAAGACCTATTTTCTGAATCAGATTCTAAGGAGGAAAATTTGGTGGCAACAGGTGGAGATCAGCCTGCTGATCAAGGAAACCTGGATGAGAAAACTAAGAGTTTCTCAACAACTCATGGAGAACCTGAAAAGGTTCAAGGATATGAGGAAATCCAAAACTTGAATGTGTTTCAATTTTCTGGTGAGGATATAGGGAATTTGGAATCTACAAATCCTCTTAACCTCAGAACAGCAGAGAATGTGTTTTCTGCTGGTGTTAGAAGGGAAACATCAGTTGTTTTTCCTATCTCCCAAGGACATCAATCTATGTCCCCTAAACAACTTCACAAAGAACTTGAAGACACAACTGCTACTGTGAAAACAGCAACAGAAGAAAAACTTGATCTGATACTAGAAGAAATCAGAAATCAAAAGTCAGATATCAAGGTTTTGTCAGAAATTGTCAAAGCTGTGCAGAAGCAAACAGAAGACAATACTGCAGCCCTTAATAAATTGCAAAAGTCATCAGAAAACAAAGAGAGCTCATCAGAAATTGAGAAGGCTCTCAAGGAACTGCATGATATCAAGAAAAAGATGGCTGAGGTTGCAACTGTAGGAGAAAGCTCAAGTTCAGGGAAGCTTCTTGAAGAAATACAGTTCCTCAGAGCCAACAACAGTAGCATGGCTGAGGCTTTTGAGAAACTGTTGATGGAATTAGCTGCACAAAGAAATCAAGAAAATCAGGAGTTTCAGAAAATGAAGAAACAAGAAGAAACAAATACTCAAGCTCTCACTAATGTTCATCTGTTAGTAAAGAGATTACAGTATAATGTTGCCAGACTAGCAAATGTTGATCTTCATGAACTGAAAGCCCCAATTCCACAAGAAAGGAGATCAGAAACTCCTCAACAACAACCAGAAACCATTCAACAAGGTCAAACCAAACAAACAGAAACTTCAACAGCTCAAAAATAGAAGCAACCCATGGGTCCACCACCAGATAAACAAAAGTTACTCATGGGTCCTCCACCAAATGTCCCAAAGCCAGACACATCAAGGGTACAGCAGAAAGATCATGTTCCAGTTCAGTCATCTTCCACAACCATCATAGGAGAAACAGAGTTAAGTATAAGGATGGATGCAAAAGAGAAGAGAAGAATGGAACTTGAAGTAACTTCCTCAAAAAGGCCAAGAAAAGAAATGATAGAAGATTCAGAAGGGAACATCAGAGAAATGGATGTGCTAACAGGTGATTTACACACTATTATGTACCCTGAAGAACATCTAAAGCATTACTATTGGAAAGGTCCATAAGACAACCCAAAGAGACCTCTCTCTCCATTAAGTAAAGGTATTGTTGAAAACAGAAACAATGGAGGTTGGGTAATTCTACACAAGAACATGACCAATCCAATAGTATCAATTGAAAGAATTGATACTATGACCACTGGAGGAGGTGTCTTAGGTACTGAAGCACAAAACAAGTATACCCTGATCAGAAAAGATAACAGTGAACAAAAGGTTACTGATGCAGATCTGGCTGATGATATTCACCCATTGGGAATAGTCAAAATGAAGAATATCATTGATAAAATGAAAGGTAATTCAGTTGTAGTCAGAAAAGCCCTTGAAAGTCTCAAAAGTGCAGGAGCAAAGTTATACAAAAGAGCTGCACTGGCAGACTTTGATCTATGTATCAATTTTGAGTATAGCAACAAGGTGCTAATACCACCTCCGAACACTTCAATTCCAGCTGAAATCCCTTCTAAACTCGTAAGAACCGGAGCAATCTTTGATCAACCAGAAATGAGTGTAGTCTTCAAAGATGCTAATGAAGAGAAAGCTCTGTCCAGAATCAGTGATATATGCAGGTATTCAAATCAAACTCTAAAATATATAAGGAACTGCATGAATGATAAACAAGAGCAGCTCAAAAAGAAGGGAAAGAACAATAAACAACTGAGAAAAACAATTGAAGAGTGCATTGAAAATTGGATGAAAGCAAGAGGATGGTATAAAGAAATGTACAAAGAAACTCAAAAGGCAATAGACCACAAGAAAAGACTGAAGCCAGGAGACAAATACAGAAGTGGAGTGAAGATCAATTAAAGAATTAATGAGATTAAAATTCCTGTTTTTGAACAATATTTTATTTTTGTCTGACTTATGGTTGGTTTGACTATGTTCTACGTTTCTGAACTTAGTTGTTTTTAAATTTATCTTTCAAAGAAAGTTGTTTATGTTAGATATAGAGGTAGTTATTTTCTGACTATACTTAGGGGGAAACTGTTAGGAAACTTTATTTGTAAGTATTGAAGAAAATCACAATCAACTGGATCTATGAAGAGATCACAGTCCTGAAGATCATGAACTAGAAAAAGAAGATCAGATGAGACAAGTGGAATGCACAGCATCTACTTCAAAGAATCACAAGTTGATCAAGAGCTGAATTGGATTATCAGAGAAGGTCATTTCTGATGGATCTGATGATATTTCTGATGAAATATCATCAGTTTCTGACGATTCTGATCATCAGGATTTTTCTGATGATTTGTTCATCAGAATTTCTGATGAAGTGGTTTATCAAAATTCTGATGAACAACCCCACTTGTCTGAAATTGGCTCTGTCCTGCCACACTTACCGAAGCAAGTTGACATTAATTGATATCATGATGAAAAAGGCAACTTGAACGTTGGATTCAATGAATATGTCAATTGGCTACTTTTTGCAGGACTTATTACATGAATAAACTATTGTTTATTCATGCACCCAGCCTTCTATAAATAGAAGGCTCAACCAGGAGAAGCAAAGTGAGTTTGAAGCTTATCATTCATACATACATCAAAACTCCATTGCCCTCTCACCCACAGAATTCAAGATTCATTTGTACTAGATAATAATCTTACAATCACCTTGTAAACCATTTTGTTTCAAAGTGATATAAACTTGATAATTCTGTAGGTGTTTCTTGAAAGTCTGATTTCCATTTCCGCATATCTTTTTCACATCTACTTAAATCACTTGCCATATTACATGAAAAGAAGTTGTTTTAAGGCCATACTGGGTCCAACAAAAAGGCGTAAGGTTCACAATGGTGTAAAATTAAAATGGGATATACCGGGCTAGGATTCGAGTTACAGTAACAAGGGCCAAACCAACCACCCAAGAATGGAATCGTCGAGCGAAAACACTTGACCTCCTCCTAGAAGCAGCTTTTCTTGCCACCAGACCTTTCTCCATCAATTAGGAATATGATGCCGTCACTAAACTCATTTCTTAAATTGTAGCCATTTGTTGAGTGTTTTTTTTGTGTCTAATCCGCATATATATCACCATTGCCCTTGAATTTCTTGACTGTATATCTCTTAAATGTCAACGTATACACGTGTGATTTAGTTTACGAAGATTTTTCAATGCCGAGAACCTCGATCAGAGAGTAAAAAAGGCGTAAGGTTCACAATGGTGTAAGATTAAAATGGGATATACCGGGCTAGGATTCGAGTTACAGGAACAAGGGCAAAACCAACCACCCAAGAACTGAATCTTCGAGGGAAAACACTTGACAACCTCCTAGAAGCAGCTTTTCTTGCCACCAGACCTTTCTCCATCAATTAGGAATCTAATGCCGTCACTAAACACATTCCTTAAATTGTAACCATTTGTTGAGTGTTTTTTTTTGTCTAATCCGCATATATATCACCATTGCCCTTGATTTTCTTGACTGTATATCTCTTAAATGTCAACATATACACGTGTGATTTAGTTTACGAAGATTTTTCAATGCCGAGAACCTCGATCAGAGAGTAAAAAAGGCGTAAGGTTCACAATGGTGTAAAATTAAAATGGGATATACCGGGCTAGGATTCGAGTTACAGGAACAAGAGCCAAACCAACCACCCAAGAATGGAATCGTCGAGCGAAAACACTTGACAACCTCCTAGAAGCTGCTTTTCTTGCCACCAGACCTTTCTCCATCAATTAGGAATCTGATGTCGTCACTAAACACATTCGTTAAATTGTAGCCATTTGTTGAGTGTTTTTTTTGGTGTCTAATCCGCATATATATCACCATTGCCCTTGATTTTCTTGACTGTATATCTCTTAAATGTCAACATATACACGTGTGATTTAGTTTATGAAGATTTTTCAATGCCGAGAACCTCGATCAGAGAGTAAAAAAGGCGTAAGGTTCACAATGGTGTAAAATTAAAATGAGATATACCGGGCTAGGATTCGAGTTTCAGGAACAAGGGCCAAACCAACCTCCCAAGAATGGAATCGTCGAGCGAAAACACTTGACAACCTCCTAGAAGCAGCTTTTCTTGCCACCAGACCTTTCTCCATCAATTAGGAATCTGATGCCATCACTAAACACATTCCTTAAATTGTAGCCATTTGTTGAGTGTTTTTTTTTGGTGTCTAATCCGCATATATATCACGATTGCCCTTGATTTTCTTGACTGTATATCTCTTAAATATCAACATATACACATGTGATTTAGTTTACGAAGATTTTTCAATGCCGAGAACCTCGATCAGAGAGTAAAAAAGGCGTAAGGTTCACAATGGTGTAAAATTAAAATGGGATATACCGGGCTAGGATTCGAGTTACAGGAACAAGGGCCAAACCAACCACCCAAGAATGGAATCGTCGAGCGAAAACACTTGACAACCTCCTAGAAGCAGCTTTTCTTGCCACCAGACCTTTCTCTATCAATTAGGAATCTGATGCCGTCACTAAACACATTCCTTAAATTGTTGCCATTTGTTGAGTGTTTTTTTTTGGTGTCTAATCCGCATATATATCACCATTGCCCTTGATTTTCTTGACTGTATATCTCTTAAATGTCAACATATACACGTGTGATTTAGTTTACGAAGATTTTTTAATGCCGAGAACCTCGATTAGAGAGTAAAAAAGGCGTAAGGTTCACAATGGTGTAAAATAAAAATGGTATATATACCGGGCAAGGATTCGAGTTACAGGAACAAGGGCCAAACCAACCACCCAAGAATGGATTCGTCGAGCGAAAACACTTGACAACCTTCTAGAAGCAGCTTTTCTTTCCACCAGACCTTTCTGAAGGATCGTTTTACCGACCAAACGTGTCGTTCAGAAGAGTTTTTCCTCAATGCGAATGGCGGAAACAGACGTATCAAGTTTGATTCAGCTAGATATTCACTTTAACTGTCTTTTTGATTGATTTAACAATGATTTACAGCACGTTAACACTTCAGCAGCACTTCGGCTCTGGAATTGCAAAGTTGGAACTGCTTCAAACGAAATTACAAGGCACCTATTTATAGGCTGGCCTATTTCGCATGAACAAGTTCACACGAAATTACTTTCACACGAAATTCCTATTTCGTGCGAAATTACCAGTTGATTTCGTGTGAAATCACTAGTTAATTTCGTGCGAAATTACCTTCTAACCTATTTTTGACATTTTCCTCGTATAACGTGCCCTGATCTATACAATCTAGAACAAGACTCGATACAAGACGAAGTCGACAGACGTATGCACCAACAGACTCCCCCTCGGATGTTGACGAAGTCTTTAGTGTCGAGTCTTCAACGTCTTCAGTCTTTATCAGTCTTCTCGAACTTTTCCAAAGTATCTAACAATGTAAAGCATCCAAAATCTCTGTCTTCTTCTAATCTTCAGGATCTCGACCTGGCTCTTATCTCACTCTAATTCTCTTGATCAGCTCTCTTGATTTCTTAAGTTCATCAGCATCAACAGTATCAAGATCGTAACCTAGCTCCCTATGATACCAGAATCAGGAACCTGGCTATCCTGCACAAATCTCTACCTCACAATAAATTTCACAAATTTAAAATTTGACAAATTTATATACCACTTGCAGATATTAATCAATCAAGAAATGATTTTACAATGTTAATCTTTGATGAACCACTTGTAGAAATACCATTTTTCTTTTCAATCAATTTTTCATCTCAAACATCTCAAACCAAATTTTCCAAACCTTTTGTCGTCATGTTTAGCACTCGGAATTTTGAAAATCAGCTTTTCAACATCAGTTGTCTTAAATCTTTTTGAATTTTTTCAAAATTTTATGCTAAAACACACTGAAAATCTTTTTGGATTTTGATTATAAAAAAAATGCAGTAAAGAAATATTTACATACAATATTTTTGTGTGTTTGTGTAAGAGGATCATATCAGTTTATAAGACAAATCACTAACACCATTAAGCTTTAAACATTCCAAGTTTTAAACAATTCACTTAGATTGTCAGTATACTGATCCACTTAAATTTTCACACAAAGTTCAACTGTTTCGAGATACGAGATTAATGTTTTAGAGACTTAAACTTATACGCGTGTCCCACCTCAGAATATACTCCCGTATCCAGATCCCAATATTCAGTCTTACAGGTGAGTATACCTAGATGATATCTGTAAAGGGTTAAATGCGAGGGCCATGAGAGCTCAGGCTATTGCTTCCGCAAAATCAGAGAGATGATGGCTTCGACTTTAAGTGTGTTCCCTTTAGAGAATCTTTTCTTCAACAGCACATGATTAGCATTTTGCAATGTTTCATCATTTTTATGCTGAGGGTAATGCTATATTTCAAACAAGCGAAAAGTATTATACGGGGACTAGGCCATTGCTTCCACAAAATCAGAAGATATCACTAAGCATAAAGACCTAGTATCTCAGAAAGTGGGACCTTTCAAACAAGATTTCGGGGGTTACCCATATATCCGAGAGATGTTCCGCACGAGATAAGTAAGTTTGAAATTTAGGTTTATATCTTGACACAATTTACTAAATGTGTAAAAACCTACTGGCACATCATCAGTGAGACCGTTTATCACATTTTAACTTTCCAATTCTTTAGCATGCTGTGATAGTCCACTGATGTACTATCATTTCCTCTTTTTCACAACAAAACTCATTTTTGAATTTTATCATGTTTTTGGCTTTTTCAAATTTTCTAATGTTTTTGGATTTTCTGAAAATTCTTACTACCCCTAAAATGCAAAAGCATTTAAAGAAAATTTGAAAACAAACTATACAAGTAAAGTGACAACTGTTGTGAATTGCTTCAAATCGCCATCCACTTGGCATAAACAATCAGAACTCCCCCTGTCAACAAACTATTTTCCCATTAAGATTTCAAAACACTTAAGTTTGTTTTAATCAAAATGGTTTTTCCGGAAAATTAGTTTTATTGAAATTACCACTTGTAGGCATGGGGATTCAATCATCACATTGTTTTCTCGACCACTTAAACATTTAACAATTTTAAAATTCATCAACACAATCACTTGTAGAAAAGATAAATCAAGTACAACTTAATGTCCCTGATTAATCTTGTAGGTCGAAATATCACATATGTGAATTTCTCAAGAAAGATGCCGATACCTGCTCCATGCTTACCAACCTGGGAGCTCCGGCAAGTCAGATTTTTACTTATGAAAAACAGACATCCAAGCCTGACCAAACTTGGATGTGACCTCATCAACTTCACTTGGGGTGTAAGTTGCCTTCTTTGATTCATAAAATTCTTTAACCCCTTTTACCTTCCCATCGACCATTTTCCCAAAAATCTTTTTCACATTCCCATTGAAAACCTTTTCGACATCGAGTTCCTTCTTCTCAGAATAGAATTGATTCGAAATTTCAATTTTATCAACTTTTTGTTTAAAATTTTCAGTCCTCAATGGTGGAAAGTTGAAATCATCCATTGGAGGAACTGAGTTTTCACTTTTAACCTCAACTTGTGGCTCCTCTGACTTTGATGAGTCAGACTCATTGCCAGATTTCACCTCAGATTTCTTAACAACCCACATTTGGTTGTCAAGATTAACTCTTCTTTTGTAAAATCTTTTATTTGAACATTCACCAACTTCATATGTTGAATTTTTAAAAACTTTGAATTTTTCAGTTGGTGGTTCATTTTTCTCAACAATCTTTCTTTTCAGTTTAGAAACAACTTCCTGTTTGATGTTGGTTGCCTTAGGACAGTTCCAGGCAATGTGTCCAACTTCTTGACATCTGTAACAGGTTCTTGTTTCCTTTCTTTGATAAGCTCCATTCTTCATTTCTTCTTGCTTCTTAGCAAGAAATTCTCTGTTTGATTGCTTCCAGAATGAGCTCTTTTCTTCTTCTTCCAAACTTGCTCCTGAAACAAATACAGTTTTTGGTTTATAAGTTTTCTCATTTTTATGATTTTTCAGTGGAATAAAACCAAGTCCTTTCTTTTTGAAATTACCTTTATGGTTTGGTCTCTTTTGAAAACCTGAACCAGAACTGTAACCCTTTTTCTTATTTAAACGTTGTTGAACTCTTGAGGTATAAGGTTTAGGTTTTTCAGAAAGACTTACATCTTTTATTTCAGAAATATTGATTTATGTTAATTTGAAAACCTGTTTGATCTTTTCAATTTGAAAACTTCTTATTGGAAATTCCTTATCAGAATATAATTTGTCTGAATCATTCAAAGTATATGCCACTTTGACTGGTTCGTCATTCAAATTAGATTTTGATAACAATAATTGTTTATTGTAAACCCGTTTAACCGACGACTTTTGACTGTCAACTGATGATGTTCTCGAACTTTCAGACTCAGACTTTGACTCCGACTCCTCATCTTTATCCAACACCTGATCGACCACCTTTTTTATTAATTCAGACTCAGGATCAGTGTCAGACGATGTGAATGTGACGTCAATGTTTTCTGGTAACTCATCAGTTGTTTCGGATTTTAAATTTATATTGATAGCCTTTTTGACTTGCTCCTTATTTGGTTTTCTGGGAGAATAACCTTCCCAGATCGGAGGCGGACACTTGTTATAATTTGCACTTTGTTTCTTACCAGTATCCTTCTCTTTTGGCTTCTCATCTTGAAAAGCTTCAAGACCTGCAACAGTTGGATAAATTCTGTCAATCAAATAATCAGAACTAGAATAACTCTGTAACAACCGTCTGATTCTTTCATTCTCTATCTTTTCTGTCTCCAACTCTTGCTTCCACTTTGCACTTTTGTAGGACCGGTTTTGACTCCGAAACGATTGCGAAACGAACGTGTGACGTGCGGAAACCGTACACGAACGTGACCTAACACACAATACGTAATATAAACGTGACTTTATTAGAAATATGACAAGTACAAGCACCTTGAATCACTTTCTCTCTCTAGAATCTCTCACTAGATCTAGAGCTCTCTAAATGTCAAAAATGGCAAAAGTTTTTAATTCTAACACTAAAGAATCTATTTATAGGCCAAGGGGAATTAATGAGACTTCTCATTAATTACAGAAATGCCACCTTGCCTTTTGTCTAGATATTACAATATAACGACTTGTTTTCTTCTGTTTCTCGCTACGGCTCGGATTGACGAAGGCGATAGACATAAATGTAGTAACAGACTCCCCCTTGGATATTGCCACAGTCAATCTCGTAGCGTCTTGTCTTTCTTTCTCTCTTTGAGTCTTCTTGAAGCTTTAACACATTTTCATCAACATAGACTCCTTCTTTCTTGAACAGAATCTCGGTGAATCTGTCTTCAGCTTCAGCTCCCCCTTTCAATAGACTCTTTTCTTCATCAGGCTCCCCCTTTCGTCAAGCTTCCGTGCTTTGGGATCGACACCTGGCTTTCCGTATACAAGCTCCTTCAATCCACGCTTCCTCTTGCGTTGAGCTCGTCTTCAGACTCCCCCTTAGACTCGGCTGTCGGGATCGTAGTCTGGATTAGTATCTGCAACTCTCAAACATTTATAAGTACAAACATTTTGAACATTCGATTATCCAGGAATTGTGACCTGGCTCTTTTAAACTTTCTAAATCAAGATCCTGGCTTTAAGATATAATAATATGAATATATCCAGAAATACTTGATACTCTCTCCCTATCAATAAACTACATAGATTTGGCAGTATTACGAATCCAACATTGAAAACTGGCTTTTTTTTTACAGATTTTAACAATATGAGCATTCAAATCCTTCACAGTTAATCATCCAAGTCCAATTTAATGACCTTGGAGATATCACAAACTGTTTTTGATTTTTTATTTTAAAACTACAAGTTTCAAATTAATGAACTTGATTTATTTTCAGAAACACAATCAGCATACTTAGATTTTGAAACTTAGCATCCCAGACATCGGTTGTCGAAAATAAAGCGGAATCAAAATCTTTTTGCATTTTTCTGAAACATAAAGCAGTAAAGAAATATTTACAAATATATTTACAGACAATATTTTTGTTTGAGTTCGTGTTAGAGAATCATATCAGTTTATGACAAATCACTAGCACCGTTGAGCTTTAAACACTTTAAGTTCTAAACAATTCACATTGATTGACAATATTGTTGTCCACTTAAACTCAATCTAAAAACTTTGGAAATGCTTACCGATACGTTAAGGTATATTAATTTGCACTAAATTCTTATGGACCCCACGATCTCAGCATATCCCCTCATCATGCAATACACTAACTCAAGTAATGCTTTTAAACTTTCATCAACTGTGATATGTGCAAAAACAACGCAGAATGTTTAAACATTAACAATCAAGTCGATCTTTCGATACGCAGAGAAAGTCCAATGTTTAAACAAAATAAGAAATAAAAACAAGTTGAAATTGTTTAGTCTTTAACCACCAGGTCGATACTCCCGTATACGCAGAGGTGATCCAAAGCTTAAACGAAACACCAAAGAAAATAAAGCAGAACGTTTAGGCAATAACATCCAGTTCGATACTCACGTATACGCAGAGGATGTCCAATGCTTAAACAAAATAAAGAAATAAAACAAGTTTAAATCTTTGCAAAATGAAATACACAATCACAGTGACTTTTTCAGCAAGTTGTGAAAGTTCACAAACTGACCGGTTTTTATGCTCTTTCAGCATTCAGCAATTACTGAGTAGGTACACAGTCACGAAGGATAAAACTAAGTACTATGCTTTCAACCGCGTTTCCCACTAGAACTAGGCTTTTTCATTTAAGTTTGTATCGTTATCGCAAATCTACTAGTCTAGCTGAGCCTATTGTCACATCTTTAGTGAGATTGTTTATTGCTTTTTAACTTTCCATATCTTTAGCGTACTGTGATTGTCGACTGATGTACTATCATTTCCTCGTTTTACACAAAAACTCATTTTTTGAATTTTATCATGTTTTTGTCTTTTTCAAATTTTCTAATGTTTTTGGATTTTCTGACAATATTACTCCCCCTAAAATTCAAAACCATTTAAAAGAAAATTTGACAACCCGATACTGATAGCTTTGTCTCGCCATCCATTTTCTGCTTTTCGTGCTCTGTTTTGCAGAAAGTATAACGTACCCCCATGATTTACAACACATTGATTTTTTTCAGTTTGAAAACCGGTTTTCAATCTTGTGAAATTAATCTTGTTTGTTCCGCCGTGAGGGTTTCGGCATATTCAAGCAACATATTTTTGAATTTTTGAATATTTTAGGGTTTTTGAAATATTGTTTATTTATGTACAGAAATCAAACAAACTCCCTGTTTCAACCAAACCAGGGTTCAGTAGCCTCCTCTTCTTGTGCCAGGCTACTCCGATTTACATTCTCACAGTCTTCAATTTTCTTGAGCACCTGCACATTCAAACTATTTAATCACTTGAACAATTTAGCCCAGGTTTGTTTGACCTTAGGCATTTCAACACAATATGCTTCATTCAACTTCGGAAAATCTTTGTCATTTTGTACAAAGACTTTTTCAATTTTAATTTCAACTTTTTCATCATTTACCGAAGCGATTTGTTTCTTAACAGACCATATTTGACCTTTAGGAGTACCTCTTTTATAAAAATGTGAATCTTTTTGAACATTTTGATTTTGAACAACATTTGGTTTCCAAAACTATTGGGGTTTTGTCACATCGACATTTGTTTTCCAACTTTGTGTTGTTATCAATCTGGGTGTGTGCGAATTCCAGGTCTGTCTTGAATCGAACCTATTCAGATTTGATTTCCAAGTTCGATTCGAAGCAAACTTGTTTGTGTTATACCTCCAAGTTTGTTTTGAATCAAATCTGGTCGACCTTTGTTTCACATCCTCAGATTTTTGTTTCTCAACATCATCAGACTTCTTTTTGTCAACATCAACAGGTTTCAGATTTGGACACTTGCGTGCAAGATGTCCTGTTTGATCACATTTGAAACATGTTCTCTTGGACACATCTTTAACCTGTGGTTGTTGCCTTTTCTTTTGAACATAGAACTCTTCATTAGACTGTCGTCTAAACTGGAGTTCTTTCTCTTCTTCTGAACTTGTTCCATGAACAAAATTCATCTTTGTCTGATAATTTGGCGTTTCATTTTTATTTCGACTTTGTTTCTTCTTATAACCCAACCTAGCCTTCATGTTTTTCTTCTTGAAACCAGGTTTATTATAAGAAGTTTTGTGACCTTTTCCAGCAAACTTTGAAATTTCAGATTTTTCAATCTGAATCATCTTGAAAACTTTATCAATCTTGTTTGAAATCACATTCTGAATCGGGAATACAACATCTAAGAATAATTTGTCCGATCCAATCATGGTATAAACCAATCCTTTTGAATCATCATTCAAATTTTTCTTAGATTTTGAGTTTTTCAGATATTCTTCATGAAAACTACCTTCATTTTCATCCTGTGATTCAGATTTACCTTTTTCAACCGACTCTTCTTTCAACACACTTTCAACGACCTTACCTACCACCTCTGAATCACTAGAATCATCAGATTTGAAATAGGTTACGTCAATGTTATCTGGCAATTGATCTACCATGTTGAAAGTTTTTTCGACCTTTTCATCATCATAAAATGCAAACTTTTCCGGTGGTGGAACTTGATGAAACTCTGAGCCAATGCCTTTCTTGTTTTGCTCAGACTCACCATCTCCCGGTTTTATATTGAAAAAACGTTCAAGCACATATGATGACGCGTGATAACTTTTTAACTTGTTATTATCCTGTTCTAAATCAGCAATCTGACGTTTAAGCTTAGCAACATCCTCAATGTACGAATTTACAACTTGTTGCTTTATTTCATACTGTCGCTTTAGTTCAGTTGTTGTTTCAGAACAGTCATTCAATCTTGATTGAACAAATCTCATTTCACTCTTCACCTTTTCATATGACTCTTTTGAAATGTGATATGCCAATTTTATTGAATCATATTCTTTCTTCATTTCTTGACAAATATTTTCTTTTGGAGAACATTCTTCTGTCATTTTCAAAATTTTTTCTTTCAAACTTTCATTTTCTTTTTCTAAATTTTTACATTTTTCTGTAAGTTTTTCATCATTATCTTTCAAAACCTTTTCATTTTCAAACATTTATTTGTATTTATTTTTAAAAACCTCTTCGATTTTTGTAAATTCAAGATCTCTTGTTCTGAACTTTTCGTCTTTTTCAGTACAAGCACTGCACATTTCCATGCATTTCTTGCAATGTTCAACAGTTTCATTAAAAACTTCAGAATCAGAATTTACCTCAGTGATTGGCACCTCGGTGTTTACTGCAACTTCCGATTGATCAGCATCTTTCTTTTTCTCATCACCAGCGCCAGCATCACTCTTCACTTCACCCGAACATTCTAGCTTCTCCTCAGCTTCTTCAACTTGCTGTTCTTCTGTAACAGCTTCTTTTTCAACAACTCTTTCTTCTACCTTATCTTCCTCTTCTATCTTCACATCCTCCACTTTCACAGCTTCGTCTTTAGCTTCTTCAGCAACTTTCTTCAAATTGTTCACCATCTCATCAACATTCTTCTTCATTCTCTCTTCATCCCTCTTCCTCAGACTTGAAGTCATAACATCTCTAAGAAGTTTTTCAAACTTTTTCACATATGTTTTATCTTTTCCAACATTTGTATAGTATTCGACGGATCGAGGGATTACTAACAGAACATCATCAAAGATTATGTCTTTCTTGGGAACAACAGGTTCACCATTTCTATTGACATAGCATTCTCGCTTCTTGTCCCATCTCTTGTTGCTTACTGCACTTTCATACTCTTCTTGCATTTCATCCATTCTATTCCAAGCAATGTTTCTTTCTCTATACGTTTTCTCACTCAGAATCTCTTCTCTGGTTTTCTCTTTAACTTCAGCAACAAAAACTTGCGTTTGATGAAGACGAATGATATCCCGGATTGTAGCTTGATGACCTTGTCTCAGGTTCTTTTGTCTTCACACCACTAAATGTTGTTTTTGGTGATTCACTAAATGCTGTTTTTGATGAGCTTGATGAAGGTATTACACCTTTATAATAAAGACCCACATTCTGTTGATATGAAGAACTGCTCATCTTGTTTTGCTTTTGTAGCTCAAGCTCATGACTTTAAATTTTTTCTATCAAGACATCAAGAGAAATTGTATCATATAAAGCATCATTTTTCAGTATGAATACAAACGTTTGCCTCTGATCAGCTCGTGGTAACGCTTCTATGATCTTATCAATTATTTCTTCTCGAGTTTTAACAAATCCAAAACGGTCAAGTTCAATTTTCAAATGACCAAATCTTTCTATCATCTGTCTCACAGTCTCTCCTTTCAAACTATCAAACAAATCAAATTCTTTTTTTAATAATGAAATTTTGTTTTTCTTGATTTGTTTACCCCCCTCAGCTTTAACCTGTAAAGCTTCCCAGATAGATTTCGATGACCCATCATGTTGTAGTAAAGCAAACAAATCATGTCTAATTGATGATTGAATTAAAGCAATCATTATTTGTTCAGCTGCGAATTCAGATTTGTCTTCTTTGGGTAAGCTTTTGAGTGGGAGATCTTCTCCTTTATCATTGACTGGCCTACTATAACCAAACTCCAAACAAAACCAGCTTTCATGAGCGTAAGCTTTTTCCCAGTTGATAAAACGTTCTTTCCACCAAGTGTAATCTTCAATACTTTCAAGAGTTGGTGGTTTTGAATTTGTTCCGAAGAAATTATCATGTTTAATATTTTCATTGGTCGCTTTAGTTATGGATTTTGGTGTAACAATTGAGGTTTCGGAAGTTTCGGATGTAAACGCGTTGTAGAACGTGTTGTAAAATTCTTCAGCCATGGTTTGAATTTCTTGAATTACCTGAATCAAACAAACAAACAAACACTTATCAGTTTAAACACTATCCAACAACTGAAGCAAACTGATACTCAGACTGGTGAATATTTTATGCGAACTGATTTTGATGCGAACTGAGATTTAATTTGTCAAACCGTGCGAACTGCTATGACCCGGATCAAATTCAAACAACCTGACCCACTACGTGCAGACTGAGTTCACTCTCAATTGACCTGGTTCACAGAGACACGACCTGAACTATTTCAAGCGATTTGACTGAACTGCTTTGAACCGTATGACTTTGATGCGATGAATCTTGACTTTCAATCCATGCAAACTAACATATCTCATGCACACACTAATCAATGCTGACAAAACGGAAATGGGATCTGACAATTATTAAATGCTTACACACATTTCACAATATCACATGCAATGTCTTTTTAGTCAAGAACCGACAAACACAATTACCAACTAAAATTCTATTGGACCGAAACTTTGATTAATATGATTCTTTCAATTTATCACCACATGGGTTACATAAAACAAATCAAATTGATTGGGCCGATGACATGCACATGGTATCTGTTGAACAATTAATATTGAATCGACAATTTTTTTTAAATCTCAAACACTTTAATGGGTCGGTGCCTTGTTCAGAGAACAAAGTAAAGTGATTGGGCCTCAAATCCACTTATCCGACAACCATAATATTCAACAACTTTTTATTTGACCTCACTTTTACTGGACTGTTACTGGATTGGACCAAACTAACATGTAATCAATGATTCACATGGGCTTCAAACAGTGGCCGACAATTATATATATATCTATTTAATGGATCGATGAACTGTTTTTAATAAATGGGCCGACAACAATCAATATGCGATTCAATTTCACATGCACTCATACATGACTACTTAATTCCTATTGGGCCGATAATACTGATCACGTGAACTGCTGAGACACTTTCAAACAGAAATAGACACCTCACACGGAATACTAGTTTCACACGAAATAGACAACTTCACACGGAATACCAGTTTCACTCGAAATTACTTTCAAACGGAATTAATGATTTCGTGTGAAATAAGCAGCACTTTCAAACGAAATTAGTGATTTCGTGTGAAACGAAAGGCAATTTCAAACGGAATAAGACATTCTCAAACGAAATTAGGTGTTTTCAAGCGAAATTAGGTGTTTTCAAACGGAATTAGGTGTTTTCAAGCGAAATTAAGCTGACGTCACGCGGTATCGGACACAAAATCTCAGATTTCTCTCAAACGGCTAGGAATTAGGATCTGAAACTTTGTAGGGTTATAGATCAGGTGTGTTCGCACAACATATCAAAAAATCATGTAATTTGGACCGTAAAAACCCGTTCAATTTTGAAAAATTCAGTGAAAAACGTGAAAAAGATGAAAAAGATGAAGAAATATATCAAATCTGAAGCAATTTCGATCTGAATTTGATAAAATCTGGTGCGAAACAGTGTGATAGATCAGTGCAATCGAGCTCCTGCTCTGATACCACTTGCAGGACCGGTTTTGGCTCCAAAACGATTGCGAAATGAACGTGTGACGTGCGGAAACCGTACACGAACGTGACCTAACACACAATACGTAATATAAACGTGACTCTATTAGAAATATGACAAGTACAAGCACCTTGAATCACTTTCTCTCTCTAGAATCTCTCTCTAGATCTAGAGCTCTCTAAATGTCAAAAATGGCAAAAGTTTTTAATTCTAACACTAAAGAATCTATTTATAGGCCAAGGGGAATTAATGAGACTTCTCATTAATTACAGAAATGCCACCTTGCCTTTTGTCTAGATATTACAATATAACGACTTGTTTTCTTCTGTTTCTCGCTACGGCTCGGATTGACGAAGGCGATAGACATAAATGTACTAACAACTTTCTTCAATGTAATAATTGATAGCTTTCTGTTTTGACATCATTACAGCATTCATCATTGTCAACGCATCTTCTCTTTCAGAATTTGTCTTTTGCAAACCAGTTACTGTTCTGTTCAACACATCATAAGATTCTTTCACATAATTGAGATCGAACAGTAATTTTTCTTTCATCTTATCTTGCACACTCAACTTCTCATCTTTTTCTTCGCATTGCTTGCAAGATTCCAAACACTTTAAACATGGTTTAATCACCTCAACGATTTTTTCAATTTCTACTATTTTTTCAACTTCAACAACTTTCTCAACTTCAACCACTTTTTCTGATTCAATTATCTTCTCAGCGATTTTAACTTCTTCACTTTGTTCGGATTTATCTTTTTGAGCAACACTTTCACATTTCATCTTCCTCTGTTCTTTTGCTGCTCGTCTTTCCTTCAGCTTCTCCATTCTATCTGCAAAATAAAATTGAAAACTTTCAGGAGATAACATAGATTTTCCTATATTTATTTTTGTCTCCTCTTCATCATCACTGTCATCAGATGATGATTGATCAAAAATTGGCTCTTGAATGATTTGAGCAGTGAGAGCTACCACTTTGGAATCAGGTGGAATGTATTTGTCCCAACTGAAACCTTCTGCCACTTTTTCATCATCTTGATCGATTATACCAAAATAAGCTTTCTTATTTGCTTCTTCGATCATTTTAGCATGTGCAGTTTGTGGTTCTTTTTGTTGATACGGTTGATGAGCAACTTGTTGATAAATGGCTTTCCGATAGTAATCATTGCCACCAAACGGATTCTGTGCTCCACTTGCTTCTCGATTTTTACATTCTCTCTTGAAATGACCTTTCTCCCTGCATCAAAAACAAGTAACTTTAGATTTATCAAAACCCAAAGTAGAAACATTTGCATCCCTAAAATCATCTCTTCCTGTAATCATCTTAAACTTTTCAGCTCTCCTCAAAACACTAGCTAAACACCATTTAATGTCCATAAGCTCCATCTCTTCTGCATCTATCTGATCGTAATCCTCTTTCGTCAACATAGGATTTCCGATCCTTCCTGCAACCAATCCTTCATAAGATTCTAACACTGTAGCAAGTAATGCCATATGACTTTTAGCAACTTCTTCAGAGAAACCTTGGCCGTTCTGAAGATTCAAAGCAATATTGCAGTGTAACACATGACAATTACTACTGTTTGAGCTTTGGAACTAATGACTTGAAGTTGAACTCTTTGAATTCACATTTGGGTACGAAGAAAATCCACTGCTGCTGCTTGAATTTTGATTAACAGATTCAGATGAGTTTTCAGCACTGAAAGTAGTTTGGACTTTCAGACTAGTTTCAATCTCTTGAACACTTCCTTTGTAATACATTTTAACATCTTGTTGACCACTCGGACTGTTCATTCTTGCAATCTTTTGATGTTCCAGATCTTGACCCTCAATCTTTTCAATGAACTGAGAAATAGTCAACTTGTCATATTCTCCAGTATTCTTTAAAATCATCAAGTATGTACCCCACTCTTTTTGAGGTAACGCATCAGCTAACTTATCGACCCATTCTTCTTGATCTTTGACAATTTCTAACAAAGACATAGATCGCACTAAGTGGCAATATCTTTCAATCAGCTTCTTTGATGATTCACCCGGCAAACTTGAAAATAAATCAAACTCTTTCTTTAGCAAGGCTTTCTTGCTCCTGATCATCTTCTCATTTCCTTCAAACTTAATACGAAGCGCATCCCAGATCGATCGTGAAGTATTGTCATGCTGAAGCAATATGAAGATGTCTTCTTTTATAGCTTGCTGTAACAAACTGATCATCATCTTTTCTGCTTTGTACATGTCTCGTTCTTTATCATTCAGTTCAGAAATAGTTTTAATAACTCCCAAATCAGTACGAGGTTTAACATATTTCTTTTCGATACATTCCCAAGATCTTAAATGATTAGCTTGAACCCAATTCTCAAATCGGTCTTTCCAACCATAATACTCCTCAATGCCCATTAGCTTCGGGGGTTTTGCAAAGTTCCAGTTTCGTTTTCCATGTTCATGCTTTGTGCAATGGCAGCTGGAGTAGTCGGGGCTGTAGCAAATGCGTTATAGAATTCCTCTTCCATGATTCGGTAACAAATTTCTCAAAACCAGACACTTTCAAGCGAAATCAACACTCTCAAACGAAATCCCTTCAAACGAAATAACCTATTGAAGCGAAATAACCTACAAAACAGTTTCAAACGAAATAACAACTCACACGAAATCAGATGTTTCACACGAAATCAGATGTTTCACACGAAATAGTGTTTTCGTGCGAAAATACCAAACGAAATATGATTTCGTGCGAAATTAACTTGGATTCAAACGAAAATAGTCTCTTTGGAACGAAATAGTGATTTCGTATGAAAAATCTCAAACGAAATCTGATTTCGTACGAAATCAATCAACAATTTCAAACGAAATTAATCACAAAATGAAATTTCGTGCGAAATTAAGAGACTATTCCATGTGAAATATTGCTGATGTCATCATGTCGGCCAAACTTTTGTCAAATTGATCAGGTTATTCCTTGATTTTAGGTCCAATTTTCTCAAGGCTTTGTTAAAACACTGTTTCGCATATAATGTGTGAGATTCAAACCATTTTAATCATAAAATCTTGTTCAATTTTGAAAAGACGGTGTAGAAGTTAGAAAATATGATGAAATCAAGCTGAATTTGGTAGAACTCCTCTTCCTGGGCTCTGATACCACTTGAAGGATCGTTTTACCGACCAAACGAGTCGTTCAGAAGAGTGTTTCCTCAATATGAAAGGCGGAAACAGACGTATCAAGTTTGATTCAGCTAGATATTCACTTTAACTGTCTTTTTGATTGATTTAACAAAGATTTACAGCACGTTGACACTTCAGCAGCACTTCGGCTCTAGAATTGCAAAGTTGGAACTGCTTCAAACGAAATTACAAGGCACCTATTTATAGGCTGGACTATTTCGCATGAGCAACTTCACACGAAATTACTTTCACACGAAATTCCTATTTCGTGCGAAATTACCAGTTGATTTCGTGTGAAATCACTAGTTAATTTCGTGCGAAATTACCTTTTAACCTAATTTTGATATTTTCCTCGTATAACGTGCCCTGATCTATACAATCTAGAACAAGACTCGATACAAGACGAAGTCGACAGACGTATGCACCAACACTTTCTCCATCAATTAGGAATCTGATGCCGTTACTAAACACATTCCTTAAATTGTAGCCATTTGTTGAGTTTTTTTTTTGGTGTCTAATCCGCATATATATCACCATTGCCCTTGATTTTCTAGAATGTATATCTCTTAAATATCAACATATACACGTTTGATTTAGTTTACGAAGATTTTTCAATGCCGAGAACCTCGATCAGAGAGTAAAAAAGGCGTAAGGTTCACAATGGTGTAAAATTAAAATGGGATATACCGGGCTAGGATTCGAGTTACAGGAACAAGGGCCAAATCAACCACCCAAGAATGGAATCGTCGAGCGAAAACACTTGACAACCCCCTAGAAGCAGCTTTTCTTACCACCAGACCTTTCTCCATCAATTAGGAATCTGATGACGTCACTAAACACATTCCTTAAATTGTAGCCATTTGTTGAGTGTTTTTTTTTTGGTGTCTAATCCGCATATATATCACCATTGCCCTTGATTTTCTTGACTGTATATCTCTTAAATATCAACATATACACGTGTGGTTTAGTTTACGAAGATATTTCAATGCCAAGAACCTCGATCAGAGAGTAAAAAAGGCGTAAGGTTCACAATGGTGTAAAATTAAAATGGGATATACCGGGCTACGATTCGAGTTACAGGAACATGGGCCAAACCAACCACCCAAGAATGGAATCAACGAGCGAAAACACTTGACAACCTCCTAGAAGCAGCTTTTCTTACCACCAGACCTTTCTCCATCAATTAGGAATCTGATGCCATCACTAAACACATTCCTTAAATTGTAGCCATTTGTTAAGTGTTTTTTTTTTGTGTCTAATCCGCATATATATCACCATTGCCCTTGATTTTCTTGACTGTATATCTCTTAAATGTCATCATATACATGTGTGATTTAGTTTACAAAGACTTTTTAATGCCGAGAACCTCGATCAGAGAGTAAAAAAAGGCGTAAGGTTCACAATGGTGTAAAATTAAAATGGGATATACCGGGCTAGGATTCGAGTTACAGGAACAAGGGTCAAACCAACCACACAAGAATGGAATCGTCGAGCGAAAACATTTGACAACCTCCTAGAAGCAGCTTTTCTTGCCACCAGACCTTTCTCCATCAATTAGGAATCTGATGCCGTCACTAAACACATTCCTTAAATTGTAGCCATTTGTTGAGTGTTTTTTTTGGTGTCTAATCCGCATATATATCACCATTGCCCTTGATTTTCTTGACTATATATCTCTTAAATGTCAACATATACATGTGTGATTTAGTTTACGAAGATTTTTCAATACCGAGAACCTCTATCAGAGAGTAAAAAAGGCGTAAGGTTCACAATGGTGTAAAATTAAAATGGGATATACCGGGCTAGGATTCGAGTTACTGGAACAAGGGTCAAACCAACCACACAAGAATGGAATCGACGAGCGAAAACACTTGACAACCTCCTAGAAGCAGCTTTTCTTACCACCTGACCTTTCTCCATCAATTTGGAATCTGATGCCGTCACTAAACACATTCCTTAAATTGTAGCCATTTGTTGAGTGTTTTTTTGTGTCTAATCCGCATATATATCACCATTGCCCTTGATTTTCTTGACTGTATATCTCTTAAATGTCATCATATACACGTGTGATTTAGTTTACAAAGATTTTTTAATGCCGAGAACCTCGATCAGAGAGTAAAAAAGGCGTAAGGTTCACAATGGTGTAAAATTAAAATGGGATATACCGGGCAAGGATTCGAGTTACAGGAACAAGGGTCAAACCAACCACACAAGAATGGAATCGTCGAGCGAAAACACTTGACAACCTCCTAGAAGCAGCTTTTCTTGCCACCAGACCTTTCTCCATCAATTAGGAATCTGATGCCGTCACTAAACACATTTCTTAAATTGTAGCCATTTGTTGAGTGTTTTTTTTTGGTGTCTAATCCGCATATATATCACCATTGCCCTTGATTTTCTTGACTATATATCTCTTAAATGTCAACATATACATGTGTGATTTAGTTTACGAAGATTTTTCAATGCCGAGAACCTCGATCAGAGAGTAAAAAAGGCGTAAGGTTCACAATGGTGTAAAATTAAAATGGGATATACCGGGCTAGGATTCGAGTTACAGGAACAAGGGTCAAACCAACCACACAAGAATGGAATCGACGAGCGAAAACACTTGACAACCTCCTAGAAGCAGCTTTTCTTACCACCAGACCTTTCTCCATCAATTAGGAATATGATGCCGTCACTAAACACATTCCTTAAATTGTAGCCGTTTGTTGAGTGTTTTTTTTTGGTGTCTAATCCGCATATATATCACCATTGCCCTAGATTTTCTTGACTGTATATCTCTTAAATGTCATCATATACACGTGTGATTTAGTTTACAAAGATTTTTTAATGCCGAGAACCTCGATTAGAGAGTAAAAAAGGCGTAAGGTTCACAATGGTGTAAAATTAAAATGGGATATACCGGGCTAGGATTCGAGTTACAGGAACAACGGCCAAGCCAACCACCCAAGAATGGAATCATCGAGCGAAAACACTTGACAACCTCCTAGAAGCCGCTTTTCTTACCACCAGACCTTTCTCTATCAATTAGGAATCTGATGCCGTCACTAAACACATTCCTTAAATTGTAGCCATTTGTTGAGTGTTTTTTTTTATGTCTAATCCGCATATATATCACCATTGCCCTTGATTTTCTTGACTGTATATCTCTTAAATGTCAACATATACACGTGTGATTTAGTTTACGAAGATTTTTCAATCCCGAGAACCTCTATCAGAGAGTAAAAAAGGCGTAAGGTTCACAATGGTGTAAAATTAAAATGGGATATACCGGGCTAGGATTCGAGTTACAGGAACAAGGGCCAAACCAACCACCCAAGAATGGAATCGTCGCGCGAAAACACTTAACAACCTCCTAGAAGCAGCTTTTCTTGCCACCACACCTTTCTCCATCAATTAGGAATCTGATTCCGTCACTAAAAACATTCCTTAAATTGTAGCCATTTGTTGAGTGTTTTTTTTGGTGTCTAATCTGCATATATATCACCATTGCCCTTGATTTTCTTGACTGTACATCTCTTAAATGTCAACATATACACGTGTGATATAGTTTACAAAGATTTTTCAATGCCGAGAACCTCGATCAGAGAGTAAAAAAGGCGTAAGGTTCACAATGGTGTAAAATTAAAAAGGGATATACCGGGCTAGGATTCGAGTTACAGGAATAAGGGTCAAACCAACTACCCAAGAATGGAATCATCGAGCGAAAACACTTGACAACCTCCTAGAAGCAGCTTTTCTTGCCACCAGACCTTTCTCCATCAATTAGGAATCTGATGCCGTCACTAAACACATTCCTTAAATTGTAGCCATTTGTTGAGTGTTTTTTTGTTGTCTAATCCGCATATATATCACCATTGCCCTTTAATTTCTTGATAATATATCTCTTAAATGTCAACATATACACGTGTGATTTAGTTTACGAATATTTTTCAATGCCGAGAACCTCGATCAGAGAGTAAAAAAAGGCGTAAGGTTCACAATGGTGTAAGATTAAAATGGGATATACCGGGCTAGGATTCGAGTTACAGGAACAAGCGCAAAACCAACCACCCAAGAATGGAATCGTCAAGCGAAAACAGTTGACAACCTCCTAGAAGCAGCTTTTCTTGCCACTAGACCTTTCTCTATCAATTAGGAATCTGATGTCGTCACTAAACACATTCCTTAAAGTGTAGCCATTTGTTGAGTGTTTTCTTTTTGGTGTCTAATCCGCATATATTTCACCATTGCCCTTGACTTTCTTGACTGTATATCTCTTAAATGTCAACATATACACGTGTGATTTAGTTTACGAAGATTTTTCAATGCCGAGAACCTCGATCAGAGAGTAAAAAAGGCGTAAGGTTCACAATGGTGTAAAATTAAAATGGGATATACCGGGCTAGGATTCGAGTAACAGGAACAAGGGCAAAACCAACCACCCAAGAATGGAATCGTCGAGCGAAAACACTTGACAACCTCCTAGAAGCAGCTTTTCTTGCCACCAGACCTTTCTCTATCAATTAGGAATCTGATGCCGTCACTAAACACATTCCTTAAATTGTAGCCATTTGTTGAGTGTTTTTTTTTTGTGTCTAATCCGCATATATATCACCATTGCCCTTGGTTTTCTTGAATGCATATCTCTTAAATGTCTACATATACACATGTGATTTAGTTTACGAAGATTTTTCAATGCCGAGAACCTCGATCAGGGAGTAAAAAAGGGGTAAGGTTCACAATGGTGTAAAATTAAAATGGGATATACCGGGCTAGGATTCGAGTTACAGGAACAAGGGCCAAACCAACCACCCAAGAATGGAATCGTCGAGCGAAAATACTTGACAACCTCCTAGAAGCATATTTTCTTGCCACCAGACATTTCTCCATCAATTGGGAATCTGATGCCGTCACTAAAAACATTCCTTAAATTGTAGCCATTTGTTGAGTGTTTTTTTGGTGTCTAATCCGCATATATATCACCATTGCCCTTGATTTTCTTGACTGTATATCTCTTAAATGTCAACATATACACGTGTGATTTAGTTTACGAAGATTTTTCAATGCCGAGAACCTCGATCAGAGAGTAAAAAAGGCGTAAGGTTCACAATGGTGTAAGACTAAAATGGGATATACCGGGCTAGTATTCGAGTTACAGGAACAAGGGCCAAACCAACCACCCAAGAATGGAATCGTCGAGCGAAAACACTTGACAACCTCCTGGAAACAGCTTTTCTTGCCACCAGACCTTTCTACATCAATTAGGAATCTGATGCCGTCACTAAACACATTCCTTAAATTGTAGCCATTTGTTAAGTGTTTTTTTTTTGTGTCTAATCCGCATATATATCACCATTGCCATTGAATTTCTTGACTATATATCTCTTAAATGTCAACATATATACGTGTGATTTCGTTTACGAAGATTATTCAATGCCAAAAACCTCGATCAAAGAGTAAAAAAGGCGTAAGGTTCACAATGGTATAAGATTAAAATGGGATATAACAGGCTAGGATTCGAGTTACAGGAACAAGGGCCAAACCAACCACCCAAGAATGGAATTGTCGAGCGAAAACACTTAACAACCTCCTAGAAGCAGCTTTTCTTGCCACCAGAGTTTTCTCCATCAATTAGGAATCTGATGCCGTAACTAAACACATTCCTTAAATTGTGGCCATTTGTTGAGTGTTTTTTTTGGTGTCTAATCCGCATATATATCACCATTGCCCTTGATTTTCTTGACTGTATATCTTTTAAATGTCAACATATACATGTGTGATTTAGTTTACGAAGATTTTTCAATGCCGAGAACCTCGATTAGAGAGTAAAAAAGGTGTAAGGTTCACAATGGTGAAAAATTAAAATGGGATATACCGGGCTAGGATTCGAGTTACAGGGACAAGGGCCAAACCAAACACCCAAGAATGTAATCGTCGAGCGAAAACACTTGACAACCTCCAAGAAGCAGCTTTTCTTGCCACCAGACCTTTCTCCATCAATTAGGAATCTGATGCCGTCACTCAACACATTCCTTAAATTGTAGCCATTTGTTGAGTGTTTTTTTTGGTGTCTAATCCGCATATATATCACCATTGCCCTTGATTTTCTTTACTGTATATCTCTTAAATATCAACATATACATGTGTGATTTAGTTTACGAAGATTTTTCAATGCCGAAAACCTCGATCAGAGAGTAAAAAGGGCGTAAGGTTCACAATGATGTAAAATTAAAATGGGATATACCGGGCTAGGATTCGAGTTATAGGAACAAGGGCCAAACCAACCACCTAAGAAAGGGAATCGTCGAGCAAAAACACTTGACAACCTCCTAGAAGCAGCTTTTCTTGCTACCAGACCTTTCTCCATCAATTAGGAATCTGATGCCGTTACTAAACACATTCCTTAAATTGAAGCCATTTGTTGAGTGTTTTTTTTTTGTGTCCAATCCGCATATATATCACCATGGCCCTTGATTTTCGTGACTGTATATCTCTTAAATGTCAACATATACACGTGTGATTTAGTTTACGAAGGTTTTTCAATGCCGAGAACCTCGATCAGAGAGTAAAAAAGGCGTAAGGTTCACAATGGTGTAAAATTAAAATGAGATATATCAGGCTAGGATTCGAGTTACAGGAACAAGGGCCAAACCAACCACCCAAGAATGGAATCGTCGATCGAAAACACTTGACAACATCCTAGAAGCAGCTTTTCTTGCCACCAGACCTTTCTCCATCATCTAGGACTTTCTCCATCATCTAGGAATCTGATGCTGTCACTAAACACATTCCTTAAATTGTAGTCATTTGTTAAGTGTTTTTTTTGTGTTTAATCCGCATATATATCACCATTGCCCTTGATTTTCTTGATTGTATATCTCTTAAATATCAACATATACACGTGTGATTTAGTTTACGAAGATTTTTCAATGCCGAGAACCTCGATCATAGAGTAAAAAAGGCGTAAGGTTCACAATGGTGTAAAATTAAAATGGGATATACCGGGCTAGGATTCGAGTTACAGGAACAAGTGCAAAACCAACCACCCAAGAATGAAATCGTCGAGCGAAAACACTTGACAAACTTCTAGAAGCAGCTTTTCTTGCCACCAGACCTTTCTCCATCAATTAGGAATATGATGCCGTCACTAAACACATTCCTTAAAATGTAGCCATTTGTTGAGTGTTTTTTTTTTTTGTGTCTAATCCGCATGTATATCACCATTGCCCTTGGTTTTCTTGACTGTATATCTCTTAAATGTCAACATATACACGTGTGATTTCGTTTACGAAGATTTTTCAATGCCAAGAACCTCGATCAGAGAGTAAAAAAGGCGTAAGGTTCACAATGGTGTAAAATTAAAATGGGATATACCGGGATAGGATTCGAGTTACAGGAACAAGGGCAAAACAGACCACCCAAGAATGGAATCGTCGATCGAAAACACTTGACAACCTCCTAGAAGCAGCTTTTCTTGCCACCAGACCTTTCTCCATCAATTAGGAATATGATGCCGTCACTAAACACATTCCTTAAAATGTAGCCATTTGTTGAGAGTTTTTTTTGGTGTCTAATCCGCATATATATCACCATTGCCCTTGATTTTCTTGACTGTATATCTCTTAAATGTCATCATATACACGTGTGATTTAGTTTACGAAGATTTTTCATTGCCGAGAACCTCGATCAAAGAGTAAAAAAGGCGTAAGGTTCACAATGGTGTAAGATTAAAATGGGATATATCGGGCTAGTATTCGAGTTAAAGGAACAAGGGCCAAACCAACCACCCAAGAATGGAATCGTCGAGCGAAAACACTTGACAACCTCCTAGAAGCAGCTTTTCTTGCCACCGACATTTCTACATCAATTAGGAATCTGATGCCGTCACTAAACACATTCCTTAAATTGTAGCCATTTGTGGAGTGTTTCGTTTTTTTGGTGTCTAATCCGCATATATACGTGTGATTTAGTTTACTAAGATTTTTCAATGCCGAGAACCTCGATCAGAGAGTAAAAAAGGCGTAAGGTTCACAATGGTGTAAGATTTAAATGTGATATACCAGGCTAGGATTCGAGTTACAGGAACAAGGGCCAAACCAACTACCCAAGAATGGAATCGTCGAGCGAAAACACTTGACAACCTCCTAGAAGCAGCTTTTCTTGCCACCAGACCTTTTTTCATCAATTAGGAATCTGATGTCGTCACTAAACACATTCCTTAAATTGTAGCCATTTGTTGAGTGTTTTTTTTGGTGTCTAATCCGCATATATATCAACAATACCCTTGATTTTCTTGACTGTATATCTCTTAAATATCAACATATACACGTGTGATTTAGTTTACGAAGATTTTTCAATGCTGAGAACCTCGATCAGAGAATAAAAAAGGCGTAAGGTTCACAATGGTGTAAAATTAAAATGGGATATACCGGGCTAGAATTCGAGTTACAGGAACAAGGGCCAAACCAACCACCCAAGAATGGAATCGTCGAGCGAAAACACTTGACAACCTCCAAGAAGCAGCTTTTCTTGCCACCAGACCTTTCTCCATCAATTAGGAATCTGATGCCGTCACTCAACACATTCCTTAAATTGTAGCCATTTGTTGAGTGTTTTTTTGGTGTCTAATCCGCATATATATCACCATTGCCCTTGATTTTCTTGACTGTATATCTCTTAAATATCAACATATTCACGTGTGATTTAGTTTACGAAGATTTTTCAATGCCGAAAACCTCGATCAGAGAGTAAAAAAGGCGTAAGGTTCACAATGGTGTAAATTAAAATGGGATATACCGGGCTAGGATTCGAGTTATAGGAACAAGGGCCAAACCAACCACCTAAGAAAGGGAATCGTCGAGCGAAAACACTTGACAACCTCCTAGAAGCAGCTTTTCTTGCTACCAAACCTTTCTCCATCAATTAGGAATCTGATGCCGTCACTAAACACATTCCTTAAATTGTAGCCATTTGTTGAGTGTTTTTTTGGTGCCTAATCCGCATATATATCACCATTGCCCTTGATTTTCTTGACTGTATATCTCTTAAATGTCAACATATACACGTGTGATTTAGTTTATGAAGATTTTTCAATGCCGAGAACCTCGATCAGAGAGTAAAAAAGGCGTAAGGTTCACAATGGTGTAAAATTAAAATGGGATATACCGGGCTAGGATTCGAGTTACAGGAACAACGGCCAAGCCAACCACCCAAGAATGGAATCATCGAGCGAAAACACTTGACAACCTCCTAGAAGCCGCTTTTCTTACCACCAGACCTTTCTCTATCAATTAGGAATCTGATGCCGTCACTAAACACATTCCTTAAATTGTAGCCATTTGTTGAGTGTTTTTTTTTATGTCTAATCCGCATATATATCACCATTGCCCTTGATTTTCTTGACTGTATATCTCTTAAATGTCAACATATACACGTATGATTTAGTTTACGAAGATTTTTCAATGCCGAGAACCTCGATCAGAGAGTAAAAAAGGCGTAAGGTTCACAATGGTGTAAAATTAAAATGGGATATACCGGGCTAGGATTCGAGTTATAGGAACAAGGAACAAACCAACCACCTAAGAAAGGGAATCGTCGAGCGAAAACACTTGACAACCTCCTAGAAGCAGCTTTTCTTGCTACCAAACCTTTCTCCATCAATTAGGAATCTGATGCCGTCACTAAACACATTCCTTAAATTGTAGCCATTTGTTGAGTGTTTTTTTTGGTGCCTAATCCGCATATATATCACCATTGCCCTTGATTTTCTTGACTGTATATCTCTTAAATGTCAACATATACACGTGTGATTTAGTTTATGAAGATTTTTCAATGCCGAGAACCTCGATCAGAGAGTAAAAAAGGCGTAAGGTTCACAATGGTGTAAAATTAAAATGGGATATACCGGGCTAGGATTCGAGTTACAGGAACAAGGGCAAAACCAACAACCCAAGAATGGAATCGTCAAGCGAAAACACTTGAAAACCTCCTAGAAGCAGCTTTTCTTGCCACCAGAACTTTCTCCATCAATTAGGAATCTGATGCCGTCACTAAACACATTCCTTAAATTGTAGCCATTTGTTGAGTGTTTTTTTTTTGTGTCTAATCCGCATATATATCACCATTGCCCTTGGTTTTCTTGACTGTATATATCTTAAATGTCAACATATACACGTATGATTTAGTTTACGAAGATTTTTCAATGCCGAGAACCTCGATCAGAGAGTAAAAAAAAGCGTAAGGTTCACAATGGTGTAAAATTTAAATGGGATATACCGGGCTAGGATTCGAGTTACAGGAACAAGGGCCAAACCAACCACCCAAGAATGGAATCGTCGAGCGAAAACACTTGACAACCTCCAAGAAGCAGGTTTTCTTGCCACCAGACCTTTCTCCATCAACTAGGAATCTGATGCCGTCACTAAACACATTCCCTAAATTGTAGCCATTTGTTGAGTGTTTTTTTTTGTGTCTAATCCGCATATATATTACCATTGCCCTTGGTTTTCTTGACTGTATATCTCTTAAATGTCAACATATACACGTGTGATTTAGTTTACGAAGATTTTTCAATACCGAGAACCTCGATCAGAGAGTAAAAAAGGCGTAAGGTTCACAATGGTGTAAAATTAAAATGGGATATACCGGGTTAGGATTCGAGTTACATGAACAAGGGCCAAACCAACCACCCAAGAATGGAATCGTCGAGCGAAAACACTTGACAAACCTCCTAGAAGCAGCTTTTCTTGGCACCAAAACTTTCTCCTTCAATTAGGAATCTGATGTCGTCACTAAACACATTCCCTAAATTGTAGCCATTTGTTGAGTGTTTTTTTTTTGTGTCTAATCCGCATATATATCACCATTGCCCTTGATTTTCTTGACTGTATATCTCTTAAATGTCAACATATACACGTGTGATTTAGTTTACGAAGATTTTTCAATGCCGAGAACCTCGATCAGAGAGTAAAAAAGACGTAAGGTTCACAATGGTGTAAAATTAAAATGGAATATACCGGGCTAGGATTCGAGTTACAGGAACAAGGGCCAAACCAACCACCCAAGAATGGAATCGTCGAGCGAAAACACTTGACAACCTCCAAGAAGCAGGTTTTCTTGCCACCAGACCTTTCTCCATCAACTAGGAATCTGATGCCGTCACTCGACACATTCCTTAAATTGTAGCCATTTGTTGAGTGTTTTTTTTTTGTGTCTAATCCGCATATATATCACCATTGCCCTTGGTTTTCTTGAATGTATATCTCTTAAATGTCAACATATACACGTGTGATTTAGTTTACGAAGATTTTTCAATGCCGAGAACCTCGATCAGAGAGTAAAAAAGACGTAAGGTTCACAATGGTGTAAAATTAAAATGGAATATACCGGGCTAGGATTCGAGTTACAGGAACAAGGGCGAAACCAACCACCCAAGAATGGAATCGTCGAGCGAAAACACTTGACAACCTCCAAGAAGCAGCTTTTCTTGCCACCAGACCTTTCTCCATCAACTAGGAATCTGATGCCGTCACTCAACACATTCCTTAAATTGTAGCCATTTGGTGAGTATTTTTTGGTGTCTAATCCGCATATATATCACCATTGCCCTTGATTTTCTTGACTGTATATCTCTTAAATATCAACATATACACGTGTGATTTAGTTTACGAAGATTTTTCAATGCCGAAAACCTCGATCAGAGAGTAAAAAAGGCGTAAGGTTCACAATGGTGTAAAATTAAAATGGGATATACCGGGTTAGGATTCGAGTTATAGGAACAAGGGCCAAACCAACCACCTAAGAAAGGGAATCGTCGAGCGAAAACACTTGACAACATCCTAGAAACACCTTTTCTTGCTACCAAACCTTTCTCCATCAATTAGGAATCTGATGCCGTCACTAAACACATTTCTTAAATTGTAGCCATTTGTTGAGTGTTTTTTTTGGTGCCTAATCCGCATATATATCACATTTGCCCTTGATTTTCTTGACTGTATATCTCTTAAATGTCAACATATACACGTGTGATTTAGTTTATGAAGATTTTTCAATGCCGAGAACCTCGATCAGAGAGTAAAAAAGGCGTAAGGTTCACAATGGTGTAAAATTAAAATGGGATATACCGGGCTAGTATTTGAGTTACAGGAACATGGGCCAAACCAACCACCCAAGAATGGAATCGTCGAGCGAAAACACTTGACAACCTCCTAGAAGCAGCTTTTCTTGCCACCGGACCTTTCTCCATCAATTAGGAATCTGATGCCGTCACTAAACACATTCCTTAAATTGTAGCCATTTGTTGAGTGTTTTTTTTTGTGTCTAATCCGCATATATATCACCATTGCCCTTGGTTTTCTTGAGTGTATATCTCTTAAATGTCAACATATACACGTATGATTTAGTTTACGAAGATTTTTCAATGCCGAGAACCTCGATCAGAGAGTAAAAAAAGCGTAAGGTTCACAATGGTGTAAAATTAAAATGGGATATACCGGGCTGGGATTCGAGTTACAGGAACAAGGGCCAAACCAACCACCCAAGAATGGAATCGTCAAGCGAAAACACTTGACAAACTCCTAGAAGCAGCTTTTCTTGCCACCAGACCTTTCTCCATCAATTAGGAATCTGATGTCGTCACTAAAAAATTCCTTAAATTGTAGCCATTTGTTGAGTGTTTTTTTTTTTGTGTCTAATCCGCATATATATGACTGTTGCCCTTGATTTTCTTGACTGTATATCTCTTAAATGTCAATATATACACGTTTGATTTAGTTTACGAAGATTTTTCAATGCCGAGAACCTCGATCAGAGAGTAAAAAAGGCGTAACGTTCACAATGGTGTAAGATTAAAATGGGATATACCGTGCTAGTATTCGAGTTACAGGAACAAGGGCCAAACCAACCACCCAAGAATGGAATCGTCGAGCAAAAACACTTGACAACCTCCTAGAAGCAGCTTTTCTTGCCACCAGACCTTTCTACATCAAATAAGAATCTGATGCCGTCACTAAACACATTTCTTAAATTGTAGCCATTTGTTGAGTGTTTTTTTTTTGTGTCTAATCCGCATATATATTACCATTGCCCTTGGTTTTCTTGACTGTATATCTCTTAAAAGTCAACATATACACGTGTGATTTAGTTTACGAAGATTTTTCAATGCCGAGAACCTCGATCAGAGAGTAAAAAAGGCGTAAGGTTCACAATGGTGTAAAATTAAAATGGG
>CM060429.1:200664939-200669939 GCA_030545235.1 Helianthus tuberosus | reverse complement strand
TTAGGGTTTAGGGTTTAGGGTTTAGGGTTTAGGGTTTAGGGTTTAGGGTTTAGGGTTTAGGGTTTAGGGTTTAGGGTTTAGGGTTTAGGGTTTAGGGTTTAGGGTTTAGGGTTTAGGGTTTAGGGTTTAGGGTTTAGGGTTTAGGGTTTAGGGTTTAGGGTTTAGGGTTTAGGGTTTAGGGTTTAGGGTTTAGGGTTTAGGGTTTAGGGTTTAGGGTTTAGGGTTTAGGGTTTAGGGTTTAGGGTTTAGGGTTTAGGGTTTAGGGTTTAGGGTTTAGGGTTTAGGGTTTAGGGTTTAGGGTTTAGGGTTTAGGGTTTAGGGTTTAGGGTTTAGGGTTTAGGGTTTAGGGTTTAGGGTTTAGGGTTTAGGGTTTAGGGTTTAGGGTTTAGGGTTTAGGGTTTAGGGTTTAGGGTTTAGGGTTTAGGGTTTAGGGTTTAGGGTTTAGGGTTTAGGGTTTAGGGTTTAGGGTTTAGGGTTTAGGGTTTAGGGTTTAGGGTTTAGGGTTTAGGGTTTAGGGTTTAGGGTTTAGGGTTTAGGGTTTAGGGTTTAGGGTTTAGGGTTTAGGGTTTAGGGTTTAGGGTTTAGGGTTTAGGGTTTAGGGTTTAGGGTTTAGGGTTTAGGGTTTAGGGTTTAGGGTTTAGGGTTTAGGGTTTAGGGTTTAGGGTTTAGGGTTTAGGGTTTAGGGTTTAGGGTTTAGGGTTTAGGGTTTAGGGTTTAGGGTTTAGGGTTTAGGGTTTAGGGTTTAGGGTTTAGGGTTTAGGGTTTAGGGTTTAGGGTTTAGGGTTTAGGGTTTAGGGTTTAGGGTTTAGGGTTTAGGGTTTAGGGTTTAGGGTTTAGGGTTTAGGGTTTAGGGTTTAGGGTTTAGGGTTTAGGGTTTAGGGTTTAGGGTTTAGGGTTTAGGGTTTAGGGTTTAGGGTTTAGGGTTTAGGGTTTAGGGTTTAGGGTTTAGGGTTTAGGGTTTAGGGTTTAGGGTTTAGGGTTTAGGGTTTAGGGTTTAGGGTTTAGGGTTTAGGGTTTAGGGTTTAGGGTTTAGGGTTTAGGGTTTAGGGTTTAGGGTTTAGGGTTTAGGGTTTAGGGTTTAGGGTTTAGGGTTTAGGGTTTAGGGTTTAGGGTTTAGGGTTTAGGGTTTAGGGTTTAGGGTTTAGGGTTTAGGGTTTAGGGTTTAGGGTTTAGGGTTTAGGGTTTAGGGTTTAGGGTTTAGGGTTTAGGGTTTAGGGTTTAGGGTTTAGGGTTTAGGGTTTAGGGTTTAGGGTTTAGGGTTTAGGGTTTAGGGTTTAGGGTTTAGGGTTTAGGGTTTAGGGTTTAGGGTTTAGGGTTTAGGGTTTAGGGTTTAGGGTTTAGGGTTTAGGGTTTAGGGTTTAGGGTTTAGGGTTTAGGGTTTAGGGTTTAGGGTTTAGGGTTTAGGGTTTAGGGTTTAGGGTTTAGGGTTTAGGGTTTAGGGTTTAGGGTTTAGGGTTTAGGGTTTAGGGTTTAGGGTTTAGGGTTTAGGGTTTAGGGTTTAGGGTTTAGGGTTTAGGGTTTAGGGTTTAGGGTTTAGGGTTTAGGGTTTAGGGTTTAGGGTTTAGGGTTTAGGGTTTAGGGTTTAGGGTTTAGGGTTTAGGGTTTAGGGTTTAGGGTTTAGGGTTTAGGGTTTAGGGTTTAGGGTTTAGGGTTTAGGGTTTAGGGTTTAGGGTTTAGGGTTTAGGGTTTAGGGTTTAGGGTTTAGGGTTTAGGGTTTAGGGTTTAGGGTTTAGGGTTTAGGGTTTAGGGTTTAGGGTTTAGGGTTTAGGGTTTAGGGTTTAGGGTTTAGGGTTTAGGGTTTAGGGTTTAGGGTTTAGGGTTTAGGGTTTAGGGTTTAGGGTTTAGGGTTTAGGGTTTAGGGTTTAGGGTTTAGGGTTTAGGGTTTAGGGTTTAGGGTTTAGGGTTTAGGGTTTAGGGTTTAGGGTTTAGGGTTTAGGGTTTAGGGTTTAGGGTTTAGGGTTTAGGGTTTAGGGTTTAGGGTTTAGGGTTTAGGGTTTAGGGTTTAGGGTTTAGGGTTTAGGGTTTAGGGTTTAGGGTTTAGGGTTTAGGGTTTAGGGTTTAGGGTTTAGGGTTTAGGGTTTAGGGTTTAGGGTTTAGGGTTTAGGGTTTAGGGTTTAGGGTTTAGGGTTTAGGGTTTAGGGTTTAGGGTTTAGGGTTTAGGGTTTAGGGTTTAGGGTTTAGGGTTTAGGGTTTAGGGTTTAGGGTTTAGGGTTTAGGGTTTAGGGTTTAGGGTTTAGGGTTTAGGGTTTAGGGTTTAGGGTTTAGGGTTTAGGGTTTAGGGTTTAGGGTTTAGGGTTTAGGGTTTAGGGTTTAGGGTTTAGGGTTTAGGGTTTAGGGTTTAGGGTTTAGGGTTTAGGGTTTAGGGTTTAGGGTTTAGGGTTTAGGGTTTAGGGTTTAGGGTTTAGGGTTTAGGGTTTAGGGTTTAGGGTTTAGGGTTTAGGGTTTAGGGTTTAGGGTTTAGGGTTTAGGGTTTAGGGTTTAGGGTTTAGGGTTTAGGGTTTAGGGTTTAGGGTTTAGGGTTTAGGGTTTAGGGTTTAGGGTTTAGGGTTTAGGGTTTAGGGTTTAGGGTTTAGGGTTTAGGGTTTAGGGTTTAGGGTTTAGGGTTTAGGGTTTAGGGTTTAGGGTTTAGGGTTTAGGGTTTAGGGTTTAGGGTTTAGGGTTTAGGGTTTAGGGTTTAGGGTTTAGGGTTTAGGGTTTAGGGTTTAGGGTTTAGGGTTTAGGGTTTAGGGTTTAGGGTTTAGGGTTTAGGGTTTAGGGTTTAGGGTTTAGGGTTTAGGGTTTAGGGTTTAGGGTTTAGGGTTTAGGGTTTAGGGTTTAGGGTTTAGGGTTTAGGGTTTAGGGTTTAGGGTTTAGGGTTTAGGGTTTAGGGTTTAGGGTTTAGGGTTTAGGGTTTAGGGTTTAGGGTTTAGGGTTTAGGGTTTAGGGTTTAGGGTTTAGGGTTTAGGGTTTAGGGTTTAGGGTTTAGGGTTTAGGGTTTAGGGTTTAGGGTTTAGGGTTTAGGGTTTAGGGTTTAGGGTTTAGGGTTTAGGGTTTAGGGTTTAGGGTTTAGGGTTTAGGGTTTAGGGTTTAGGGTTTAGGGTTTAGGGTTTAGGGTTTAGGGTTTAGGGTTTAGGGTTTAGGGTTTAGGGTTTAGGGTTTAGGGTTTAGGGTTTAGGGTTTAGGGTTTAGGGTTTAGGGTTTAGGGTTTAGGGTTTAGGGTTTAGGGTTTAGGGTTTAGGGTTTAGGGTTTAGGGTTTAGGGTTTAGGGTTTAGGGTTTAGGGTTTAGGGTTTAGGGTTTAGGGTTTAGGGTTTAGGGTTTAGGGTTTAGGGTTTAGGGTTTAGGGTTTAGGGTTTAGGGTTTAGGGTTTAGGGTTTAGGGTTTAGGGTTTAGGGTTTAGGGTTTAGGGTTTAGGGTTTAGGGTTTAGGGTTTAGGGTTTAGGGTTTAGGGTTTAGGGTTTAGGGTTTAGGGTTTAGGGTTTAGGGTTTAGGGTTTAGGGTTTAGGGTTTAGGGTTTAGGGTTTAGGGTTTAGGGTTTAGGGTTTAGGGTTTAGGGTTTAGGGTTTAGGGTTTAGGGTTTAGGGTTTAGGGTTTAGGGTTTAGGGTTTAGGGTTTAGGGTTTAGGGTTTAGGGTTTAGGGTTTAGGGTTTAGGGTTTAGGGTTTAGGGTTTAGGGTTTAGGGTTTAGGGTTTAGGGTTTAGGGTTTAGGGTTTAGGGTTTAGGGTTTAGGGTTTAGGGTTTAGGGTTTAGGGTTTAGGGTTTAGGGTTTAGGGTTTAGGGTTTAGGGTTTAGGGTTTAGGGTTTAGGGTTTAGGGTTTAGGGTTTAGGGTTTAGGGTTTAGGGTTTAGGGTTTAGGGTTTAGGGTTTAGGGTTTAGGGTTTAGGGTTTAGGGTTTAGGGTTTAGGGTTTAGGGTTTAGGGTTTAGGGTTTAGGGTTTAGGGTTTAGGGTTTAGGGTTTAGGGTTTAGGGTTTAGGGTTTAGGGTTTAGGGTTTAGGGTTTAGGGTTTAGGGTTTAGGGTTTAGGGTTTAGGGTTTAGGGTTTAGGGTTTAGGGTTTAGGGTTTAGGGTTTAGGGTTTAGGGTTTAGGGTTTAGGGTTTAGGGTTTAGGGTTTAGGGTTTAGGGTTTAGGGTTTAGGGTTTAGGGTTTAGGGTTTAGGGTTTAGGGTTTAGGGTTTAGGGTTTAGGGTTTAGGGTTTAGGGTTTAGGGTTTAGGGTTTAGGGTTTAGGGTTTAGGGTTTAGGGTTTAGGGTTTAGGGTTTAGGGTTTAGGGTTTAGGGTTTAGGGTTTAGGGTTTAGGGTTTAGGGTTTAGGGTTTAGGGTTTAGGGTTTAGGGTTTAGGGTTTAGGGTTTAGGGTTTAGGGTTTAGGGTTTAGGGTTTAGGGTTTAGGGTTTAGGGTTTAGGGTTTAGGGTTTAGGGTTTAGGGTTTAGGGTTTAGGGTTTAGGGTTTAGGGTTTAGGGTTTAGGGTTTAGGGTTTAGGGTTTAGGGTTTAGGGTTTAGGGTTTAGGGTTTAGGGTTTAGGGTTTAGGGTTTAGGGTTTAGGGTTTAGGGTTTAGGGTTTAGGGTTTAGGGTTTAGGGTTTAGGGTTTAGGGTTTAGGGTTTAGGGTTTAGGGTTTAGGGTTTAGGGTTTAGGGTTTAGGGTTTAGGGTTTAGGGTTTAGGGTTTAGGGTTTAGGGTTTAGGGTTTAGGGTTTAGGGTTTAGGGTTTAGGGTTTAGGGTTTAGGGTTTAGGGTTTAGGGTTTAGGGTTTAGGGTTTAGGGTTTAGGGTTTAGGGTTTAGGGTTTAGGGTTTAGGGTTTAGGGTTTAGGGTTTAGGGTTTAGGGTTTAGGGTTGAGGGTTTAGGGTTTAGGGTTTAGGGTTTAGGGTTTAGGGTTTAGGGTTTAGGGTTTAGGGTTTAGGGTTTAGGGTTTAGGGTTTAGGGTTTAGGGTTTAGGGTTTAGGGTTTAGGGTTTAGGGTTTAGGGTTTAGGGTTTAGGGTTTAGGGTTTAGGGTTTAGGGTTTAGGGTTTAGGGTTTAGGGTTT
>CM060429.1:198411179-198464539 GCA_030545235.1 Helianthus tuberosus | reverse complement strand
AAAGAATAAGGGTCAACCCAGACCTTTCTCAAGAGACCCTCTCATACCTTGAAAAATTGCTAACACACTACAGCGATGTATTCGCTTGGTGTCCTGAAGATATGACCGGGATCCCCCGGGACATTGCCGAGCATGAGTTGAGAATACCACCGGAGGTCAAGCCTGTGGTCCAGAAGGAAAGAAGCTTGGCACCTGAGAGAAGTCTGGCAGCCTGCCAAGAGGTTGAAAAGCTTGTGTCAGCCGGTATTCTCCGAGAAGTCAAGTACCAGTCATGGGTTGCAAACCCGGTTATGGTCAAGAAACCAGACAACTCTTGGAGGATGTGCATAGACTTTAAGGATCTTAACAAAGCTTGTCCTAAGGACTGCTATCCACTACCAGAAATTGATCTCAAAGTTGACTCCCTCACAGGCTACTCGTTCAAATGCTTTCTTGATGCATACAAAGGCTATCACCAAATTCTCATGAAAAAAGAGGATGAGGAAAAGACAGCATTTCACACGGACAAAGGGATCTTTTGCTATCAAAAGATGCCTTTCGGCCTCAAAAATGCAGGAGCAACCTATCAACGGCTCGTTGACAAAGCCTTCGAAAGCCAAATTGGCAAAAACATGGAGGCATATGTCGATGACTTGGTTATCAAAAGCAAGACGGAATATCAAATGCTCGATGATATTCAAGAAACTTTCAAGAACCTCAGAAAGGTTAACATGAAGCTTAATCCGGAAAAGTGTTCATTTGGATTCGAGGAAGGAAAATTCTTGGGCCACATTGTTGGAAAACAAAGCATCAAAGCCAACCCCAACAAAGTGAAAGCCGTCCTTGAAACCAAGCCACCAAAGATCAAAAAGGAGGTTGAAAGCTTGAACGGGAAGCTGGCAGCCTTGAAGCGTTTTACCTCAAAGTTAGCCGAAAGATCTCTGCCCTTCTACAAAACGCTCAAGAACTGCTCAGATAAGAAGGATTTCAAATGGACTGAAGAAGCTGAAGAAGCTTTCAACCAAATGAAGCAACATCTAGCTTCCCTACCAGACATTGCGGCACCAAAAACTGGGGAGTTAATATCGGTGTACCTTTCAATCACGGACGAGGCCATCAGTGCAGTCCTCACCATTGAGCGAGACAAGGCCCAGGTACCCGTTTATTTTTTCAGCAAAACTTTAAAATTAGCTGAAACGAAATACCCTCCCCTTGAAAAACTTGCCTTAGCCTTAGTTCAAACAGCTAGAAGGCTTCGAAGGTATTTCCAAGCACACCCCATACAAGTGGTCACCGACCAACCTATTAAGAGTGTGCTTGAAAAACCTGAAAACTCGGGGCGATTAGCCAAATGGGCCATAGAACTGGGTGAACATAACATCACCTATGTCCCAAGAAAAGCTATCAAGGCCCAAGTCTTGGCCGACTTCATTGTGGAAGTTCAAAACCAAACAACCACTGAAGTAAACACTACCACCACTGAACCTTCCAACCCTGAAGCCTGGAAGCTTTTTACTGATGGGGCTTCAAGCGTTGAAGGGTCAGGGGCCGGGTTAATTTTAATCAACCCAGAAGGTTTGGAATTCACATATGCTCTCCGTTTTGATTTTCAGACCACCAATAACGAGGCTGAATACGAAGCACTAATAGCCGGCTTAAGGCTGGCCAAAGAAATGACGGTTGAAAAGCTTGAAGTGTTCACGGATTCGTTGCTGGTCTCAAGCCAAGTGAATGACAGCTACATAGCTAAAGAGCCCAACATGAAAAAATACAGAGAAAAATCAAAGGAACTGACGAGTACCTTCCAAGCGTGCAACATCAGACAGATCCCAAGATCTCAAAACAAAAAGGCCGATGCCCTAAGTAAGCTTGCATCCCTCACTTTTGCCCACCTCACCAAGAAGGTACTGGTAGAAGTGTTGAAGGCCCCATCCATTAATGAATTGGAGGTTCAAGACGTGGTTACCGAAGAAGAACCAAATTGGATGACTCCCATAAGAAAGTTCCTCAAAAATGGTGAATTACCCAATGATCAAGTGGAAGCCAAAAGGGTTGAAATCAAGGCAAGGCAATACATACTACAAGGAGAAACCCTTTACAAAAAGGGTTACCTTGCTCCCTTGCTAAGATGCGTTGGTCCCGAGCAAAGTAAATATTTGATCAAGGAAATTCATGAAGTCGTATGCGGAGCTCACTTTGGAGCTAGGTCGGTAGTTGCAAAACTCATGAACCTCGGATATTTTTGGCCTTCAACGCATCGCGATACAGCCGAAGAGTTGAAGAAATGTGATGCTTGCCAGATCCACGCACCGATCCCAAAAAGTCCCAAGCATGATTTAGTTTCGATAACCTCGGCATGGCCATTCCATAAATGGGGAATGGACATTGTTGGTCCATTTCCCCCAAGCAAAGGGGGAGTGAAATTCTTATTGGTGGCAGTAGATTACTTCACTAAGTGGCCCGAGGTCAAACCACTTGCTAAGATCACAGGAAAGCAAGTCATCGACTTTGTCTGGGAGAACATCATTTGCCGTTATGGATTGCCGGGAGTACTTGTCACCGACAACGGAAGACAATTTGCTGAGAAGCCTTTCAGCATTTGGTGCAAGGAATACAAAATCAATCAGGTTTTTAGCTCAGTGGCTTATCCGCAATCAAACGGTCAGGTTGAAAGAACAAATAGAAGCATAGTAGAAGGCATCAAGACAAGATTGGGAAGATATGAAAGCAATTGGCTTGAAGAATTGCCTAGTGTCCTATGGGCAATTAGAACAACCGAAAAAACAAGCCATAAGAAAACACCGTACAGCTTGGTATTTGGATCCGAAGCTGTGATCCCTGCCGAGATAGGAGTTGTAACCCAAAGAATCGTCAACATGGATCCCGAAACAAACCAAAAAGAGACCATGTTGAATTTACAACTCCTAGAGGAAGCAAGAGATCAAGCCGCAATTCAAGAGGCCAAATACAAACAACAGATGGAAGCTTACTACAACAAAAAAGTCAAGAACGAACGTTTCAAGCATGGGGACCTGGTCCTCAGAAACAATGAAGCCAGCAAAAAAGAAAACCAAGGAAAGCTTGGCCCAAAATGGGAAGGCCCATACACCATCCTTGAAGCACACAAAGGCGGATCTTACAAGCTGGCTGATTAAGAAGGCAAAAAGCTTCCAAGGCATTGGAACGGCAAAACCCTTAAAAGGTTCAATATTTAAACGGGAAAGTCTGGTTTGTATCAAAAATGTATTTCAAGCAGGATTATGAATACCTTTTGTAAAAAGCAAGTATTGATTCAATGAATGAAGTTGTTTTTATCAAACTTGTCTTTCTATCCCAAAATCAGGTTGAGAACCTAGCAAAAAACTCCATGGCAAGGGCCATGTAAGGGGATGAGCTCCCAGGCCACATCGCTCAATAGGTTCAAGGGTTGAATGAGCCTATGTAAGGGGTGAGTTCCTAAATCAATACAACTCCATGAGACTTGTTAAGAAAAAATAAAATTGTCTCATAGACGGGTATGAGCAGCCTACACCAAATGTTCCCTAAGCCTTAGAAATATAGTCTACAAAAAAGACTAAAAAACCAAAAGAAATAATTAAAAGGATAGGTGCCATCTCTTCTTGTTAAAAATGCCAAGGCTAAGTGTCTGCAGCACTGAACCCTTTTAGGTATAAAAAACATAAGGGCAGCACAAACCCGATAAAGATAAAGTTACAAAAGAACAAGGCAAATCTAAAATAACAAAATCACTCAGACAAGAATCACAAAGATACAAACCAAGTCATAACATAAAACTAAGAAGCCCTCAAGGCTTCAAGCCACCCGGGCAATATCTCGAAACCTTAAAGGCTTCAACCTATTAACAGAAAGCCAAACGGCTTGGATGGTTAAAAGCCAAATGAACTGCCTTGTCCAAAAAGGCACAAGCATAAAACCATAATACAAGGAAAATAGTCAAAACATAACATCATATAAAAGAAAGCCCCAAAAAGACTTTCAAACATAAGTTAGAGCAAGTCCTAATAACTTGCAAGCTTAAACTACTGTTCCAGCGGCCACAAAGGCCTTAAAACACAACCAACAGGAACCTTAAGGGTTCCTAATAACCTAATATTGTTCAAGTTAACATTACAAAACATAAAATGTTTTCAGTGCTAAGAAAGCTACGAATCAAGCATCAACAGATTTGGAAACTCCAGAACCTTCGCCCTTGGCCTTCTTTGTTTTCTTCAACTTTTTAGTCTTCACACCTCCATCACCACCAACCGCTGAAGCCTCCAAGCTTGCATCCTTAGGAACATCCGGCTTACCTGAAAGGGTATCGTCACTATCACCCGAATAAGACCTCTTCCTTGAAAGAGACCCCAGGATTTCAGCACAGACCTTCTCATTTAAGCCTTCCGGCTTCAAATCCTGCAACACAGCAAGAGGCTTACCAAAACAACCAAAAACTTGATGGATGTAAGGATAGGTCAGTTTCTCCATTTGCTCAACGGAGCCTTTAAAAACATCAGAAGCCTCGGGCGGAAACAAAGGTGACTTCTCCAAAGGATGACCGGATTCATGGAGCTTATAACCTGCAATAAGACCTTGGTGTTTTCCCAAATTGAGTAGCTTAGTATAAACATCACCAAGGGCAGAGTTAAACTCTTTGGAGTGCAGCAGATAGGTAACCACTTGATGGAAACCCTGCTCAATGAGCCATTGGTTATCCCCAGTAGCCTGAGCAACCAATGCCTTCAACCCATCCTTCTCTTTAGCAAACGCCTTCTGTTGCACAGCCAAAGTCTCCCGGTCAGCCTTCAACTTCAACAAGTTAGCTTCAAAACTCTTTTTCAAATCACCCATCTCAATCTCATGCATCCTCTTCAAGTCACTAACCTTCTTGTCCCACGCCGCTTCCTTCTCGGCAAAACCAGCTATCTCCTTTTTCATCCCAGCCATGGAGGATTTCATTTTATCCTTCTTCTTGGAGAATTCTTCATATTCCTGCATTCTTTGCCGAAAACGGGCAATGCCTTGAGGAAGCATGGCAGCAAGGTTGCAAGTACTCAAAATCATGCGGGACAACATCAAGTCATCATCCATCCCGGCAATGGTCTTGTGCACTGAAGGAGGAGCAATATGACTCAGAGCATCCTCACAGACAGCAGCATCTTTGAAGCTGTCATCATTCTTCACCGACCAAGTAGGCACATAAATCCCCTCTGGATCCAACCCTTCAACGTCCCTGCTCAAAGACTCCTGAACAGGAGTGGCAACAACCTTCTTGCCTGAAACCTTTTTACCATGGACAACCAATTCTTTATCCTTCTCAGCACCTGCTTCAACACCTTGATCTTCCGAAACTTCAATATCATCACTCAAGTCCACTGGTTCAGCAGAAGTGGATTGAGGACCAGCTTTCAACAACCGACGAGAAGATCGGCGGGTTGAAGACTTAGGAGCATTAGACTTAGAAAAACCCTTGGCAGTAGCAGCACTAACATAACCGGAGCCCTCAAACCTTTGATCAACAGTTCTAACCACAACATTCTCACCAGGAACAGACGGAGCATCCCCAAAAACAACATCAGAAGTATCGTCGCTCTTAATAAAATCCAAAGCAGACATGACTGCAAAAAACAACAGCATATAAGTCATAAGTTAAGAAAAGCATAAAGAGAGCAAAAAAGGAAAATGCATACCCATGCCACTCCTCATAAGAACCGGATCCCGATCAACATTCCCCCAAATTTTACTAACCCCTAAAAGAACTAGTAAATGCTCAGGAAAGGGACGAACCCTAGAAGGGCACTCCCGGATGGCATTGAGAAAAACATCATTCAAGTCAGACTCGGAAGGTTCCGGATCATTGAGGACGGCATCCTGTTTCCTCCACACCATTTTAAATGGGAGAATAACATCGGAAACCCAGAAAAAGCGATCCTTCCAAGCCCCAAGCGTAGTAACCATCGACGAAATAAGGCAGGTCTCAACTTTGGATATTTCGAAAGTAAACCAATCGCCATTCTTAGCCAAGCGAAAAAAACCGGCGAAATAGTAAAAGAGAAGGATCATACCCAAGAGCACGACATAAAACCTCAAAATGCAAAACCCTAGCCATCCCCTTTGGATGAACTTGCCTAAAAGAGACCCGATAATACTCCAACAAGTTCAAAACAAAAAACGAAAAGGGATAACGAAGGTTCGAGAACTCAAAATGACTACAATAAAGGGCAATCGAACCAGCAGATGGTTTATCAACAGGAACATCACAAGCAGGGGCAGTGGGGTTAAACTTCCTATCAATACCATATTCCATACAAAATAAATCTACCTCCTCTTGTGTTAACCGGGAAAAAGATTTTGCTAAGTCCTTACGAGCACCCATTTTTGAAAACGGAAAATGAAGAATGCAAGATGAAAAGGAAACCGGAACTAACCTTAGAGAAGGAGAGAAATGGCAGAAACTTGGAAAGAATTATGAAACAAATGGATAAGTTTTGGAAATATAAAATAAATCTAAACCCACAATAGGGGTAATAATGGCAAAACAGTAACTTCTGCAACAACCTTTCAAGCCTTCAAACAACGAACCCTTGAAACCTTTAGGCAAACAAAAAACGCACATAAAAGTCAGAAGTCCTTGAGCTCATCACCCAAAAACCTCTGACTTGGGGGGCTGATGACGGGGGTAGCTCAAGACTAAATAAAATGATTAAATATGTAAAGGCTCAAAAGGTTAAACGGTTCAACGGTTGAAAAGCTGTGAGTTGGGAAAAGCAATGCGGAAACAGTGGCCGGTCACATCTGGAGATCGCTTCACCAACCCGCAGCCGCAAAAGCAAAGCAGGTCTGCACAATGCACACTATTATCCGGGGGTCAAAAGCCTTCAACCCCCGAAAAGGGAAACCCTCCACTGCAAGCAAGGTTACTAGTCTAATACATTCCACTTCGGGAGATGTCTTCTCTTATAAATTGACACTTCATTTACTTCAGAAAACATCTCCTGACCAGCTCTGATTCTCTAATCCCTGGTCATTCACATCGAATGCTTGTTTCACACAAGTCATTCCCTTTCACATCCAACACACACATTCCCTTTGCTGCCACTTCCGAATCTGAGTACAATTCAGAAGAGGATCCATAGCAAGGAACAACATTAAACTAGTAAACCTCCTTCCACGTCTCGCAAACGTGGGGGGACCCCACGACCCGCGTTAGGCAAGGTTGAACCCTTCAACCATTTTGCCTAGCCAGTCCAGCTACCACCGTTGGTCTTGTATTTGTTGCATCAACAGAGTCTATTTTGATTATTATGTTTAGAGTTTGGTTTTAATTTTTGTTAGGTGATAACTAATAAGGATTAATGTTGCATAATCTTTTGTACCTTTGTTTGATTTTAATATACAAAAGAAGTCACAAGTTGTCCCCCCACATATCCATGTCTTTATTTGTTTGTTTGATTTGATTGTTTAAACAACCATCTTGGCAACATGGTTTAATAGGTTGCTAAAACTTATACCTATAATCCATGTAGTGGACGTACATTAAAACTTCTAAACTTCTGTCAAGTAAAAAAAACTAAATTACCCTCATCTTAGAAAAGCAAAAGATAAAATAAATATTACACACATAGACATGTTAATGCCCACCAAACCAATCAAGATGGGCGCCACGAAGGGATTTAACCCCTTCCTTGTTAAGCTAGTAACGCCCAAATACACACATCCTTTTTTAGCCAATCACAACAAGCCACGTCAGCCACCTTTTTTTTTAATTTTTTTCTTTATTTAATTTGGTTTAGTTAAGCCACTACATACTTTTAAGGATTTCATTAGTTAAAGCCCAAGTATCTATGTGACAGTGACGTGACATAATTTTTTCAGTTTTTAGTTAAACCCCTAAATTGTCTGATTCAAACCTACCACTTCATCTCTTTCTTCATAAATGACCACCGATATTCCCATGCGACAAATCTCACCCTTGCGACGATCCCTCATCTATGACAAACCCACTTATATGCTTTGTTTTATGTTAAGGCTTTAATTAGTTAAAGTCCAACTATCTCTGTGGCAGTGACGTGAGATAGACTATTTTCACTTTCTAGTTAAAACTCTACACATAGGTGCTGTTTGTTTTTTCAGATGTAAAATGTCTGTAGTCTGCGGACCACATCTGCAGGCATCTGCAAGAGAAGATGTGGCCCAAATGTCTGCAGTCTGCAAGGAGAAGAGGGTTTGTTTTTTTTTCTTCAAAAACAACTTCACACACACACAACACACACACAAGAGTTCTCTCTCTCTCTGCTCTCTCTCTCTCTCTGCTCTCTCTCTCTCTCTACAACCACCACCACCTTCACCACCACCATAACAATCATCCGCCACCACTCCTCCACCGTCCACCTGCCACCACCACAACCAAGAACCCACCGCAAACCCTAGCCCCATGTCTCCTGCCGCGAAACCACCACCACCGCCTTCTTCGTTCCACCACCGCCAAGAACATCAGATCAAACCATCGCCGTCATCGTTTGATTTGGGGGTTTTGTTTGAAGATGAAGAACATCAAACCCACCACCGCCGATGTAACACCTCGTAAAATCACGTCCAATGATGTATTGACACGTGTAATAAACCCTAATGAAGTCAAATAGTAAATTTGAGGAACTAATTTTTTGAAAAATCGAAAAACTTTGATTATGAAGGGACTGGAAGTGTTAACATGCCTAAAATAAGTTTCTTACGATGTTTATATTCACAAATGTGCCACTTGAGGATTAAGTGTAGCCGTTTGCAAAATTAATTGAAAGTTTGCGCAATAAAGGGTTAAAAGCGTCAACATGTTAATTCTTACCTCTGAGTGACCTTCTAACAAACCGGGAGCTTAATAATATTTAATTATACTCTCGGGAATGCCAAATAATGGCCATCTAAGGTTTTTATGCCTATAAGTAAAGTTACGCGCAACTTTGCAAGTTAGAGGGGCTAAAAGTGTCAATATGTTTAATTAATACCTCTGAATGACCTTTTAGCGAATCCGAAGCATCGTGATATTTAATAATACTTCAAGAATGTCTAATATGGATTAGATGAGGCTTCAATACTATTAAATGATGAAATGCGCAAGTTTGCGCAATAGAGGGACCTAAAGCGTCAACTTTTGAATCTATGCCTTTCGGTGACCATCTAAGCGAACGAGAGCGTATTAATATTTAAGTATATGCTTGGGAAGGATAAATATGGGCCATGGAAGGCTTGTATAACATTAATCGGCAATTCGCGCTACTTTGAGCAATTTAAGGACTATTTGCGTCAAACTGCAAAAGTATGTCGATTCGTACGGTAACGGACCTTCCGGAAATTTTCCATAAGTTAAACATGCCCTAATTATCATTTCTATAGTTTAGATATAGGCTTAGAGGTGTTTGGTGCGCAAAAATAAACTTTCAAGTCCACCAGGGACTAAAAGTGTCAAAAAGTGCACAAGTTTGCATTTTCGCGCATATCTCACAATCTGAATATCTCCGGACACCCAAAAATTTATGTAAGCACTAAAATATTTTATTTTAGTGATCGCCTTGATAAAATTCCTTTCGTCGCGTCGTTTGGTTCGTTTTTAGCGTCCGTTCATGTTTCGTCGTAAATAGACAAACAACATGACCGTACGGCCAAACGAACCGACATCCGACATGTTTTTGAACATGTTTCATGTCCCCTATGTTTAAACTTCATGATGGAGCCTTAAATTGAGGTTAACGGGCCTTAAACGTGCCTTGAATGACCTTAAAGATCACAGGGACCATTTCTGCCAATTCTGGAACTGTGCTTGCTGTTATAAACCTGCAGGCGGCCCGCGTACAGGCCTGGGTATTCTCAGGCGGGCCGCATGAGTTCATCAGAAGTGGAAAACAGCTATTAACAGCCTGTTCGTTGCTGTTTTCATGACCAAACTGGTTTCTAATACCACAAGATCGATACTAGAGGCTGCCCATAGTATGTTTAAACCACCCGACACCTGTTGTGATTCGATTCGTTCCAAGAATCCTATAGAACACCACATATCCTTCATTTTTATAAATTTTTGCAACCTTCAAACACTCAAACATGTTCCAATCCGATTTGCACAACCATCTTGGATCTTTCTGGTGTTCTTGATCTTTCATTCAGTAATTGTAAGTATTCCAATCATGTTTTGATTCTTGTTCATAGTTTAATTTGGCCAAGAACACTATATTTTGACTTCTGTTTGACTTTCTGATTTGATCATGAATTGATCAGCAAAAAGTCCAATTGAATCTTGTTTTATGATGGTAATCAAGTTGGTTATAATCCATTAGGATCATGCTTTCTGATTTCCGCGAATTCTAGTCTATTTGATAAGTCAAAGTTAGTAATCTAAAAGTCAAACTGGGCAGATTCTTAAATTAATCAAAACTGATAATATAGAGGTTATGGATCATGTTTTGTCACTTAAATAATTTGGTAAATGTTACAAGAACATGTCAAACTGATCACTTTGGTGTAATTGCTTGTTTTGAATCAAAAGTCTAACAGTTTGACTAATGCTTTGACTCTCAAATCTGACCTGATTAACCTTGTTTAAGATCTGCCTTAGAGCTCATTTTGGACCAGGTTTCATATAAGTATAACTCTCTGAGATTTTACAACTTGGTTCAATACTTATCCGATTCATATGCATGTTTTCGATTTATGCTTAAATGTCGACTATTATGCCCTTTTGACTATAAAACGTGATTTTTGAAAAAGTGAAAGAGTAGAAACATTTGTTGCTGATTTATAAACATGCACCTAAAATTTGATATCAGTTTGAGGTCTAGATTAAGAGTTATGCTCAATATCGTAATTTGAAAGCTTTATGTTACTTAAACGGCGTAATTAGCATATAACCTATTTAAACCCACTTTTGATATCAAACTTTTTACCCACTGATGATATATAATATTTTGGGATTTTTAAAGATTTTTATTTAATTTTTGGCTGATCATATCATAGGTCTCTAAGTTTTATTCGGTAAATACCGATTTTGCCCTTTTAAGCCATAAAATGAGTTTTACAAATCCTTTTGACCCCAAACCTTTTTCTACTTATTTTATTTGATAAATAAAATATTTTGAGCATTCTGGAAATATAAAAATATCAGCTTTCTATTAAAAACCCGGAAACGGCTCTAAATCGCCTTTTTAAGCGTTTTTAACGCTTAGTATGTACTATAACCATATTAAACATATAACGTTAATACCTACTGATGTTTTTAGTATATTTTGAGATAATAACAGTAAGTAAAAGTTTTTGAACTCAGGTTTCCAGTTTTGACCTTTTAAGCCCTTGTGAAATTACCAAAATACCCCTAAGGTGCATAGTTTGGTTTTAAATGATAAGTTTCACATATGGGTCATACCCTACTGTTATAATATGTTAAAATTAGTATACCTACTGTATAAATCAGACCCGTGACTCAGATTTACAAATAAACTCTTTTAATAATCTTTTAAATGACCAAAATGCCCTTACGAGGCATAATGTGAGTTTATATCCGATTTGGGCATAATAGAAAATATCTTACTGATATTATAACATAATTAAGGCATATTAAATAAGGGAACATGCATGTGACTCTTATGGTTACCCGTAACGCCCTTTTCGCGTTCGGTTCGGTTTATGTAACTAGTTTGCATAAATTAGCCGAAACGGGTCAAACCTTATCATTTTCATTTCAAAATCCAGAATGTATTTAGGTTACCCATTTTATACAAGTCTTCATACTTGTTGGGTCTAAAACACATTCTATTCCGGTCTTCGCTTAATCATGCGTTTGAACCGTATATTTCCTTAAAACTAACCGGTCTAAGTTTAGGCTTAATTAAAGACCCGTTAGTATTCTAATTGGTTATTTATACCATCATTCCAGACTAGAGCCTTCCGGTAAATTGTACCTACGCTTACTTAAGTGAATACGGCTGAGTTATTATAATTCTTGCTATTTAAGACAGGAGCTAGCTCAGGTAAATACTCTTAACTTATTTTCCCTATTACGGGCTTGGGATACGGTAATATAAATACCGCATGGTCAGGTATGGGATTCGAAGACCAATGAGTCGGGAAATCCAAATAACCTGTTTTTAATTCGTATTGCTTGACTGAAACATTGGGGGTTAATGCGACCGTGTCCTGGATATCCTTGACTCATTAATTGTAATGGCCACGACTTAAGCACGGGGTGTAGGCATACACCTGACAGATGCTATATGCTTATTAATTAATTATTCCCAATAAGGGAATAGTGGTGTGTCGGTTAATCTTGAACCGGCATAGAACCGGGCCCCGTATGTAGAGCAAGTTATGTAAAACTGATAACATGAGATATAGTTTGTCCCAAGTATAAAAGATTAATTTTGCCTTGGGCATTTTAATCAAAGTGTCAACATATTTTGTGCCGAAGTGCATTCAAACCAATTTACAAACTCTTTTCAAATGAGTCAGTTGAGTGTATTTACCAGTGAAAACTGACGTATTTTCCAAAGTCTAAGTGACAGGTACAAGTACGTAATAGGCTGGAAGCTGCTCAGGACTTGTTAGATGAGGACTTTGCAACTCCTCCACATAAGCCATTAGTCTGATAATTTCTTTTGTTGTTTTAACAGCCTGTGGATCCTTTACGTTCCGTTTGTAATACTTGGATATTACTTTATATTCGGATTGTAATATATTCATCTTTTGCTTCCGCTGTGCATTTATATATTGTGTTGTTTGACTATGATGTTGCCAACCACGTCACGATACTCCCCTACCGGGCCCACCGGTGACTCGTGGAAAGTCGGGGTGTGACAGGTTGGTATCAGAGCCAACATTGAGTGAATTAAACACCAGCTTTTGTGTTTAATCTCAATGACACGATAGCACATTCTTTGACCTTCTGAGTCTAGACTTAACATAGGAATATTCTCAATCCTCATCTGGATATTTTGCTTCCAATTTTTATATATCGGGTACGTCGCCAAGCGAAGAAGCCGTAATAGGAATTCTCCACACCCGGAGCCTTAAATTGCTGACCTTCGTACAGCGGCTAGGACGAATCATGCAACCAAGGAGAAAGCATTCAGAAATAAGATGAAGAAGAAACTCCTTTAGCTAAAGATCGTTTCCTTAATAGTCCTTCTAAGGACATATTTATTTTTCAGTCCCTTCTAGGACAACATTATTCCTTTCAAGTCCCGCTTAGGGCAACTCTGTACTGTTATTTTCATATAGTGGTTTGATTAAATTTAAGTTTTCATTCTAAACATGAAATATGAAATAAATGGGAAATAACATTCCTTTTATATGATCTACCTTTATATAAAATGGCAAAATCTAAAAAGAACAAGACCTAGCCACGCTTTATTTTGAGGCAGGCCCAAGATGGTAGTTCCTCAACTAGATTCAGATCCTTATTAACATCCTGAGTTAGGATTGTTCTGCGTTTTTTATTAAAAATGAATCTTAAAGGTAAACCTAGCCTATATGAAGAGGCCAAGATGGTAGGACCTATTCAAGGATTCAAATCCCAGTTAACATCTGAAAATATGTTAACACTCCTGGCAGACGTGATTCATTAAAATCACACACGTCATTCTTATTATTGGATTCTTCAAAAGATTCCTAACCCAATGTAATGATCTCTGAATCATGGGTTTAGATCATCACTTGAGATGATCATATTTTGACCATACGTGATAATATAGCGCCTACAGGCCCTGCTCATTTCCATATGAACCAAAAGACAGTGGTAGCAATGACTCCCTGTCAGATAAAGGTAATGAACTAGGTTCAAACCTTCATGATTTGATTCTCTGAAATCGTAGCTTATAATTTATGAATGTCCTTGTGACTAGGCCTGTTGTGCCAGTATACCTTCATGCTTTGATTCTCTGAAATCATGGCTTATAAATTAAACTTGTCTACGCGACTAGGCCATTTGTGCTAATACTAACTTATAAATTAGGATTCATGATAAAAATCCTGAATAAAATAAATATCATTCCTTTCCTGCCAATATAGATATTAAAAGAGAATCTTAAAAGGTTTGACCTAGCTTGAATGTCATTGAAGACCTAGCTAAGATGGTAAAACCTGTTTAAAAAGAGATTCAGATCCTTGTTAACATCTGAAAATGTGTTAACGCTCCCGACAACCGTGATGCGATAAAATCACACTTGTCATCCTTATATTTGGAATTTTCCAAATCCCATATTTAGCCTATACAGTGTTGTAAAAGTCGCTAGGCGGTCCCTAGTCGGCCGACTGGGGAGTTGGGAGTAATCGGAGTACTCGGAGAGTACTCGGGGAGTACGCGGACATGGTAAATATAAAGAAAATTAATTGTTATATATTATTTATGTGTTAAAATAAGCATAATTCATGTCAACTGGGTATAATTTAAAATGAAACATGTTTAAAGTTCAAATATTCTGAATACAAGTCCGACTAGTCTGAGTACAAGGCCGAGTAGTCCGAGTACAAGGCCGAGTAGTCCGAGTACAAGGCCGAGTAGTCCGAGTACAAGGCCGAGTAGGCCGATTTTGACCGAGTTTGACCGATTAAAAGTCAACAAACCACGTTGACCGCCTAGACCGACTAGGCCGACTAGGCTCCGACTAGGCCGACTAGGCGCCGACTAGGACCGAGTACTCCCGAGGCCGACTAGTTGAGACCGCCTAGGAGGAAGTCGCCAAGGTGGAGGTCCGAGGACCGAGTACTCGCCGAGTACTCGGCCGAGGAATCCGACTTTTGCAACACTGAGCCTATATAATCAATAGGAATCATGGCTAATAAACGTCGAAAATGATGTACGCATCAAAACATCCATTTGGGATGTATACCTACGGGAAAAGGTGTATACATGAAAAGATAGTTTTTATTTCATAAATTCTTGTCAAGACAATGAACTATGAAATTTTTCGATACAAAGGAATCATTGATTATGTTTAGATTTTTCCCTAGTGACAAGGCCCTGTGCCATCACGAGTCCTTGGGAACAAGCTCTTGTGCTATATAAAATGTCAGTACGACATTGACAGTCGTGATTTATGTCCCCTGTCTAATAAATATGAAGGATTAGATTCTGTTTACATGCCAAGGATGGTTTACTTAAAAACCTAGGCAGAACATAATCAATTAACTTAAATACTATCTTTTGGCCTATATGGTTTATTTACACCATAGCTATTTAATCAACAAACTCGACAATTCACCATATAATTAAATCAATTATTATTACTTAGGTTGTAGCCTTCAAAGCTTCACCATGGTTGACTCCTCTGAAGCTCACCATTATCCGGTTAATCAGAATTATGTCCATTGACTAGCCTTTGTGGCAAAATAAATTACCTTCCAAAGAAATGACGGCTGTAGTCTTTGACTCTCTGTCCAAAGGTAAAGAACTATGTTCGAACCTTAAGATCTCTAATCCGATAAAATTGCGGCTTAAATATTAATGCCTTAAGTGCCATATTCTCATAAGTCCTTTGTGGCAAGGCCTTCGTGCCTATGATTATTAATGTCCTTCGTGACAAGCCTTCCAAATATCTAAAGATTTTCATTGTGACAAAGACAATTGTGACATTGAGATTCCCTGTCAAAAAGTAATGGACTTGGTCCAAACCTTAAACACAATTGATGGTCTTTTTTTTTCCTAGGCTAAATATAATTGACATACTTTCTAGTAGCAAACTATAAGGGAGTTATAAACCTAACAGCCATTATGATTTAAAAATACCACGGTTTATAAATCATCCAGTACGATGATTCCATACTAGTTTGTATCTAAGCATATGTCATTTTTGGTGTTTAGTACCAAAGCTCCAGAATGGAGGTTTCCGACGAAGCACACAGCAGTACTGCGGCTAAAAACAAGGATGCAAATATAAATATAAGTGTTGATGGCACTACTCTTCAGGCCTTGATTAGCGCAGCAATTAGTGAAGTTGTGGATAAGATCCTTGAGAACAAAAAGGAACCGAGTGTCACTCACTCAAAGGTCCATACGGAAACACATACATCAGCTCGTAAGGAGAGCTCCGTTCACTCTTCAGATGAAAAGAGCGAACCTCAGGAGTTAGTACTCTATGATAAGCCCCGTTCAACTGAAGGCGGGTGCACCTACAAATATTTCGTCTCATGCAAACCCAGAGATTTCAATGGCGAAAAAGGAGCAATTGATGCTATGGAATGGCTTGAGGAAATGGAAACGGTTGTGGACATCAACAATTGTGCTGATAAGGACATAGTAAAATTTGTTTCACAATCTTTTAAGGGAGAGGCTCTTGTATGGTGGAGGGCCATGATGCAGTCCACGGGGAAAATTCCCCTATACCTTATGGGATGGTCCAAGTTTGTGGACCTTATCAAAGAGAACTACTGTCCGCAACACGAAGTGGAAAAGGTGGAGACAGATTTTCTGACTCTCACAATGAAAAACCTAAATTGTCAGCAATATGTTACCGACTTCAACTCCCTATCTAGACTGGTACCCTATTTAATTACCCCGGAACCAAAACGCATTGCGCGTTTCATCGGTGGTTTGGCACCAGAAATAAAAGGGAATGTTAAGGCTTCAAGGCCAATCAACTACAGATCAGCTGTAGATCTATCCTTGTCTCTCACTCTAGATATAGTGAGACAAAAGTCGTTCAAGAATGAAACTAATGACCAAAGACAAAGGGAGGAGGATAACTCTTAGAATCCTAAGAAGAGCAAATCCGAGTTCAACAATAACCAACAGGATTCCAACAAAAAGCCTACATGCAAAACCTGCAAAAGAAGACATTGGGGACAGTGTCGATTAAACCAAAAGATAAAGCAATGTGGCATCTGTAAAAGAGCTGGCCACCAGTCCCACGAATGTAGGGACATAATAGATGCAAACTGTTTCAGCTGTGGCGAAAAGGGGCACATCAGTACTAATTGCCCTAAGGCTGCCAAGAGAGGAACAGCTAAGTCTGGGAAGGATAAGAAAGGAAACGCCTGGACTACCGGTTGAATGCCAGAGACAGTGCACATCGATAATAGCATTAGGTACGTCCCTTACCTTTTAGCATTGATAGTGTCTGCTAAGTATTTTATATTAATGCAAGGGATAATAAACTTTTAGCAGACCATAAGCTTAGCAAACTCTTGATTTCATTCATAAGAACTTCAGATATTAACTGTAAGGTATAACTTACCAATGGAATCTATAATGACCATCTCTCCCATCCTCGAAGATAATCCTTTCATAAGAATCTGGAGTACTCTTCCCCAAAAGAGTACGATAATATATATTATTATTTTATTTTATTTTTCTCATTGTTTTCTATCGCCTGCGAATGCCAAACTATGTTTGATAAAAGTGCCATATGAGAATTGGCGTATCCTAGTGTGTCCCATAGATTGCTTCCATGCTTGATCAGTATGGAGGTTTAATACATGGAACCCCTGAGATATCCCAATGGTCATATTGTACTAGAGTCGACTAGTAGTATTCAAAGAAGATATCCAATATAAAAATGTTCTTATAAGTATCTCTACTTAGGACATCTTTGCTTTTGGAAAGAGAATGTGTCATTTATCTGACACCGATATCGATAGATGAACCAAAGCCTGAGAGTACGGACATCTCTGACATCTCTGTATGTCATAATTATCATCTTTATAAGAATTTCCATGTTTACCTCCGGAGAGGCAAGAGGATGTTAGGACAAACATCCCGTTTAGGGCTGCAGTTATTGTAAGAATCTTATATCTGTTAGTACCAACGAAATAGGAAGAACTAAGAGCCAAATCAATAAGTTTTAGAGAAGGTTTCATAAAGCCAAAATTCAAAGTTCTAATAACTCCGATTTTTAGTAAATAAGAAAGACGGTTCATCTTGCTTATGCATTGATTACCGCAACCCTATTTAGGCAAAAACTAGGAATCGCCATTTGCTGCCCAGGATCGTCGATTTATTCGACTAGCTGTAAGGAACAACTATTCTTTGAGATTAGTCAAGCAGTGGTTGGAATAACCATATCACCTTAAGATAAGCTTTTCCATAATAGTTGCTATATAAGTATCTAGGTGGCTCCTTTGGAAACCTTGTATAAATGAAATATTAAAACATCCGTTGGATGAACGAGACTTTGGGAAGTCCACTTATCAGGATCTGAAAGTTGCATTGGAAGCAACGAATAAGATCATACGAATCCCTAATTTTCTGTAAGTTGCCAGTATTCGGCAGAAAATCAAGAATTAATGAAAGTAGCAACCCTCCTACATTCTTGTTAACGAATAAGGTTCAACAAAAGGTATCACCCAGGAAGGGTGTACCAAATTTGTTAAAATTATCAGGCTAGTAAAGCTCTAAATATATAGAATCATTCGAAGGAAATCGAATGTTTCAAGATCAAGTAGCTTATAAGCTAGAACCTATTTAAGGAGCTTGGCGGAGCATACAATGCAGTGTACACTAATGAATTGAGGATGTGTTTCACCAGTAAGTCAAGAAGCATTATCACATATTGATATGCAAATTTATGATATGATGAGCAACCTATATCGATTAAGGATCGATAGGTTAAGAAGCTCCAAAAGGATACATGTACCTATAATAGAGGTCCGTCTAGGAACTTTGAAAGACTCCAGATATGCTATAGCAGCTAAGTCCGTTATACGACAATAAGAACTTCCAGAAATTTTTAGCAAATCTCGAGGTCGAGATTTCTTTTAAGGGGGTGAGGATGTAACACCTCGTAAAATCACGTCCAATGATGTATTGACACGTGTAATAAACCCTAATGAAGTCAAATAGTAAATTTGAGGAACTAATTTTTTGAAAAATCGAAAAACTTTGATTATGAAAGGACTGGAAGTGTTAACATGCCTAAAATAAGTTTCTTACGATGTTTATATTCACAAATGTGCCACTTGAGGATTAAGTGTAGCCGTTTGCAAATTTAATTGAAAGTTTGCGAAATAAAGGGTTAAAAGCGTCAACATGTTAATTCTTACCTCTGAGTGACCTTCTAATAAACCGGGAGCTTAATAATATTTAATTATACTCTCGGGAATGCCAAATAATGGCCATCTAAGGTTTTTATGCCTATAAGTAAAGTTACGCGCAACTATGCAAGTTAGAGGGGCTAAAAGTGTCAATATGTTTAATTAATACCTCTGAATGACCTTTTAGAGAATCCGAAGCATCGTGATATTTAATAATACTTCAAGAATGTCTAATATGGATTAGATGAGGCTTCAATACTATTAAATGATGAAATGCGCAAGTTTGCGCAATAGAGGGACCTAAAGCGTCAACTTTTGAATCTATGCCTTTCGGTGACCATCTAAGCGAACGAGAGCGTATTAATATTTAAGTATATGCTTGGGAAGGATAAATATGGGCCATGGAAGGCTTGTATAACATTAATCAGCAATTCGCGCTACTTTGAGCAATTTAAGGACTATTTGCGTCAAACTGCAAAAGTATGTCGATTCGTACGGTAACGGACCTTCCGGAAATTTTCCATAAGTTAAACATGCCCTAATTATCATTTCTATAGTTTAGATATAGGCTTAGAGGTGTTTGGTGCGCAAAAATAAACTTTCAAGTCCACCAGGGACTAAAAGTGTCAAAAAGTGCACAAGTTTGCATTTTCGCGCATATCTCACAATCTGAATATCTCCGGACACCCAAGAATTTATGTAAGCACTAAAATATTTTATTTTAGTGATCTCCTTGATAAAATTCCTTTCGTCGCGTCGTTTGGTTCGTTTTTAGCGTCCGTTCATGTTTCGTCGTAAATAGACAAACAACGTGACCGTACGGCCAAACGAACCAACATCCGACATGTTTTTGAACATGTTTCATGTCCCCTATGTTTAAACTTCATGATGGAGCCTTAAATTGAGGTTAACGGGCCTTAAACGTGCCTTGAATGACCTTAAAGATCACAGGGACCATTTCTGCCAATTCTGGAACTGTGCTTGCTGTTATAAACCTGCAGGCGGCCCGCGTACAGGCCTGGGTATTCTCAGGCGGGCCGCATGAGTTCATCATAAGTGGAAAACAGCTATTAACAGCCTGTTCGTTGCTGTTTTCATGACCAAACTGGTTTCTAATACCACAAGATCGATACTAGAGGCTGCCCATAGTATGTTTAAACCACCCGACACCTGTTGTGATTCGATTCGTTCCAAGAATCCTATAGAACACCACATATCCTTCATTTTTATAAATTTTTGCAACCTTCAAACACTCAAACATGTTCCAATCCGATTTGCACAACCATCTTGGATCTTTCTGGTGTTCTTGATCTTTCATTCAGTAATTGTAAGTATTCCAATCATGTTTTGATTCTTGTTCATAGTTTAATTTGGCCAAGAACACTATATTTTGACTTCTGTTTGACTTTCTGATTTGATCATGAATTGATCAGCAAAAAGTCCAATTGAATCTTGTTTTATGATGGTAATCAAGTTGGTTATAATCCATTAGGATCATGCTTTCTGATTTCCGCGAATTCTAGTCTATTCTGATAAGTCAAAGTTAGTAATCTAAAAGTCAAACTAGGCAGATTCTTAAATTAATCAAAACTGATAATATAGAGGTTATGGATCATGTTTTGTCACTTAAATAATTTGGTAAATGTTACAAGAACATGTCAAACTGATCACTTTGGTGTAATTGCTTGTTTTGAATCAAAAGTCTAACAGTTTGACTAATGCTTTGACTCTCAAATCTGACCTGATTAACCTTGTTTAAGATCTGCCTTAGAGCTCATTTTGGACCAGGTTTCATATAAGTATAACTCTCTGAGATTTTACAACTTGGTTCAATACTTATCCGATTCATATGCATGTTTTCGATTTATGCTTAAATGTCGACTATTATGCCCTTTTGACTATAAAACGTGATTTTTGAAAAAGTGAAAGAGTAGAAACATTTGTTGCTGATTTATAAACATGCACCTAAAATTTGATATCAGTTTGAGGTCTAGATTAAGAGTTATGCTCAATATCGTAATTTGAAAGCTTTATGTTACTTAAACGGCGTAATTAGCATATAACCTATTTAAACCCACTTTTGATATCAAACTTTTTACCCACTGATGATATATAATATTTTGGGATTTTTAAAGATTTTTATTTAATTTTTGGCTGATCATATCATAGGTCTCTAAGTTTAATTCGGTAAATACCGATTTTGCCCTTTTAAGCCATAAAATGAGTTTTACAAATCCTTTTGACCCCAAACCTTTTTCTACTGATTTTATTTGATAAATAAAATATTTTGAGCATTCTGGAAATATAAAAATATCAGCTTTCTATTAAAAACCCGGAAACGGCTCTAAATCGCCTTTTTAAGCGTTTTTAACGCTTAGTATGTACTATAACCATATTAAACATATAAGGTTAATACCTACTGATGTTTTTAGTATATTTTGAGATAATAACAGTAAGTAAAAGTTTTTGAACTCAGGTTTCCAGTTTTGACCTTTTAAGCCCTTGTGAAATTACCAAAATACCCCTAAGGTGCATAGTTTGGTTTTAAATGATAAGTTTCACATATGGGTCATACCCTACTGTTATAATATGTTAAAATTAGTATACCTACTGTATAAATCAGACCCGTGACTCAGATTTACAAATAAACTCTTTTAATAATCTTTTAAATGACCAAAATGCCCTTACGAGGCATAATGTGAGTTTATATCCGATTTGGGCATAATAGAAAATATCTTACTGATATTATAACATAATTAAGGCATATTAAATAAGGGAACATGCATGTGACTCTTATGGTTACCCGTAACGCCCTTTTCGCGTTCGGTTCGGTTTATGTAACTAGTTTGCATAAATTAGCCGAAACGGGTCAAACCTTATCATTTTCATTTCAAAATCCAGAATGTATTTAGGTTACCCATTTTATACAAGTCTTCATACTTGTTGGGTCTAAAACACATTCTATTCCGGTCTTCGCTTAATCATGCGTTTGAACCGTATATTTCCTTAAAACTAACCGGTCTAAGTTTAGGCTTAATTAAAGACCCGTTAGTATTCTAATTGGTTATTTATACCATCATTCCAGACTAGAGCCTTCCGGTAAATTGTACCTACGCTTACTTAAGTGAATACGGCTGAGTTATTATAATTCTTGCTATTTAAGACAGGAGCTAGCTCAGGTAAATACTCTTAACTTATTTTCCCTATTACGGGCTTGGGATACGGTAATATAAATACCGCATGGTCAGGTATGGGATTCGAAGACCAATGAGTCGGGAAATCCAAATAACCTGTTTTTAATTCGTATTGCTTGACTGAAACATTGGGGGTTAATGCGACCGTGTCCTGGATATCCTTGACTCATTAATTGTAATGGCCACGACTTAAGCACGGGGTGTAGGTATACACCTGACAGATGCTATATGCTTATTAATTAATTATACCCAATATGGGATTCCCAATAAGGGAATAGTGGTGTGTCGGTTAATCTTGAACCGGCATAGAACCGGGCCCCGTATGTAGAGCAAGTTATGTAAAACTGATAACATGAGATATAGTTTGTCCCAAGTATAAAAGATTAATTTTGCCTTGGGCATTTTAATCAAAGTGTCAACATATTTTGTGTCGAAGATTCAAACCAATTTACAAACTCTTTTCAAATGAGTCAGTTGAGTGTATTTACCAGTGAAAACTGACGTATTTTCCAAAGTCTAAGTGACAGGTACAAGTACGTAATAGGCTGGAAGCTGCTCAGGACTTGTTAGATGAGGACTTTGCAACTCCTCCACATAAGCCATTAGTCTGATAATTTCTTTTGTTGTTTTAACATCCTGTGGATCCTTTACGTTCCGTTTGTAATACTTGGATATTACTTTATATTCGGATTGTAATATATTCATCTTTTGCTTCCGCTGTGCATTTATATATTGTGTTGTTTGACTATGATGTTGCCAACCACGTCACGATACTCCCCTACCGGGCCCACCGGTGACTCGTGGAAAGTCGGGGTGTGACAGCCGATCTCTCTCTTCTTTCCCTCTCTCTCTCCTGCCGCTCCCTCTCTCTCTTCTTTCCCTCTCTCTCTCCTGCCGATTTGGGGGTTTTGTTCGATGTGGGGGTGGAGGTGGTGGTGGTGGTGGAGATGTGGCGGTGGAGATGTGGTGGAGATGCAGAGAGTGGCGGAGGAGGTGGTGGCAGGTGAAGATGTTTTGTGAAGATGTGTGAAGCAAATGTTCTAAGCTTTTTTTTGAAGAAGAAATAAGCTATTTGAAGATCTGTTTAAAAAAAACAAACACTCTTCAACATCTTATGTCTGCCCGCCTGCAGACATAAGCAACTTTCAGATGTTTGAAGCAAAAACAAACAGAACCATAGTCTTTAAGGTCCATATATATATATATATATATATATATATATATATAATAAAATAAAAAATGGAACCCACCATATCCAAACCTACCACTTCATTTTCTTCTTCCAAACTGACCACTAGCAATCCCATCTCCCACAAACCTCTCCCCACAGGCCATCCTCCATCTCTGAAAAACCTCTCGTCCTTACCGACCATCCCCACCAGTTTTGTTTTATGTTAAATAAACCACTATCAGGTAATCATTTTTTTTTGCATAAATAACATCCGCATCCTTACCGACCATTCGCATCTTTGGTTTCTACGAGTGGGAGAGCAAGCCAGTTGCACCAGTAAGACCAGTGGTGCCGACCGGGGACGATAACATCCATATGAACGACAACAAGTTGTTGCTCCTAAATCAATATAAGATTGAGAGGATGGTGCGAGTGGTTCTTGGTGGGTATTAACGGTCGTTCAGATCTGCTATTGCCAATCCTTTTTGGCACTACACCTTGTGCACCCACCTCCTACCTTACACACAACCCTTGAGGGGAGAACCCCTCCCTAACATTTTATTCTTTTTCTACATTGCATGTTCATTTTTATTTTACTTTTTAAAAATTAGGAATGGTGTTAGAGCCCAAATGAAGAGATAACAACGTTGGATCAATGATTTTTTTTATGGGTAATCGGGGGCTTAACCAAACTTTTAGGGGTGCGATCGAGATTATTGCGTAAAAAATAACACTATTTTTTTCATTAGGTCCGCCCGTGAGAGGTAACATCCTATTCGAACTAACCAGACAACTCCATAGGCATACCATACACTACGAAGAATAAGCTTCTCACTCCAAACCACTTACCGTCAGTGGTGGACCCAGGATTTTATTTCAATGGGGTCCATTTTCGGGTCGGTCCTCGTTCGGGTCGAGTTAAAGTGAGGTTTGAACTAGATTTAAAAAAAAAATAAGAAAAATGGGCTTATCAAGGATTGAACCCATGACCTCTTGGTGGAAAAGAGGGAGATTTACCACTACACCAACTTTCTTTTTATTTCTATGGTGTCCACCTAATTGTATTTATGGGTCCATATACAATTTAATATACCGAATCTACTATTTTTTTTTTTAATATTGGGGTCCGGGGACCCCGGTGGCACCAATGTGGGTCCGCCCCTGCTTACCGTATACGTATATTTCAAATAACCTAAACCTTATAATTAAAGAATCTAATGAGTTTTAATGTGAAATTTGAATGACAAACATGTTCTCATAATCGGTTTTAGGGATTGGTAAGTTGAAATTGGTTGAAATTTGTTAAAAATGGAGAATGGATTTTGAAATAGCCGACTAGACCTAGATTGTGGAAGATGATGCCCAATTGCTAAAATATGTTCAGGGATTGAGGCCACTAACCACTTGATAATTGACTAAGAAAGCGACTGGGTATGTTCGGGACCAGTTACTTTTGTCATCCACTACCAAGGGTAAGAATACCCCAAAAAAGGCCCATAGAAAGATACATTAGATACGCTAATCTGAATCATACTTTTTTTATCTCCATTATCTTCTCCATATCTTGAAAGACTTATTCTCATGCCGGATGAAGGTTACAAAAAACCCCTCTATTTGTGGCGAGTCTAACAAGTGTTGATTTTGCGGGATAATTAGTTTCCATGGATTTTTATCAACTTCCAAACCAGTCCCAAATCCATTCTTAACAGGTTCTGTTCCTCATAGATCACTATATGTGGGTTTAGAATCTTCACCAAACATTTAATGGTTGGTCATATGGGACTCGAAAGTTGGTGTTTAACTAAAAGGGTATTTTTATCATTTGATACAAACTTTATACACTAGTGTTAGAAACCAAATATTTACAAATAAATGATATGTACCCGTGGGGAATGAATTCCAGACCATAGGGCCAACCATGAGACTGAGTCAAGACCTACTTGTTTTTGCCTTCTCTCGCTTCTCTTATAAGTTAGAGGCTTAGAGCCAGATTTAAAAATATGGTACACTATAAAGATTCAATTACCTTAATCTTATAACTTTATTAAAATTTATTTATTAAGTTTTTGTTTATCTAAAATTATACAAGTTCATTGAATTAACATTTTTAGATATTATTATATATATTAAAGAACAACTCAAGTTTACTGTAGCATATTAAAGAACAACTCAAGTTCACTGTAGCAGTGCTACAGTACGCCAGGGGCTTTTTTTGCCTTTTCAGATTGACCACCAACCTTTTCGATTTTTTCTTTTGCCACTCTTGCCTCCTACAATTTTCCCCTAAGTTTGAAAAGACCTAGAGATAGGCATCTCTATCATCAGGGAAAGATTCTACACTACCAGCGATCAGAAATTCGCCAGTCATCGGAATGATTGTGGTGATGGTGGTTCAAGAGGTGGATTAGGTTTTCACTTTTCACGGTGGTCCTTGGTGGCGACGAGCAGGGCTTGTGATGGTACACGAGTAGAAATTATCGAAGGATTTTAGATCGAAGACTGCCATAGCTCGAACAGTGACGAAGGTGAAATAGGGTTACGATCAAGTTTCGACGGCGTACGGAAGAGGAACGATGGTGCTTTGGCGACAACCCCTTCCAGCGCGTGTCCTGTGACCGGCAATGGCAACACGCGTCAGCCAGACTTTTTCTAAGATTCGGGTACTGAGTTCAGTTTTATGACTTTAGTTGCTCTACTTACTTAGAAGTTGAGGGTTAATTGAATGTATTATAGTTGCAATTTTCTGCATTTGTGGGTTGTGGTTGTTTTACTTTTATGTGAACATTGATTTTGAGATGGTGGTGTTTAGGTGATGATGGTAAATGACAGGTGGTGTTCAGATGATGGATAGTGGCGGCAGATAATGGTGTTTCGATGGTGATAGTTGTTGATTAAGAGTGGAAGTAATGATGGTCGTGTGTTGAATGGTGGCTATTATGGTGATTACTGGCATGTCTCCACCGCTGGTGAAAGGCAATGCATGCGGATCAGAAGTGGTTATAAGCGGTTTGGGTTCTGGTGCTGCTCGGTGGAGCTTTTTTTAGTTTTATTCATGTTACGTATTTGATAAAATGTTACCTTTTAATGTAAGGTATTGAAACTGGCCAACCTTTTACTGAACACCCCTGTACTAAGCCAAGAAAAACAAATCTTAACAGCAAGCGTAAAGTATAAAAAGTATGAACGAGCTTAAAGTAAAACAAGTATGCAATTGTTTCTGTGTTGCATTTCTTTACTTGCTAAACAACCATTTGGATAGTTTGTCATTGTGTAGAGAAGAAGAAGCAAAGATCGAAAGTGAAACCAGGAACTACTTGGACTGACCAGTGCAAAGTGTCACATTGAACAAAACTCCGAGGTCGGTTGTTTTCAGATTTTCTATAGATATCCTCTTTGATATGCTTGCCAAAGCTTCTTTTTGTTTACATGGTTTTGATTCACATAAATTTCTACACATTCATTAAACATCAATTTTTCAGTCTTTGCAGCAGGTTTCTTGTGTGTATAGAAGGCATTTTGAAACTCAAATCTGCCCCGAAAGTAACGACTTCGACAGTGACCGGTAAGCTTATTACAACTTTCAGCCCAATTTATTTACGGCATTTCCTTACTGTTAACATAAAAACATACCCGTCGCGAAGCGCGGGCGTTATTTACTAGTTATATTTGATTTACACGTATAATATCCGTTTCTGTAATCCTCTACGTATTTTCTTAATTTGATTTTGTATTTTTTTATTACGATGATCACTAGAGATTTGGTGTTTGGGGTGGGGGGTGAGATTGTGAGAAGTTGTATGGTTGATATCGGCAGTAAGGTAGCAAGACAATACCACATAGGAACACTGTGCCCCATCTTTGGGTGCCATAACATAAACGTGATAACTATACTGAATTGAAGCTACAACAAAATATGAAAAAAATGATAAGATAAGATGGAAAATCATTGTGGGAAAAGTGCGATGAGAGAAAACCCCATGTCACCAATGCGAGACGGGATGAATGATGTAGAAGGCATGAATTTCATCCCCCAACCTTATAAGTTAAAGAGTAAATTACAAAAATCGTCCTTTATGTATGTCATTTATTGCAAACCGTGTCCTTTTTCTTTAATAAGTACAAAAACCGTACTCGATGTTTGCAAACCCTTGCATATTATGTCCTTTAGCCCTAACCCAGTCAGTTTTTATAGTTAAATATGACCAAATAGACCCCACATAAGGGTATTTTGGTCATTTTACATATTCAATTATTATTTAAACAAAACCCATTTAATCTAACCCAACCCTACATCAAACAAACACAGCCTCCCCTCTCCTCTAAACTCTCTCTAACTTCTGGCACCATCACCACCAAACCACCACCACCTGCAACCACACCCCACCTACAACCACCATCACCACCGCACCTCCACTATCACTACCGTCAACCACCGTACCTCCATCATCACCACCGAACCTCCACCACCGTCAACACCTCCACCACTGCACCTCCACTCCTGCTGCCAAACTTCCAACACTATCAACACATCCACCACCGCACCTCCACACCCGTTGCATAACCCCCACCAACGACGCCGCCATTACCCCAACCCTAACCATCCCTGCTCTTCTGGATCTCCAACGACATCGACCAAGATCTCCGACGACAGCAGCCTTTTCTCCGACGACGGTGTGGATCTCCGAGGAGGAGGAAGGCCTGGATCTCCGAGGACGAGGACGGCCTGGATCCCACCGGCTTCACTCTCACCCCGGGTAAATACAAAACCCTCCGGGTACCCGTTTCCTGATCGGGTCGGTTATGGGCCCCCACCTATTGCACCACAGACTCCGCCGACGACTCTGCCACCATGGTTGTGTTTTTAAACAAACAAGATCAGGTTGATGGTGAGGAGTTGTTAGAATTGGTTGAGTTAGAAGTAAGAAAATTGTTATCATCTTATGAGTTTCCAGGTGACGATATTCCGATTATTTCGGGTTCTGCTTTGTTAGCTTTGGAAGCTTTGATTGAGAATCCAAAGATTGCAAAGGGGGAGAACAAATGGGTGGATAAGATTTATGATTTTATGGTTGTTGATAACTACATTCCAATTCCGCATAATTGTTTTTATTTATTATTTTTAATTAGATTATGATTATTTATTGTAGTATTTAGGGTAAAATGACTAAAATACCCTTATGTGGGGTTCATTTCGTCAGATTTAACAATAAAAACTAATTGAGTTAGGGCTAAAGGACATAACATACAAGGATTTACAAACAACAAGTACGTTTCTTGTATATTTTAAAGACAAAAGGACATGGTTTGCAATATGGTGTAAACATAAAGGACGATTTTTTGTAATTTACTCTAAGCTAAAAGGTGGCCTCAAAACCCCACATTGGTTCGACCTCAAATTTTAAACTGACCTAGATTACATAATATTAATAGAATATACATAAATTTACAAAGGCTCAAACTATCTATACACACTTGGTGTGTAGATAGGCACCTCAAAAAATGGCTTTTTGTTTTATATGTACATCCTCCAGTGTCGAGCTGTGGTCAAAGCGTGATGTTTTGGTCCGGTTAACCAGACAAAGACTGATGGGTGTCTGACGGGTCCATTGACCGGACCAAAACGCCGAGCTTTGGCCGCGTTTTGGTCCGGTCAACCAGACAAAAGACTGACCGGGTGTCTGGTTGACAGGACCAAAACGCGGTCAAAGCTCGGCGTTTTGGTCCGGTCAACAGACCCGTCAGACACCCTTCATTCTTTATCTGGTTGACCGGACCAAAACGCCACGATTTAGGCACAACTCGACACTGCAGGGTGTGCATATATGTCAAAAAACCACTTTTTTGGTGTGCATATAGACACATTTGTGTGCCAATAGGTACACCCTTTACAAAAGGGATACATTGTTATCTTAAAAAAAATTGGACAAACTCTCACATAGTCACACACACTCAAATTTGATGGCTAAATCTACACATTTGATAACCAAACGCTTAGAACTTTGGCACACAAATCTATAACTTTGTTTGCCAAACTACGAACCCTTCAACTACCAAAGATATCTTACAACACATCTTGGTACCGCTAGACTACACGCCCTTTGATAGATATTCTTCAAGTATAAAAAAAATATTATATGATGATCACCAATCGGCAATCACACGACGATCAACACTCACTGGTCGGTCCAAGGTCGCGTTAGTTTCAAGAAATCAAGTCGGGAGGAACCACCGTCCTCCACTGCAGCCTTCGCCCTACCACTCATCTCCAAAATCCGTTCTCTCACTGCTCTCCCTTCCTCCCCCTCCATTAACTTCCTCACTGTCTCCGCCACCGCCTCCGCACCCACAAACCCATCCGCCGACATCCTCAACCATAGTGCCACCTTTATTTCCTCAACCAAATACACTCTATTCATCTTCTGCTCTGCGTATAATGGCCATGCCACCATTGGCACCCCAGAAACCACCGCTTCAAGTGACGAGTTCCACCCACAATGACTCACAAATCCACCCACCGACTCATGACCAAGTATTGCAGGCTGAGGCGCCCAGTTCTTCACAACCAGACCCTTATCCTTAGTCCTGGTTAAAAACCCTTCAGGTAGAATATCATCAAGCTCAAACTCCTTAGCACCTGAACTCGACTCTGATGGCGGGTTGCGAACCACCCACAAAAACCTTTGCCCACTTCTCTCTAAGCCAACAGCTATTTCCTTCAACTGTTCTTTCTCAAACACACCCATACTCCCAAAGCATAAAAACACAACACTTTTACTAGGTTGTGTTTTCAGCCATTTTAAACACTCGTTTTCGTTAGGATCTACCTGACTGCCACTAGCGATCAAAGGCCCAATAAAATATATAGGCGGAGTTGGACCGTCAGTGATGCATTTACCATCCCGCAGAGTTGCAACAGCTCTTTCCTCCAACTCCAAGAAGCTGTTTGCGATGATACCGGAAGATTTTGCCATGTTGCTGGAAGTTTTTATGAAATTTTTGTACGAGTTACTTTCCCTATCAAACATAACCGTAGGCATATGGGAAGAATGGATAGGAGGTACCCCAGGAATGTCTAAAAAAGCATTCAGATCTTTAATGCTTTTAGAAGTGGTTTTGTGAAGGGTTGTAAAATATAAGAAGGCACAGAGACCAGAAGCGCCACTAGTGTAGAAGTAGTAAGTTGGTAAACTAAGACTTGTAGAGACTTGAAAAGCTGCGTTTGAGAAGAAATCTAGGATGACAGCTTTGATGCTTGATTTTTGCGAGATGGAGACGAGTGTGTTGTGGACGACAGAGTTGTAAAGCTCGGGGAGCCCGAAATTAAGGTCTATGATTTCAGAAGAGAAGTCTGGTGGAAGAGCGATGACGGGGAGGTGGTGGAACGTGATGGCGGGGGTGGTGGTGGAGACGGTATTGATGTACTTACCGGTGGCGCCGGTTTCATATGGTGCTGGAAGTATGAGGATGATAACAGAGAGTGAAGGGTGGTGAGTGTGGATGAGTTTTCCAAGCTCCACCATTGAAACCAGGTGGCCGATTCCCGGAGCAGGATACAGGACCACAATAGAGGATTCCATTTTGGTTTGTTGGAAACAGGTTAAAGATTTGGCAAGATAATATAAGAGTCATTAAAGCAGCAAGGGGTCTGTTTATATGGGCTGGATGCCAATTTTGTAGCCAATGATTCAAGTGGATGACTTATCATTTTGTCATATATCCATAACCAATAATGCTGTAATACCATCACTAATAGTTTTATATCATAAAAAAGTTAGTGGTTAATGTTTATAAAATAAAGGAAGCGTAAAGGGTATGAATTGAAGGATTGATTTGAATATGACTTATAGTTTTATATCATAAATAAGTTAGTGGTTAATGTTTATAAAATAAAGGAAGCGTAAAGGGTATGAATTGAAGGATTGATTTGAATATGACTTATAGTTTTATATCATAAAAAAGTTAGTGGTTAATGTTTATAAAATAAAGGAAGCGTAAAGGGTATGAATTGAAGGATTGATTTGAATATGACTTATAGTTTTATATCATAAATAAGTTATTGGTTATTGTTTATAAAATAAAGGAAGCGTAATGGGTTTGAATTCAAGGAATGATATAATTTAGTGATGGCAATGTATTAGAAAATATAACGTGGGAACTAAAAATGCCACACACTACTAGCGATAGTTATGGTATGAGACAGAGGATGATGTGGCTTTGTATACATTCCAGTATTCTACTCATGTTATGACCGACAATAGATTTTCTATGAAGCTCTGTTAGGATAAGATAATACAGGAGTTAGTTACTAAATATGGAATATATTTTCACAATTTTCTTTTCATCTAGATTAGGGTAGATAAGAGTAGTTTAATTATACATCTGTGTGTGTTTAGCCCAAGAGCCTACCGAATCTAGATTAGTGAAGTTCGGGATTCTTATTAAACGATCTTATTTTCAGGCTCAAGCTCATTTAAGCTCGGCTCGATTCGAGTTGGTTAGCCGATCTCTAGTAGGTCACGAATGCGACTATGGGACTTGACTAGTCTACATCACCTATGAAGTTGTTTGCCATCAGTAATATCAACATTAAAAATGCATAGAGGTGAGCAGACAGCAATGGGTTAGGTTACAAAAATCAAGGCCCAGATTGTTTTTTAGATATGCATATTCACAACATTCACTCTAGGTTAGGTTAGACTAAGAACAATTATGATTATATAGTTATGTTTTCATTTTCGTTAAGCTATCATTATATTCACACAATTTTCTTGATTCATGAAACCTGCAACACAAACTAGGTAAATATTTAAGTTCGAAACTATCACCTCAGTTCGTAGTTCGTTGTTGCATGTTTCCTTTATCATTAACTAATCCTGCTAAATCCTTCACTAAGATTGTACACATTTCCTCTCTGATATTTAATAGGAGTGAGAAAAGAGATGAAAATATGAAGAAAAAAAAAAAACCATGTTCCCGAGATCTTTTAAGAACAGAAGGGGAGGGGAAAGGAGGAAAAGGGAAGAAAATTTGTATGGGAGAGAAAATCTTATTAATTACTAAATTAGCCTCATATCTAATTAAAATTAAAATGTTTTATGTTTAAAGGGTATAATGGTAAAATTGTTACTTTTTTTTCTTTTCCTCCTAACTCGGGAATACATACAATACTTGATTTCTTCTCTTTTCCTTTACTTTTCATTAAACTCAAGAACATGAAAAAATCATATTTTTTCCTTCCTTTTCTCTCATAATTCATTTTCTTTCCCCTGAATGAGACTCTGGAACACAGACGACAACAACAACAATTAAAAAATACCATTGATTCCACGTATCAACATTTACATGTCCGTCCAGGAGTTGGTTAATGTCAAGAAATCAACTCGGGACGAGCCGCTTTCCCCCAATGCCGCCTTTGCTCTTCGCCTCATCTCTAAAACCCGTTCTCTCACCGCTCCCCCTTCTTCACCCTCCATCAACTCCCTCACCTTCTCCTCCACCGCCTCCGCCATCACAAACCCATCTGCTGACATTTTCACCGCCAATGCCACCTTCATTTCTTCAACCAAAAACACCCTATTCATCTTTTGCTCCGCATACAATGGCCATGCCACCATTGGAACCCCAGCAACCACCGCCTCAAGCGTCGAGTTCCACCCACAATGAGTTACAAATCCACCTACAGAATCATGCCTAAGTATAGCCGGCTGCGGTGCCCAGTTTTTCACCACCAGACCCTTATCCGCGGTCCTGTCTAAAAACCCTTCATGAAGAATAGCATCAAGCCCGAGATCTTTACCACCCGAATCCGAATCGTTTTCGTTATCTGGTGGTGGATCCCGCACCACCCACAAAAATCTTTGCTCACTTTTCATCAACCCAATAGCCATTTCCTTCAACTGGCGTTTCTCAAACACACCCATACTCCCAAAACATAAAAACACTACACTTCTACTCGGTTGCGCATCTAACCATTTTAAGCACTCATTTTCACTAGGATCCACTTGATTACCACTGGCAATCAAAGGCCCGATTAGATAAAGCGGCGGAGTTGGACCATAGGTGGTGCATTTACCATTCCTAATCGCATCAACAGCTCTTTCTTCAAGACCCACAAAACTGTTTGCAATTAGACCCGAAGATTTCGCCATGTTACTAGCAGTGTCTATGAAGTTTTTGTACATGTTGGTTTCTCTATCAAACATAACCGGTGGCATGTCAGAAGCATGAATGGGAGGTACACCAGGAATATCAAAGTAAATGTCTAGATCTTTAATGTTTTTTGAAGTATTGTTGTGGATGGTAGGGAGGTATAAGAACTCACAAAGGCCGGAAGCGCCACTTGTATAGAAGTAGTAAGTTGGAAAGTTTAGCGATCTAGATACTCGAAAAGCCGCATTTGAAAAGAAATCAAGAATGACAGCTTTTATAGTTGATTTTTTGGAGATGGTTACGAGGGTGTCGTGGATAATTGGGTTGTAAAGCTCCGGGATACCAAAAGCAAGGTCTATGAAATCTGAAGAGAAGTCTGGTGGAAGCGAGACGGTAGGGAAACGGTGGAAGTTGATGGAAGGAGTGGCGGCGGAGACGGTGTTAATGTAATTTTCAGTGGAGCCAGTACTATCAAAAGGCGCCGGAGTTATGAAGATGTTAACAGAGAGTGAAGGGTCGTGAATGTGGATTAGTTTTGCAAGTTCCACCATGGAAACCAGGTGGCCCATCCCTGGAAAAGGGTACAGAACCACCGCCGCAGATTCCATTTCTTTCTGTGTAGATTAGATCGCTACAAGCTTGTAGATTCGGGGAGGAGATAAGGATTTCAAAAGTGGATCATATCATAGTTATATGTGGACAACATGCATTTGGAGCTGTATTTCTGAGTGTCGACTTTAAAGCCATGAATACAAGTGGGACACTTTGTGTCGTGGCTATTTATTTGTTTGGTTTTAGTGAGCTTCATTTCGGGTTCCACCTAGGCTCAAGATTTAGTGGTGTGAACTCGGTTTGGCTAGATAAAACTGTTAACGAGCTGAAATTTGAGCTTGCCGAAAAAATTCGCGCCAGTTTATATGTTTGATAGTCTATTTTTGCAGATACAAATGGATATATAAAAAAAACGTAATATTTTTATATACACATGATGCAAGAGCTTATAAACAGAAGAGTTTATGCACTAAAACCTCAAAATAATTAAACTGCAAAGATTATTAACTGGCATATCAATTCAATCTATATAATAAACTATGGAAATTATCTTACATATTCAATTACATAAGTATTCAAATTGTGTTGGCATAAACATTTCTCAAATAAGTGGTAGATTGTGAATAAACAAGTTTTAAAATAAGTGCAACCCCCTGTTCCCACTAAGCTCCTCCCCTGGATGAGTGTATTGGAAATCATTAAATGCACCACCAATTTACTGACCCGATATTCATTGAGGCTTGATGAGCGTATTGAAAATCATTAAATAAACCAGTTGTCAAAGGGCCTTTTGGCCTAGCGGTATCAAGGTGTGTAAAATGGCGTCCCTCCTCAAGTTTTGCAGTGGACAACAATGTAGAATTATGAGTAGATTAAATTGTTGTTAAAGAAAACAAATTTGAAGTAACCCAATTACCCAATATAATGACATAATTTGTATCAAACCAAATAATATCTAGTAAGAAAAGTTATATGAATCAATAAGAAACCATGTATTGTCTTAGAGACCATCGAAACGAGACCACTCTAGTCGGCTTGAAAATTCTACGAGTTGAAGCTATTTTCGAATCAACAATCCAATATAAAAAAAAGTTTTTGCTCAAACTAGACGACAAGAGTGGAGAAAAACCCAAAGGGCATTGGGCCTAACTTGCGCTAATTGTTCAGACTTCAGACTGGTTTTTAAGCTTCTTATCCAACTCAACCATCTAATATAAAAATAAAAAATGAAAAAAATCTCTCATTATTATATACCCATTTACCTGCAGAAAAATGTTAATTACAGGTACTCGATCTCCAAACTCCATTAGACTGCTTCTCTTATTTACTAAAAAATACGGATCCTCATTAATATAGCAATGTTCAATATGAGAATCCGAATTTTCCTATTGTAGATTCTAATCTGGTGCTTCTAACTCATGTCATTTTAGGCATTTAATTTCACCGAAACAAAACTTTGACGCTTGATAGGTTTGTAAACTGATATGGCGATCTATAGGTTAGATGTAATTTATGATTCACCACCATGGTTTAGATTATTTGATGGTGATACCATAACAGTAGAGAGAAATGTGAAGACTTGAAAAGCTTTTATTTTTTATAGTCAAGTCTTATAAAGAAGACTGATGACCGTCATCAAGTAATGCAAAAACATAATTAACCTAAATAGTTAAGGTATCGTATCCATCCATGATGATCATGTGGATAGTAGTATACGATAAAATTTGATTATGAAAACTAAAACTAAAGATTTTGATTGATTTGAATTAAACTATTTTAAGCTAAATTGCTATCTACTTAAAAAGGCACAAACGCAAAGAACACAAATAGCAAGGCCGTCTTTGAGGGGGTGCGGGTTGGGCGACGGCACGGGACCCAAACCCTTCTGGGGCCCAAATCTTTTTAATTTTGTATAAAATTTACGTTGTATAAGCTAGAATATATATATATACTGAATCGAAAGATGACACAAACAAGCTCTTGTCGGAGTGGTTATTGCCTTGCTTAGACAACAATGATACTTGGGTTCTAATCCTGCCGTCTTCAAATTTTCTATTTTAGCTTCATTTTTAGTTTTTTTAGCTGTATATGATATTTAATGCCTAATTTTGTCAACTACATATTTTCCTTTAATTAATAAACTAGGTTAGTTCCCCGTGTATTACACGGGTTGAACCATTTATACTTTATAATAAATATTTCTTGTAAATGCAAACCAATGACGAAGATATTTATATACCAAATTGACATAAATGGATTAATATAAAGATGATGTATGTTAGTATTATAAAATTCATCAAAAATCATGTAATTAAATTATCGTTGAAAATAATACAAAAATAAATATAGTATATAATACTTATTATTGTATTTAGGTACTACATTATATTTATGTAATGAGAAATAAAATGTTACAATTATAACTCGCATATTACCGAAAGTAATTTGAATCCAAAAAATATTCACATCATTCATAAATATCTATATATTTATTTGTACACAACGTTACATCTTTTATTCATAACTTTACTATCTCTATCTAGAATTAGTAGTTTTACATGTTTCTACTTTTAATTATTAATAATGTCAGATACAATTGACCATGGGTGAATCCAGTAATGCTAAAAACAAACCAACCTTGGATAGTGACTGAAATTGGCTTATATTAATTGTCATTGCAAAACCGACAGATAGTGGAAGTGGAGATCTATGGATATATAGTCACAATGCTACATAACAAAATTAGGTGTTGATAGCAAAAACGGCCACTGCTTACGCATATTCCTAGACTGGCTCGTAGACTTTTCCGGTAACCTGATTAAAATCTCATACACAAATATATCAATATCAAAAAGGTACAATAATAATAATAATGGTAGTAATTATAAATAATACAAACAACAGTGATAATAATAATATTAATAAAACAATATTACTTTTTGTCATACATATACATTAATAGTTATATTAAAAAAAAAATATTTTTTATGTATAACAACATTATCCCCTATATAATTTATCAAGTTTTGTGGCTATTTGGTTTGTCTCTTTCTTAAAATTTGTTACACTCCGATTTTTTTTCAAGCATTAATACTAAAATAATAGTTTTCTTTTTGTATTATAACATGATAGTTTGCTAACCAGTTAATATGGAATTTAGTTAAATAAAGGTGCTTATTAAAATGTTAATTAAATAATAAATTAATCAGTTCAAAAGCAATTTGAATGTATCCGTTATTGTTTTTTATGTATTTATTAATATTTTTTTATATAAAAATATGTAATCCTTAAAATAGATTAATGGATTTCAGATTATGAAAAAAAAGAGATAAATAGATTTAATTAAATTGATGGTTAATATTAATATTATTATTATTATTATTATTATTATTATTATTATTATTATTATTATTATTATTATTATTTAGTAAAAGAGATAAATAAAAAATAAGGGTGAGAAATTATCAGAGAATGACACGTGTCCAAAACTTGGTTTCTTTTATTATAGTAGATAGATTACTAACTACACTTAGCTAAAAATAACTATTTAAATTACTTTCACATAAATTTTAGTGATTAAATAATTGACGAGTTTATAATACATGGAAATTTGCGAATAGGGCCCAAAATTTTTATCTCGCACAGGGCCAAATTTTTTTTATTATTTTCGAAGACGGCCCTGACAAATAGTCTTCTAGATTAACATAAAAGTAATAACGTTTACACAATCATAAACATTGGGTCAAGTTATTCTACAAAGGCTTCTAATTGTAAGAAGTGTAAGAAGGATTTATAGAGTGACAAGTGTCCAATAACCTAAAACTAAACCCACTACATCACTACCAAAAACCTAAACACCCCCACCCCACCCCCACCACCACCCAAAAACCTAAACCCCCCCCCCCCCACCCGCAAAAAAAAAACTATACCTCACCAAAAAAAACCCCCAAAAAACCTAACCCCCCCCCCCCCCACCCCCCAAAAACCTAAAAAAAATATAAAAAAAACTAAACACCCACCCCCACCCCCACCACCACCCAAAAACCTAAACCCCCACCCCCACCCCCCTCGGCAAAAAAAAAATAAAATAAAATAAAATAAAATAAAATTGGGGGGGTGGGGGTTTTTGGTGGTGGTGGATGTTTAAGTTTTTTTTTTTTTAGTGGGTTATTTTGTGTAGTGGGTTTTTTTAGGTTATTGGACACTTGTCACTCTATAAATCCTTCTTACACTTCTTACAATTAGGATCCTTTGTATTTGATCCTAATCCCATAAACATTTACTGGATCATGGACATGAGCATGATTGTATTAAAGTTCAAACGCTAAAAAAAATCAAACGAGAATACGGGATATGATTGAGATAACGAATTACTTGATCATAGAAACAAAAGAAGCGAACCTTGACATATTCTGCAGCCCATGTGTCGAGAGAATCCAAGCCCATAAACCATGATTTTTATAATTTCTTTAATGGGCTCACAAGTTAATTAACTTAGTGGACCTGGGCTCACAAGTTAATTAACTTAGTGGAGCTGAAAAATAATTCAATGCATTTTAAAATGCATTGAATTAGAAAAATAAAAATGCTAATTTCATATTGATTCAAAAAAAAAAATTAATATTGGGCAGGTTAAATTAGAAAAAAAAAAAAAAAAAAAAACTGGAATTGGTCATACAAATTTTTCATTTTATCTCATAGAATCTATTAACAAAGGAAAAGTGAAAGGTTTTAACTTTTAAGAGTATCAAGTTGGTGTTATGAAGAGGAAAAAGTGAAAGGTTTTTTTTTCCATCAAACACCCCAAAGAGAAATTACATCGACAAAACGAGCAACAAATTTGGAAGGCAGTGTGAATGAAATGCATACATGGCATGGGTAAAGCACCATATGCAATAAATGGCAGTACGAAGTATTAGATGGTGCATAAAAAATTTGTACAAAATTTAACAGTAGTTTGGTGAGGGGGAGAAAAAATGATAATTAATATGGGGTAAATGCGTTTGATTTATAGGGATACTTCAATTAATTTATTATATATTGAAAAGTTGTAAAATTTTCCATAATGCATTTGATTGATAGGGATACTTCAAAATTAAAATGACAATGATAGGCAAGCAAGCAAACATAAGTCAAAACCGATGATCAAAGCTGATCAATCCCAAATGGGGGACCATATCCCATGATCAAGGTTCACTGCGCGACCCATGGTTGGGTCAGTTTAAACAACTCAACACGAGAGCAACCACCTTCGTCCACAGCAGCCTTCGCCCTTCGACTCATCTCTAAAGCCCGTTCTCTCACCATTTCCCCTTCCTCACTCACCATCAACTCCCTCACCTTTTCCTCAACCGCCTCCGCTGTCACAAAGTCATCGGCTGACATTTTCACCGCAACCGCCACCTTCAATTCTTTAACCAAATACACCCTATTCAGCTTCTGCTCCGAATACAATGGCCATGCCACCATTGGCACCCCAGCGACCACCGACTCCAAGATCGAGTTCCACCCACAATGACTCACAAACCCGCCAACCGAACCATGACTAAGTATCGCTTGTTGAGGTGCCCAGTTTTTCACCACCAGCCCTTTATCTCTCGTCCTGGTTAAAAACCCTTCAGGATAAAAATCCTCAACATCCGACCCGTCTAGTGGCGGATCACGCACCACCCATAAAAATCTCTGCCCACTTTTCTCTAACCCGATAGCTATCTCCCTCAACTGTTTCTTGCTCAACACACCCATACTCCCAAAGCATAAAAATACTACACTTTTACTAGGCTGAGAGTCAAGCCATTTTAAACATTCGTTTTCCGTAGGATCCGCTTGAGCAATCAAAGGCCCAACTAGATAAACAGGCGGAGTTACCCCGTTCGGGATGCATTTACCATCCCGAAGGGTGTCTTCAGCTCTTTCTTCAAACCCAAGGAAGGTGTTCAAAATGATGCCAGAAGAGTTTGCCATGTTGATAGAAGTGTTTAAAAAGTTTTTGGTAGACATGTTTCTTTCTAGTAATATAATCTGTGGCAGATCAGAAGCATGGATTGGAGGGAGTCCATGAACATCAAAGTAAGCATTGGAATCATTAATATTTTGGATAGCAGGTATATTTAAAAACACAGAGAGTAAAGAAGCACCACCAGTATGGAAGTAGTAAGTGGGTAGATGAAGGTTTTTAGAAACTTGAAAAGCGGCATTAGTAAAGAAATCAAGGATGACACCTCTGATGGTGGATTTCTCCGAGATGGCTACAAGGGTCTGGTGGACAAATGGGTTGTAAAGCTCCGGGATCCCGAAAGCACGGTCTATGAAGTTAGATGAGAAGTCAGGTGGAACAACGTTGGTGGGAAGGTGGTGGAACGTGATGGAAGGGGTGGTGGTAGAGACGGTGTTGATGTATTTACTGGTGATACTGGCCGGTGTTGGAATTATGAGGATGATGATAGAGAGTGAAGGGTGGTGTGTGTGGATGAGTTTTCCTAGCTCCACCATGGAAACTAGGTGGCCGATTGCTGGATCAGGATACAGAACCACCGTAGAGGATTCCATTTTTGTTTGCATGTGTTTTGTTGGATGGTTGTTTGAGATTTATACAGTAGGAAAGGAGACTTTGTACTGTGAAAGTTTGGTGGTGATCTAACTTCTATCGAGTGGTCGATAGATGTTTGTTTTTTTCTGTGTCAATTAACATATACATTTACATACACGCCAATTTATATACTATCAATTTAGAATATTTGTGTAATGATAGTTGTACACTATGCTTTGTTATTTGTTAATGCATTTGTGGGTTGTATTTTAAGCCAATTTGGTTGTAAGTTGTTTTGGCATTCTAGTTATTAACATACACATAATAGAGGGAAACAAAAATTTTAATGGTGTACCAATTTCTCAAGTTTAGTTACGAGAGAGGAGTGCATTTAATATCATTAGGCGTGTAACTAAACAAGCCTAGCTACTCGAAAACGGTATAAAAAACTCGAAATGAGCCGAGCTTAAGCGAGCTGGAGCCGGATTTGAAACCTAAATGAGCGTATCATTTAATATCTTGGTCGTTTCATATTTACTCCAATGGGAACCCCTAAATACGTGAAGGGAAAGGACCCAACTTCACAATTTAGACCATCCGTAGTCATGCAATTGTGGGCGTTTTTTATGCCAACCACCGAACCACGCCCAAATCACGCCCCTTTTCGGCCCCCGTGGGTGTTTTTTTGCGAAAAATGTCTGGAGCGTGCTATATTCCATGCCCAGCTTAAAATCTTTTGCCCAATCACCAGTTTACAAGCTTTATTTGTCCAATTACATTTTTTTATGGTTTTTCTTTTATTTAATTCTATTACACCACAATATCCACTACGTATGGTGTTAGGATATTTGCAAGACGATTGATTTCAATTTGTTCATAAATATGGTTCTTTGGACAACAGATGGACAATAAATGCCATTTATGATCTTGTCAACTTAGGAAACTGCAGTACATTTGGTGTTGACTTTTGAGTTATGTCGAATAAAGTATTATTTTATGAGGAATTTACGAAAATGGTCACGAATAAGTTTAACTTACCAAAATGGTCACCTACAAGAAAAAAGAGCATTAGGGGCGACATATAAAAAGTCGCCCCTAAAGGACCAATCCGTGTTTTAGCTTCGGGCAACAAGTCATGGCCGTAGATTACCCTAATTGTGAGTTAAAACCCTTGGCGGGCTTCTTCCCCCCCCCCCCATCAGACAACACTTCTCCATTTTCCCTCCAAAACAACACTTCCCTCTTTCCCCTCCAAACCCTACCTGCCATGCACAACACTTCCCCCTTCCCCCTCCAAACCCTACCTGCCACGCCACCAGTAGGAAGAATGCCGCCCTTCACGCTACTAGCAGCCTCTTGTGCCATCAAATTCTCAGCCTTTTGAAGCAATGTGCTGTTCAAATCGCAAGCTTTCTGTGTGGTTTATGTGGGTAAGAACCCTTATCGCTTTAAACCTTAAGATTGATGTTCAAATCACAATTATTTAGTGTTGTTTGATGTTCAAATCGTATGTATTATGTGTGTTCTGTTGTTAAAATCACAATTAGGGGGGGGGGATATTTTTTATTTCAACCAGAATGTTGCAAGAGTTTTGTTATAATGTAAATGAAAGTTAGGGATAATTGTATGTTTGATTGAGATTGCCCTTGCAGCGAAAGTAAAGTTAAAAGTGCAATTGAAAAATAGTGAACTGATGGACTGGGGATGGGTTGAAATTATACAGTCTGTCGAAAATTTGATCGCTGTAACTAATGGACTAGGTTAGCAACAATTGATGGACTAGGTTAGCAATAACATAATACGACTAGGTTAAACAATCATTTGCTGCAAATAGGTTATATGTGTAGCTGATGGTGTAGGTGGGTAGTTCACTGTCAAAGCTTATTTCAATGGTTAATACCTCTCTGCTTATATTTATATGCTTGTTCTTTGTTTATGCGAACTTGTTCAGCTTGTAAAACTTATATTAGTGTTTATGTATTTTAAGCAAAGTTATTGTAACATTTATGGTGTTTGTAAGCTTTATTGATCATGCTGAATTGGAATATATGCTTTCACAAGATTGCAAACCATGATCTCCTGATTCATTTTACATCATTATTGTTATTTATTTTGTTTAGATGGTCAGTATATTGAATTTTATGAGTATTTATACATCATTATTGCAAACCATGATCTCCTAATTCATTTCGTTTTGGTCGATTTCTCTGTTCGGTTTTGATTTTTTCAGTGCTTTGTTTCGTTTTGGCCGATTTCGATTCGGTTTTTTTTGTTCCGTTTCGATCGGTTTTTTTGGATCGTTTTCGGTCTTTTCAGTTTTTTTTCGTTTTGATTGTTTCGTTTCGGTTCAGTTTTTGGTTTTTTGTTTCGTTTTGGTTAGTAAAAAGGTTTTTGTTTACTAGAGATTAAATGTGAAATACGTGACCGTGAGCGATGTCGTTTTAGTTTAAGCTAATTTGTGGTTTCTCAAAAGTTTGGGGGAAGTGTTGTTGAATGAAGTCTAGGGTTTATAGTTTACTTGTTATCATTAAGAAGATATGTTCAGTGTTTGCTGGATCTTTGTTTCATGCTTTTGATAATGTTAATTAGGGTTTTATCTGCTTAGTTTGACTTCTTGTTTGATGATGTTTCAGGTTAATTTAGATGTAGGATGAATTGTTGCTTTGGTTTTAATATTATTAGGATTTTTGTATGCATTGCAAAGAAAAGATTTTTTACAAGTTTTTTGAAGTTGAAAGAGGTGGATACCTATTGTGAAATAAGGTTATCTTGTTCAGACTAGTAAAGAGGTGGGTGGATACTATTTGAGGTTAATGATGTGACTGGAAGTTAGATAACTAGTTACTGGGATCATAGTTATTAAAGGCGCTAGCGCACAGAAGGCGCATAGGCCTCGCCTGGGGCCTAGGCACAAAACGCTAGAAAAGCTAGGGTGTAAGAAAAAAAAAGCGCTATGAAAATTTTTTTAAAATATATTATGTGTTAGAAAAATAATACTACTCAGATTCTTCAAATAAAATAAAAAAAGCTATTATATAATGTTTAATATCATCTATTTAGTACCGATTTGGTTAAAAGTTGGATGTCTTAAGTATGTTATAGTGGGCTCGGGTTTAATGACCCATTTGGTTAATGTTGTGCTTGGAAATATGTAGTTTGTTTGAACTTATAATCTATATCTTATTTTGTAGGATTTCCTTGATGGTTTGTTTGAAAACGAAAGTTTTTTAGAATGCCTCTCAAAATTCATGAACTCGAAGAAGGCTTCAAAGAATGGCAATGAAGACAACATGGATGAGGATCAAGAATGATGAAAAAAAGAAACTTGATGTTTATTATGTTTTATTCTAGACTTATAACTTAACTAGACAAAGAAACGTGAAACGTGATGTTATTATGGCTTATTTTTTATTTGATATTGGTTTTATGTTTGGGTTAGAATTGCTGGGTATGTCTGGAAAAGATTAGCAGGTTTTGGTATTTGAAAAAACGGCAAAAAAACAAGAAAACAAAAAAAAATCTAGTTTTTCCAGGAATGGACTTTTAGAGGCAACAAAAGTCGTCCCTAAATGTATAAGCATGAGGTCATATGCTGATGTCATCAATGAACTTTTAGGGGCGACAATTGTCGCCCCTAAAGATCCAACACCATTATCGACAACAATTGTCGTCCCCAAAGGTCAATAGTGACGAGGCATTAGGGTCGACATTTTAGCAGCGACATGTCGCCCCTAATACCTTTAGAGGCGATTTTCTGTATTGTCGCCCCTAAAGCTCTGATTTCTTGTAGTGTCATGCGTCGGTGAAGTAGGGAATCACCGTTTACGAGACATCTTATGCGTCTGCAGGGCTCATTCATGTGTCCGCCAATGTAGAAGTGACACGTGTCTCAATGACATCCATGCGTCCCATGCATTCGTGACTCATAAAATTTACTTTTAGCGAGATTTGAGGCATCCCATGCGTCCGTGACTCATCCCATCATCTCATGCGTTCGTGACTCATCCCATGCGTCCGTGACTCATCCCATGCATCCCATTGAGACACGTGTCACTTCTATATTTAAGGACGCATGGGATGAGTCGGCAACGCATGGGAAGAGTCACGGACGCATGAGATGATGGGATTAGTCACGGACACGTGTCACTTCTATATTTAAGGACGCAAAAGATGTCTTGTAATCGATGATGCCCTGCTCCACCGACGCATGAGGTGGCCATTTTGGTAAATCAAACTTATTCCTGGCTATTTTCGTAAATTTCTCTTATTAGGTTGTGGGGGTGGAAGCGGGGAGTGGGTGGGGTGAGAGGAGTCCCCGCGCGGGAACATCGCCGCCAACCCACACCACCCGTGATTATTGATAAAAAAAACGATGAGTAGTCACCGCTCCCCACATGTGACCGTTGCCAGCTTTTTTTTTGTCGTTACCCTTTCAAACAACATTATAGCCGTTGGTTTAATAATAACAAAATTAAATTGTTTTCATATTTAAACACCACTTCTACATTTTACTTTTCTCACAACTCAAAACTACAAACCTCTCATACACCAAAACATGGGTGATGTCAAGAAAAAAGCTTCAGCTAGTCAAGGATCCGGTTTGAACCCGAAGGGACGCGTCTTGCAAATGAGGCGAGACGGTTCGAGAGGTCCGAGTGCACCATTTCAACCCCACTCGGGTATTCAACACACTCTCAACCTCAACTTTTTACTCCCAAGCTTCACAACCTAGTTTTTACAACACCCAACCCTACAAATACATCTTACATGTTACAAGTGCACAACTTATTACAAAATAACTGCATGAATTCACACCAACTTTGTTAACGTTTTTCAAACTTACATGTGTTTCAGGAAATTAGTGGAAAGCTTTGCGGGTTTTCGCTTCAAGATGTCAAGAGTCCTAACTCCATGCCTCTTTTGTTGGATTGTTCATCATATCCTGTCTCCTTGCGGTGACATGTGGAACAAATCCTTTTTCTTTTAAGAACAAATCCTCAAGTATCGGCTGATGATACCCCTTTTCCCGGTTGATGACCCTAGTCCTGTATGTCGGAAGTGTTGCTTGGATTCTTTTGGGAAGCATGCAGTCTATTGCAAAGAATTACCGGGCTTTAAATATCGGCACGATTTAGTTCGAGATGTGCTTTAAGATATCCTTAAGCGGGCAGGGATCTCGGAAAAAAGGAAGCTCCGGTGAACTTCTTGACCGATCCTATAGAAGGGAGATCTACCCTACGTGTGACATCTGTGTATTTTAACCCTTGTACTGTTCTGAACAATTTTCTATTTAATAAAATATGATGTTTCAATTTCAATATGTGTTTAATTATTTGTGACATTAGTACGTGTTCAATCATTGTTCAATTCCGAACTCTCAAACCTGTTCTGGAAGTGAAATCATAAACCGTTACGAAAACATAATCAGTTTAACGCGACGTACACTCCGTAACTGTGACATAAGCCAAACATACCCGAAATACCCTTTACATAACTTAGAAAATAAGTTTCGAAGGATTCGGTATGGCAAAAACATGTTTTTTTTAACTAAAGAACTAATTACGACAAAACTGCGAAACGAACGTTGGTGACCGCCTGGATAATATTTAAATCCCAAAAATATTCTGTTATGATCAAAATTTTATTTTAATTATGTTCGTGTTGAAAAATAAATTAAAACGCTTAAAAACATTATTTTTCAAAGTTTAAGCGCGTACCGCGTATTACTGCGTAGCACAGTACTTCTACTGCAAAACGCAGACAACGCAGCCAGTCTCGGCAACTGAAACTTATTTCAGTAATATTTTGGCGAGTTTATTTTTATAGAACAATAAAAATAATTTAGAACGCCATAAACCGGGATTTAAACGCTAGATAAAATACCCGGTATCCAGTTAAATACCTGTTTTTATCTATTTTTACCAAACAAAATTACATTTAACCCCCCCCCCCCCTTCTCAAACTTACGGTCACCTATTGTGGCCCCCACCAAAATATTTCCAAGATCTTATTCATATTCTATTTGATCTTTGTGTGGACACTTGTTGATGCATGCTCTCCTTAGATCTTCCACATATCTTATATAATCTTTCAAGATCTTCATACTTCACACTTCACTCAACCTTCTCCTCCCTCTCACCTCCATCTTCATCTTCTTCGACCTTGTTCTTGAGAATCCATCTTCATTTCAAGCAAATTTCAAGTTGGTGTGAAGATCCAAATGAGTTTCCAATGTGCTTTCAAGTGATTTCAAGCTCCCTATCATCAAAATCTCATCCAAAAACTTACTTGAATCTTGAAGGTATAAAGTTTATGTTTAAATCATACTCTTGATTCTTGGTTGTTCTTGATGATTGGAAGTTTCTCTTGAATCTTGGAATTTTTCACAAACTTGAAATCTAAAAAGAAAGGGGTCTTGATACAAAATAAAAATGGTGATATATATATGTGTATGTGTATGAAATTTGAGCTTGACCTTTGGTAAATACTTGTTTAAGTTGTTGCTTGTTCTTGAATAATAGTTAAAATACAAGTGTTGGATGATTTGTGTATGATATGATGAATGTTCAAACAAATCAGTAAATAAACATGAATAAATTACATATTTGATGCATTTTAATACATATGAAATGATGATGATATGATAGTGTGCTTTAGACACTTGTACATGAGAATACATGTTGATTTAAAGCTCAAGAAATGATAAAAAAAATGATTGTATGACAAAAATGTTTTAGAACAGATTATAAACACTAAAAATAACATTATTTGGTATATTATAATGGCATGAAACTTTGACATAGGTTTGATAGCTTTTCATGTTGTACATATAGCTTAAAAAGTGGTAAAATATGTGAAATTTGCATGATTTATGTGCATTATGTGAGACCTGTACTATCATGAGTATAACCACTATTTTATTCAGTAAATAACATGGGTTATGTTAAAATATCAAGTCGTTTCGATTTGGGATGGTTAGGGTAACGTTTGATGCAAAACTATGCGGTAAAACGGTTAAAAACGGCTTTTCGGAGGATTTTTATAAAACTGTTTTAGATCAGTAAGTAAACTGATATTTTTGATATAAAAATAAGTATTTTAACTTATATTAAGTTTACTTGGTGTTTGGTTAGTCATACGTGACTTCCGACGCCCAAAAATGTTACCGAATCGCTAAAATAAGTGTTTTTCGACATACACTATAATGGTTTGTTCATGGGCTAATTTTATGTGTTACAATGTTTTATGTGTTTTATAATATGTGTATGATGACATGTTAATACTTGACAAGATTATGTGTATTACGCTATTATTAGTATGTTACATTTGAGTATATATATTACGACGCGCAAATCATAGATATATTGCTTATAACATAATGAGGGTCACCAATAAAATCGTTCAAGTCGCAAAGTTTTTAAAATATATATATATGAACCCATATATATAAATACACCAAAATAATCAAAAATAATAACTTTTCGAGAAATCTCAAAGTTATGTGAAAATTCTAAGTATCGGAGAAACTTATGTATTTTTGTGGGTTTTTGATTATTAAATCATTCTTATTTAATTTAGGACGAATAAACAATTTGAGGGATTGTGTTAACATATAAAAACGCACCCAAATGTGAGTACATAGATCCCCTCTTTTTACATGTTTTGTGGTAACTATGTGAGTACATAGTTCCCCTATTTTACTGTTTTCAATTGTTTTGGGGTGATTCATATGTATCAAAACGATTTCGATATTTTAACGATGGTTTCAAAACGATTGAGATGGTTTATACTAAACTAATAACGATTTCGATAATGTGAACGAACTTGTTGGTTGTAGTTACATAACGAATGACATTTATTAATTTTGGCCGAACCGACCAGTATTAGGTTATGGTACCATAGGATCTGACAAATCCTGTTATCAAACTGCACCCATGGTTATGTGTGGGTTAGGTGGGTAACGACTGAATCTGTGATTGTTAACTTACCCTTTGGTGGTTTGTTAATGCGAGAAGCGAGATAGTCGAGTCACGAAGATTTGAATGTTATTAGCGAGACGACCAAAAAATAGTTTTCACAATTAAAACGAGGATGATTTAAACGATTTTGAAAAGATGTCACTTAACGATGTTTTCGAAAGAATATAAACCATACGAGTTCTATTAACGAGTTAATACAATTTGGTTTACTAAAACAAATGCCTTTGGGTTAAGAATCATGGCTACGAGGTCTTATAAATTATAACCCGCTGGATTTGAGTTGGTTAATTATGTTGCAATATTATACTCTTTTCAAAACAAGGTCTTTAATAAGGTATTGCAACATGTGAACTAGTCATGAATCTGATACTCTTATAAAACCTATGTGCTCGCCAGCATTTCTTTGCTAACTTTGTTTTTACATGTAACAACTCTCATCAAAAGTCATATTTATTAAATTAGTTTATCCAAAAGGAAACCCTAATTGAGACACCCAAGTAATTCCGCATAATCACAAAAATTTTCAGAACAATCGGAATTAGGATCAGGGCCCCTAAAACACAGGGGGGGTAAACCCTAATCGGTAATATCTACACAGTTTGTTGTCAAGAAATCGAAATAACACGAAACCAACTCAGCAAGCCTACTAGGACACAAGGCTACCCTTGGGTAGATTGTTACCTCCCGCGACACGCGACAGAAACAGGGACATCCTTCGCGACACGCGGGGGAAACAATTTTCAAGTATAAATAGAACAGTCTGTTTCATGCAATTGAGTGTCAGTTCGATGTAAAAATTCCATACGTACGTTGAGATATTGCTTAATTACTACAAAACACACACATAACACGAAGTGCTGCCGCAAAACAGGGTAATAACTCGATCGCTATTACGATTCATTGTCCAATCGATCAATATATCCAATGGATGTTTAAGTGCTGCCCACATTAGGGTTGTACTTTGTCATTCGTCGTTAATTCGATGGATGTTTAAGTATCGCACTTTGTCATTCATTGTGAGGGTTTGATCTCGTGAGTTATCGTAAATGCTGTATTGATTACTAACCCAGTTTTGTGTGCATTGTTATTTAAATTAGGTTAACAAGGCTAATCCATAAACTAAACTCTATCCGTGTTAAATCTGCAAGGTGAGTCATTCTCTTCTTATCAAATTACTTTCAAAATCATGTTTATTTTCAAAGTTATAATTACGGGGATTAAGTCTTTGTAATCACCAAGTTACAGCCGGTATGTGGGGTTTTGTATACATTACTTGATAATCGTCACCATTGGGGCAGCCAATGGGGGATATGACCATAGTCACAGATCCGGTCGAGTGACAAATACCGTGGGTAGTTGGTTTGATATAGAAACAATGTAATCACCCTTAATACTGTAAATTATAACAAACAAGTCTGTTTTATTAAATAGAATGATTCACTCAGTATTTCCCGCTGACAAAACCTTTTTCAAACATGTTTCAGGTGATCTGTTGTGATTCAGGAAAGGTGCTGTAGAGCACTGCAAGCTTAAGAAAGTGGCTCATTAGAAAATAAAGAAATATGTTTTGTAAAATAAAGATTTCTCCGTGAAATCATAGTATTGTAAATTACCAGGGTTTTATCCCGAGTTGTGAAATAAAATAATCGGGAAAATTTTAGCTTTAAAACGATCCTGATGATAAATTTCCGCTGTTAACCTCAATTAAATAAATACCACGGGATTTCTGTCCCGCGGCTCTTGAAACGGGTCAAACCGGGTCAGGGGCCGTGACATTACATATGTTTCAGGTGATGTTGCTTGATGTTGATTGCTAGGATGCATGAGTCACATAGGATCTGGACGAGGCCTTAGTGACATAATAACAATGATAGTCGATATATAACCTGTTTGTTTCATGCTAAAACAATGTAAATTACTTAATGAATAAATAAAACGAAACTCTTTTGTATCCATGGTTGTGAAACAATAATTCTGTTACAACACTCCCCGATGTTTCCGCCACGATTTGTTGTTTTACGTGGTCGGGGTGTGACACTACGGTCCGCTGACATTCTTGTTTTTGGATGGGAAGGAGGGAAACACGCGTATGTCAATTTGACAGGTGTGTCCCCCCTCGTTAGGCTAAGGGACCACGGGTTTGTGGCGGGACAAGCGATAATCAAGGCAGAGGCGGGCAAAGTAGCTAAGCACGAAAAAGCTTGCATCGAGAATCAGCACATGTTCATCCCGTTCGCTTTCGATACCTTTGGCGTTCTCGCCCCTGACGCGGTGCAGTTCCTTAAGCGGGTTCAGCAGGTGGTAAGCAGTAACACCGCGCATGTTAAGGGGCAGAATTTTGTGTTTAGCACGGTAGGGTTTGCTATTCAGAAGGGGATAGCGATGCAACTTGTTGCTCGTCTACCTGTCATTGGTCTGTAATCGTCTCTGTTTTAAATGATGACAATCAATGTCCAATATTTGACGTCTTGATGAGGCTAAAAAAATGTAGACTTTTAAAATTTATTTTATTTTGAAGTGATGTAAACACTATGGTTAACACTTGTTTTTGTTTGAAACTTATTAATGGCATTGGAGTTTACTTTTAATCATTTAGTATGTTTGCTAATTCGTATGCAATGAGAATCAATCACGATCACACCTCGTGCTTCCGTCTATGACAGGGTGTGACACTGTGTGTATTAGGCAGTGTTTTAAAAACCGGTAAATACCGGCCGGTTATACCGGTATTACCGTTTCTAGATGTAAATCTGGTACGAAACACCCCGGTAAATAAGTGAAAAGGCATAAGCTTTGTACCGGCGGTAAAATCCGGTATACCGGTTTGAAACGTAATACCGGTACCGGCCCAAGGTTATTTTAGTTTGGGTTGTTACTTATTTTTATTATATATGTTACTTATTTTACGCAATTTTTATATATTCTAATTATTCGTAACTAAAACTTCTTATTTAATATTGTATGAAACGAAAAAGTTATCCTCTAGTTGACGAGTATAGCGATAATAGCGAATCTTATCTTTTATGCGATCATGAACTTGATGTATTCGACTTAGATGACTTAAACATATTGTACACTTTCATTTAAAAGAACTTGTTGGAGAATTGAATGATTTTCAATTATCTTTTGGATTATTTTTTATTATGGATTAGCTTTTGGATTATTTTTTAATATGTAATCATGCATTTTTGGATTAACTTTTGAGTTGATGTTCTAATTTATGAAATTATAGAGTTAACTAATCAATCCGGTTGAACCGCTCGGTACAACCTAGTTCAACCGGTTGAACCATTTTTTAGCCTAATCCGGTTTAATTTAAAAACCGGTTTTTAAAACATTGGTATCAGGTGGGTTTCTCCGCAGATGATTTTTGTGTATCTGGTGTGTTTATTATGAGGGTATTCATGATGGGAGTTGTAATTTAATGAAAAAAAATTGGGTGAATTTGATTAGGTTTGAATCCTCAATTTAATGAAGAAATTTGGTAGGTTGTCAGGTAGAGAGAGGGGCGTTCAGATGTGATGGGGGTGCTCAAAACTTGTAGCAAATGGAATGAAGAACAAGGTAGAAATTGATGATTCTATAAACAAAAAGATGTGGTGGAGGATTGTAATTAGATCTGAGAGGATGAAAAAAAATTTATTTTGTGTTTTTGAAGTTGTTTTTGATTTATAAATATACTTTTAAATAAAATGACTGAAATGCCCTCTGTGTCTTGCACATGATCAGACTTAAGTGATAGTTTTAACTAGGTTAGTGCTAAAGGACCAAGGGTGTAATACTCTTAACAAAAAAATTGATTGTGACTGTAAGTATTGAAGTTAAAGGGTATCCATTACAATCTGGTGCATACATAAAAGACGAAAAGTGTAATTTACCCAATATAATATGTTTTCATTAGACGGTAAAAATTCGAGTCACTTAACGTTTCGACACCACCGCAACGCGCCGTAACTATTTTCTTACGTTCTTATTTTTATGCATATGTTGGTATAAATTCAACTTGGTTTATGTTTCGATGTACATTTTTATTCGGAAATACGTCGAGTCAAATAATACGTTTTCATGCTAATTTTTATGTACTTTTTTTGTTTCTTTCTTGATTTTTTTTCCTAACTTTATTATTTGTGGTTTTTTTACTTTTCTTTATGTTTAGTGTTTTAGTTTTAGGTTTGTTTTCTATTAAAGTTATATTTAAGATAGTGTTTACTTTTCCATTTACACTTAGTTTAATTTCAGTCCGTCCCACTGTCCAATTTAAATTTATTTTTATGGTTTTCAATCGATGTAAACATGTGTCGATATTCTTTTGAGCTTATTTCTTTCGGTTGCTAGTTGCTATACTAAAGCTAAATAGATATCGACCGAAACCCCACAGCGTAGCACGGGTGATCTTACTAGTTATTTACGTGTAAAAGATTAAAATGAGTATTATTATAGCAAAACAGGAAGTTTGGTAGAGTTGGAACGAATTCAATGGTGTCTAATCTAAAGATATAAAGTACCATGTCCTGTTGTGGTTGTGGTACTTGCTACCCATTACATCATAAATAGTAACAAAGTTTTTTTCCAGCCAAACCGTGTTTACTTATACTTTATGACACAGATGTTGACCAAATACTTCAACATGCCAATCCACTTTATATATCTTGGTAATTCTAATATATAGAAAAGTCAGTATCCACAAAATCAACCAAATGTATGCTAAAACACACTTCAAAAGCCGAAAATATGACTGGAATGCAAGCTCGTACATACTGGATAAACTCTTTTTATAGACTTAAGCAAAAGAATATGGACAAACA